>OX388318.1:18919421-19519421 GCA_947579605.1 Athripsodes cinereus | reverse complement strand
ATGGATTTATTTTTTCGAATATCTGCCTTTAAAAGGACACTCGAAAACTTACAGAAAAGAGTGGGAGATAAGTTCTTTGTCGGGTACTCCAATTATAAATCATATTTATTTACGTGATGATTTGAACAGTTTCTGAAAAAAAAATACAATGGAAGGCTTTCTTCAGCACTAAGTTAGTTTGACCATGTTTCTTGTCTACTGCATTGCCTCAGTGAACGAACGATGGAAGATTCTTTTGTAATTTTCCAGGTGCTGTGAAAAGTAATAAATTAATACTGAGATAATAAGGTTTGATACGAGCAAATAAATAAAATATTCTATGGTTATGCTTCTCTGCATGTAACCGAGTCCTAAGAGACTATTAACTCTGTGCCTTGCTTGGCAGGCCAATAAATATCGTCGACTTCATAAATTCTCCAAATAGCCAGCGATAAACAATAAAACTATGTCTCTATTGAGCGAGACTTAACATTTGTTTTGGTCCCTGCCATAAAGAAATCACTATGTATGTATGTTGTAATATAATGACGAAAATATATATTATTATAATACTAGTTTTCAACCCACACTTACATTCTTCTTTCTTCTCTTTGTGTCTTGTCGAGTCCCCCCGACGTTGACGACCACTTGGGAGAAATCCCTCCTGTTCCGGACAGCACGAAACAGCTCCTCCACACCTCTCATCCCGGTCCACTCCTGAATGTTCCGGAGCCAGGAAAGCCGCCTACTTCCAACTCCTCTACGGTCCTCAATCTTCCCTTCTATGATTAGTTTTAGGATGGCATATTTTTCTCCTCTCATTATGTGACCAAAATATGAAGTTTACGGAGCTTGATTGTTGTGAATGATTCTCTATGAGCATTTGCTCTACGAAATACTTCAACGTTACTTGTCATGTCAGTCCAAGATATTCTCAACATTCTTCGGTGGATCCACATTTCAAACGCTTCCAAGCGGTTAATGGTATTAACCTTGAGAGTCCATGCCTCGACACCATAAAGTAGAACTGACCACACATAACATTTAATCATTCTTTGTCTAAGTTTCGATTTGTATTATCGTTACAAAGAAGATTCTTCATCCTATTAAAACTTACTTAAAGCTTTTAAAATTAAAAATATCTTGATAGATGAATGGAATAAAATACACAAAAATTAGTTAACTGAAAAATATAACAGAACGATGTAGAAGCATATCCCTTCTCGTCCATGTTTCCAGAGCTCCACGATTTCGAAGCTCCTTGTTTCGTTGCTGACTCGACTTAGGCTAGGACATGTCGTCCTGGCTTTCCGTCTAACCTGAATTGGCGTAACTCCACTTGCGAATGTGGGTATGAGGAAAAAACAATGAACCACGTTTTTTCAATTACCCTCTATTTCCAAATAAGGGTTTTATTGAGAATATCAAATAATTTTGCGCCACATTGTTTATCACAATTCAATCTCTTTTGTCATTAAAATAATATGTTAAAATAAATTCCATCATAAAAAAATTATATTATTTATTAAAAAAACTACATATTTATTCCTGACAGCGTTTATTTCTAAAGTTGTTTTTATTCTGTGAGGGCATTGACCGCGCTGTCCTTGTTTTGCACTTGCTTTAATATAATATTCACTTCTCGCACACGGACAGTCGTTGTTTCGTCCATTTTAATTAGTATATGTAAAGGTATTTTTTGTAATTGTTTTTGTAATCTATAAGGTACACCTACAGTAAAATATAAGCATAATTCACTTGGATTCGGGTGCTTTGCGATAAAGAAAAGGAAGGAAACATACTCAAATGGTATTCACATAGCTGGTATTGCTTTCTCTATCGCTTTATATAAACGTGCATAAATACGAACGGACTTCTGTAAATATTTTTTATATTAAAGCTCTATGAATACATATTTGATATCATTGCTATGCTTAAATGCATATTATTACTAAATATTGTGTTTTTTTATGAACTATATGTACACTTTTTATTGTTTTTTTCTATGCAAATGTCAATAGATAGAACACATATTTTTTTAGTTATGAAGTATCCATCTAATATTTTACGATTTTGAAGTATATAAGGCTGTGGAAAATACATTTTTATCATGGAACATGTTTTGTAGCCGATGTAAAACTAATCCGTGATTTTATTCGTCGAGTCTCCGGAATAACAAATCTTACTCATTGTAGGGACAATTTGTAAGGCAACTTCAACTTCCGACATGACCTCAAGGGTACCATTATGTGTATCTTCCACTATACACTCCAAGTAAAAAATATTTCTTCAGCTTCCTTCTGGAGCCCTCTAAATTGTCTAGTCTGTCTGTCCCATAGTCCCCTAAAGTCCTTTAACATATCAAAGAGCAGCTTATTCTATAAATTTTCAAGTTATTCATAGAAGACGGTTATTCATAAAACATCGCATACATAACTACATATAAATCATTTGACATTTTCAATTCAATGATGAGTAATGCTTTCCATTCTGAATCTCATTTAAATCTCAAAATGCGTTTAATTTTTTGAGCTGATTGGCAGCAGGTTTGTTAATGATTCAAGTTTCGCTACCAACGTACTGCATGTTATCAATACGAGTTGTAGCGTCGTGTGAGAATATAAGGATTATAAATGTAATTATGGATTCATAAAATGTTTATAAAAAGTAGAGACGTGAGAATACCCATCGATGAATTCCGGTTATTCAATACTTAATAAATCTGTACACCACAGAGTATAAAGTAAACAATGTAAGTTTCACTTAATTATTAATGTTTTCACATTTTTCTCTCCGTAAATAAAATGCCTTCAGGCAAGGAATGCGATATTATTATAATACACGTACATGTAAAATGATATTATGAGACGTCCATAGTATGAAATATTGGGATAGCTAAGCTAAGCTTATACTTTACGAATCGATACCAATACATCATAATATTTCATGTTATTATAGGAAAAATATTTGAATATTATTTGTACTGTTATGAGAAACTGTTGCAATATTATTTTTCCTCCTCTGAGATCCTCGATCATCTTAAATCCTTCAGAGTTTCATCCATAGTGTATGTGTACTTATTTCTCAACTACTGTTGAATTATTAATACGAAAACAATGTGAATATATACAATGTTATGTTTATTTATATTTTGTGTTTAACCCTTCGTCGGTCGTCGGTAGCCTGGAGGTAGAGTCTCGGCCTCGTGAACAAGGGGACCGTGGTTCGATCCCAGGTGCCGGCAAATTCCCCTTTCACGACACAAGCTTTTAGCTTACTGTGAAAGGTGTATAAGGTTGTATTTTCGTCGGTAGCCTGGAGGTAGAGTCTCGGCCTCGTGAACAAGGGGACCGTGGTTCGATCCCAGGTGCCGGCAAATTCCCCTTTCACGACACAAGCTTTTAGCTTACTGTGAAAGGTGTATAAGGTTGTATTTGGGTTTATAACAAAACCCAGATATATCTTTTTTAAAAAAAAAAAAAAAAAAAAAAAAAAAAAAAAAAAAAAAAAAAAAAAAAAAAAAAAAAAAAAAAAAAAAAAAAAAAAAAAAACCCGGCCCAACAATAACGTGCAGATGACAAAATCCGTCAAATATGTATACTCAATTAGAGAATCATTTTCACATAAGAAGGATTGTGGATATTAAAATTGAAATTGTGGATATCAATAAGTCGGTCGGTGTGGCGCGGAGGTAATGCTCTTGCTTTTGAATCACGAGGTCCTGGGTTCGTTTCCCGGCCAGGGCAAAGTGAAGAATAACTTTTTTCAAATTGTCCTGGGTCTGGGTGTTACATGTATATGTGTGTAGTGCATTGTATATGTTTGTATCGTCGCGTAAGTACCCATAATACAAGATTCATATGAGTTTGGGACTAGCTCGATTTGTGTGTATTATCTATATAAAAAAAATATATTTAAAAATCTCGATCGTCCGTGGAAGTGAGAATAACGGAATTCGTGGACTTCTTCATAAAGACTTAAAGTGATCACTTACGCCATCCAATTCTTAGTCACTTAATTATTTATTAAACGTTGAGAAGCCTTTCCTTTATCTCTCGGATTCATTTTGAGTTGTGAAACATTATGTTTTCATGGTTCCTCAGTCGATGTCATCAGATTTTTTTTAATATGAAAACCTTTTCTTCAATATGAAATTAATGCTCATTTTATATTGCCTAGTTATTAGTTGCAATTTGTTTATTAAATTTTAAAAGCCATTCTTTAGTTCTATGTTTATATCTTTATAACTCTCCAATTTTTGCTAAATTTTTTTGTTTTAAATTATTTATTTACTTAGATATTTTTAACGCTTTACTTTTACAGTTTTCTGTAATATAATATAATCAACACCAGTGACATCTGATACAAATTTTATGACGTGTTCATGGAAGTTTGATAGATTTTATTATTAACTTATAATTACTAAATATTTTCTTTACATGACTTTGAATTTGTCACTTACAATTTGTAAAACAAACATTTTTTCCTTATCATCGTAGTTATATAATCTTTTTTTGACCTCATCTTCGATACATTTCATTAGGCTTTCTTCATTATTATATAACGATACATTTCTTTAATGTGTCGATTGTCGTAAATGTAAAAGATCTTTGAAAAATTGTTAAAAAAACTAGAATATATTCATTGATGTCAGAGAACTTTTCTTAATAAAGCACATGTATATTTTATTATAAGTATCTACGTACATCTATAGCTTTTTACGATGTAGGATAAAGCTTACTACGTGTGAAAATGTTGTTGTAGAATTTATAAAGGACTTCCAATACCCGCCCTTCGATGGTTTCTTTCAGTTTCCCACGATCTACTCACCCCCTTTATGTTTGTTTTCAATAGGGTAGGCTGAGGTAAATTTGATCATAATTATAGGAATTTTATTTTTGACAAGTTATCGGTTAATAATTCAAACGAGTACCTATGTATTGTTTACCTCGATCGAATATGTTTAAATTAATAATTGTGTTTGATGTCAAAAAAATATAATTGAACCGTTTTTTCTGTCACACTCTAGTAATTTTCATTTTATGATTGGTAAATCTTTCATATTTAAGCCATTAAGTAATTATTTATTATTTTCAATATAATCCATAACTTTTTGTGTATTTTTCATCCTTGTATTAATTTAAATACTAAACTTTTTAAAATTCCTTATTTTTAAATGTTTAAATCAAACCAAAATGAAAATAAGTTTAAAATCAAATATAATAAAAACTTAATTTAATTAATGGTCATCTTATTTTTAACTGGTGCGTATTTATTAGAGAAAGAAAGAATGGAACAATAGTTGACAGTTAAAAAAATACACTGTATTAAACTATTCATTTGGGTTGTTGGAAGAAATCATATGTGAGTAAAGCCCAATCTTTGGATCTTTTTTTGGTTCACGTGTGGTTACATATATTCTATAATGATGTCGATAAATATTTATTTGCTTACTAATTTCTAATGAAAAATTTGTGAGAAACAAATCCGTTAATAATGAATATTGTTTGATAAAAGCTAT
This sequence comes from Athripsodes cinereus, assembly GCA_947579605.1. Lineage (NCBI taxonomy): Eukaryota > Metazoa > Arthropoda > Insecta > Trichoptera > Leptoceridae > Athripsodes > Athripsodes cinereus. Next base: position 19,513,921 of record OX388318.1, on the reverse strand, counting down.
AGAGACAAATAAAACTGTAATCTAATGATTTAGTTACTATAAATAATAATAAATAATAAATTAGACGTTTGTTTATAAGATGCACCGTTTTGTGGAAAAACCACCGCAATGGCCTATTCAAGAATTATAACACTTCTATCACACACTATCACACAACAAGGGATTACACCTTGCTTGGAACACCTACCACACTCTCAAGAGTTCGCAAATCATAGGATTTTTTTTTAATTTTATTTATTGTATATGGATCATGCAGTTAAAACAATAAATATAACAATTAAATACAACAAAGAGCAAACCAATCAAGATTCCTTTCTTACCAGTTTTTTTTTTTTTTTTAATTGTGGGAAAATCCTAGTCATGGACACCCGGCCTTTCTGGCCAGGTAGTGCCGGACTCCAACCGGCTAAAACCCCTCATCTTCTACCACGTCTCGGTTCCTGCATTTAGGCCTACCCAGAGACGTGGCGTTGTCTTATTATCTTCTTTCCTGGTTCTCATCGTGCTCTTTTTTCCTCATTATGTTTTCTATATATTCTTGAATGAGCCTTCAGTATCTTACCAACTAATAAACATAGTTTTGAGGTACTTTATTTAATAAAAAAATGAAGAAAGAAAAAATTCATAAACAAATGAAAAAAAATGTCTAAACATATATAAAAAAAATTATACATGCCAAACAGTGATATGTTACAACTAGATTCGCAATGTCATACAAATATTCTCTAAAAATGTGTACCCAGCCGTCGAGGTACAATACCTGAGTAATATATATTCATCTCTTTTCTTTTGTATATATTCATCTCTATCTACCGGCCTTTGTCGTCTGTCTCATCCCCATTCTCATATTGTCTATCTCTTGTTATCTACAAAAAAATATTATGTGTGTCGCTTTTTTTCAAACTAAAAATTGCGGCACCAAGGACCGCAACGAGATTTTATTAATGGTACATGTTTGAGATTGATATTGCAAATCTAGATATAACATATCACTGATGCCAAAGTCCACAAATACAATCCCTAAAAGTAGTTTTTAATAATATGTTGAAACCCCATTCAAAACTGTAAAAGTAAGAAAAGCAAATTCCCCTATGGAACAACAGATGAATCCAGGGCCCCTGAAATGAGAAAATATCCAAGCCTCAAAAAATGAGTTAAAAAGCGCGCAAGTTCGCCTTAAAAATGATTTTTGTTGACTTGTTGTTCTTATTGTTGCAAAAGAAAGTGCAATCTTATTAATAACCAACATAATGAATCACGATCTAAACAAACTAAGAGTTAAATTTGTTTGGAATTCATTAAGTTACAAAAAATGTGTCAACACTTTTCCTGGGTTACTTCATAAAGTTACTTTGTATATTCAAATATTCTCCGTATTTTGTATGTGGATATAGTTTTAAAGTTACCCAACTATTAAGTATCATTTCCTCTTTATATTCTGAAAAGGAAATCAACGTTGGGGGATAAGGGAAAATAATATAAAAAATAAAATTGCTTCAAAAAGTAATATAAAACTGTTGGAAAAGTTTTCTTCGTTACTTTTTTTACGGATAAACCTATCACCGCTTCGCCAAGAGAGTGTTGGAGTAAGGAAGAAAGAAAGTAAGAAAGAAAATAAGTTGGCATAGAGAGTGAAGAATCCAGAGTTGACTTACATTAATATCCCTGGAGGTATTATTGTTTCAGTGAGAATAAAAAGTTTGGATTTTAAGTTACGATCTATGAACTTTTGTATGTGTTATGTTGTTCATACACGTCGAATTTAAGTCGCTGAGACAGTTTTATAGACTTGTTAGTAATATTATTGTGACAATATTATTGTGACAATATTATATTATGGATGATAATCGAATGAAGAAAATATTCTCAAGTCCATTTTATGAATAAGTTATTGAATTCTGTAATAGTTTTAACAAAGGGGTAGTGGATTGGAATTGAAGCGAAGATTTCGTGAAGACAAAAAAATAATTAATGATGACTGGTGCATCATCTCTCTCCTGAACTTTAGATCTTTAGGTCAGGAGAGAGATGATGGACAAATATGAAGAACGTTAATCTTCCGTATTGGATAAGTTGATCGGATAAAAATAAGGAAATAGGTTAAATAAAAATGTCCATGTAGTGAAATAGGTTTCCAGCTCTTTTTGATAAATTTTGATTTGTCGTCTAAAAATCGGGTACCTCAGACGCTCTTTAATAATAAGAATATTCTAGACAACTTTCTTTGCGCCTTTTTGTGAAAAATAACCGTCGGTCACTTATTTTTCTTCAAATGATTATTTTTATTAATCGATTTACTTACTTCATTGTTTTATTAATTTAATTAGGTACTTATTTAAAAAAAAACGAACAAAATATCAGAAGATCGTTGAATTATTATGAGTTCTGGCTAAAAGTTTTATTGTCACAAATTTTATTCCCTGATCTGAATTATTCTATATCTACTTCAATTCAATGATTAAAAATATGATCCAATCTTATTCCTTCAATAATTATGGCACGGATAGGATATACATAAGCAAATGCTATCGTACATTTTCTGTTTTGCTGGAGGACGTTTCAGGCAAAAATCACGCCTTTTTTATGTAGGTATATTTTATTACAACAACAAAGAGTTTATTATGATTGTTTTCCAAACTACATATCAAGATTTTTTAGTTAGAAATTAGAAAAATTCTTTTTCATCTTCTCAAGACATTTTTTTAAAACCATATTTGAAAATCAATAGATAATGACGGATTGAGATGTTCATTATTGTTAATATAGATAGATTATCAAAAGAACATTCTTGACTTTTTTTGCCTTCTTTACTGAATAAAAACATGAAATTGTAGTACAAAAAAAAAAATCATTCATTCATTCATTCATCGCCCTCAACGCTCCTCTCGGGAGCACAGGGCAGAAACCAGCCTCCTCCATTCAGAGCGTCTCTGTGCCAATTGCGTCACCTCTTTCCACGACATTCCTTGCGCTCTGATATCGTTGTCATAGGAACGGTGTATTGTGAAAGAGGGACGCCCGGGCCGACGGAACCCCTGCGGACGGAAAAACAGTGCTCTTTTTGGCCAACTATCATTAGGCATTCTCAAAACATGTCCCAGCCAGGACCATCGTCTCTCCTGTATTACGGAGATTACAGGTCTCTGCTGGGTGCGCCGGCGCACAGCATCATTTGTAACATGTTCATACCATTTGACATCCAAAATCCTTCTAAGACACCCGTTTTCAAAGCTTAGTATCTTCCGCTCCTGAGCCTTGGTTAAGTGCCAAGACTCACAGCCATATAGAAGGATTGGGATGATGCACGCATTGAACAAGCGACATTTTGTCCTGATGCTGAGTCCAGACGCCTTCCAAACTTTGTTCATGTTGTTGAAAGCCCCGCTAGCTGCTCCTATGCGGATTGGTAATTCCGACCGGAGATCACCCTCTGGCGTTATGGTTGCTCCCAGGTACCTGAATTTGCTAACCTGAGATATTTGGGAATTACCAACCATTAGTGGGGTGTGAGTACTCGTGCATGTACTATTACATATGTACTCCGTTTTACCAGCGTTGATACGAAGGCCAAGGCGCAAGGAATTTTCATAAAGAGCATTAGCGTTGCACTGTAATCCGTCCACAGATGTATCAAAAAGGGCTAGATCATCCGCATATTCAAGATCGTGCAGCACTCCCACAGACGTCTCACTGTTTTCACGCTGTGATAAAGGCACACCGCCAGGGCCCAGAATAGATTTTCTGAGCAGGTAGTCCATAATTATGGCAAAGATAAAAGGTGCCAATACACAGCCCTGCCGGACTCCAGTGGTGATCCTGAAGGTGTCAGTTGGACCACTTGATGTTCTGACAGAACATTCAGAGTCCATATGCAGGGCTTTGATCATGGTTACCACCTTGGGCGGGATGCCATACGCGGCCAGTATTTTCCATATGGTTGGTGTTGAATACTGCCATCTGTGTGGTGAATTATGAAGCACTAGTCACTGGCTATAGACATAAGGTGATAATCTATGGCGAATAAATTCAATTCAGGGTTTGTCTTTGGTTACGTGTATATAATACACACACACTTGTTGATCCACCTCTTCTTCTCCAATACACAGTCAAACAAAAACATTAGCATCTATACTGTTCTATTTTGTTACAAGTTTTACATTAAATTCCACAATATAATAAAAAAGTGTTTGTTCTGCAATCCATCCACTCATCAGTTACACAACTCAACATTAGCGATCGTGAAAGGGACATAGGCGATCGAGACACAACAACATTGGCGACCGTAAAACAGGACACCTTTCGGAAAAAACATCGAATCCATCATTGCGTATCGTATCCTATATTTTCCTATTCATTTACAATTCTATCCTATAATATTACATTTCCATTCAAATAGATCAATATATTTAACTATCTGGGGATTCATTGCCATTTTATATAAATATTATACATTTTAAGGTTAATTGTTACAATAATATCTACCCTACAATTTCACAACTGTAATCGTATCTAATTGTTGTTTTAAAACATTTGTTTAATAAATAAAACTAATATTATCTTTATTGTTTTGCAGATAACCCGTGATTCCATCATATTTTCGGCATTTTTATGAAAAAAAAACTGTGTGTAAATTCTCGTGAGAAATATTGTTGCAAAATAGTCGCGTGTTTTCAATGTTCATTGATTGGCATTTTTTGCATTGAGTTTTCTCTTTTTATTATTGTATATTTTTAACATTCTAGTGAATTATGTTGTCTGGAGAAAGAGAAACAAGGACAGCCACTTCAAAAATGGAAAAAACACGTGATTCTGAAATGGAGGTTTGCAAAGGATTGATATCAAGGCGAGGCGTTTTGAAGGGACAACTCACGCGCTTTAAAGATTATTTGAGTAAGAAAGATTTAGATATTTGTGAATTACAGTTAAGGACATCAAGAATGGAAAGCATGCTTGAAAAATTTGAAATGTTGCAATGTGACTTGGAGGAAATTGATGGTGAGGAAGTGGTGTATAGGGATACTTTTGAACAACTATTTTACACCACTTTAAGTAAGGCAAAATCATTATTGAAAGATCAACTACAAGTCACATGTGAAGTTAAGTTAAATCCAATTCAAATACCTACATTTCATGGTAATTATGAAACATGGTTACACTACAAAGATACATTCAAATCTCTTGTAGGCAACAATAATTCTTTATCTAACTTACAAAAGTATCATTACTTACTGAGCTCATTAAAGGGTGAAGCTTTAAGGTTAATTTCTTCTTTGGAAGTTTCAGACACTAATTACTCTTTAGCATGGGACATCTTAACAAGGAGATTTGAGAACACCCGCCTCATTGTGGACAAACATGTTAATCACATTTTCAATCTCATTCCAGTGAAGCCAGAATCATATCAATCTTTAAGGCGATTGATCGATGATTCACAGCTCCATACGCGAGCTTTGGAAAGTTTGGGACTTCCCACAAGCAGCTGGGACATCCTGTTAATTCACATAATTGCTAACAAATTAGATTCAGTATCACGTAACATATGGGAATCGCACCACTTGCAGGGTGAGCTACCTACATTAAAGGAACTGTACGAATGTATTGGGGAGAGAGCACGTATTTTGGAGACGACGTCTCACAACAAAAACTTCAAACCATCCAACACCTCCAACCGAGCAGGAGTTGGCTTGGTTGCAAATGTACGAGCAAACCCAGTTTGCCCACTTTGTTCTTCACAGCATCGATTAAACCAATGTGAGCAGTTTAAGTCGATGGGGACTCAGCAAAGGTGGGAGCTGGTAAAAAGGCAGCGACTGTGCCGTAACTGTATGTTAAGGAATCATATTGCCAAGGATTGTTCTTCAGGAGGAAGATGTAAGGTGTGTCGGAGGGACCATCACACCTTATTGCACACACCGAGCGTGCACAATTCGACAGCAAATACGGAAACTCTGGGACCTACTTCACAGGTTCCTACTGTGGTGAACCATGCTTCGCTCTCAAACGACGAGGAAGTACTGTTATCCACGGCCATGGTTGGGATCCAACTCCCTGATGGCGGCATTTTTAGGGCACGAGCACTCTTGGACTCGGCAGCACAGTCGAATTTCATTACAAAGAGTTTATGCGAGAAACTCAACTTACGAACAAAGGGAGCATATCTGCCAGTCTCGGGACTGCGGCAACAGGTAACTCACATTGAAGAAAAGGTAGATATAACGATTAATTCTTTATTGTATGATTACAGGAGGAAAATCAACTGTTTGGTCCTGCCTGTAATTACATCAAACTTGCCACTGCGATCTGTGGACAGACGACGTTTTCACGTGCCTTCCCAGATGCAGCTAGCGGACCCTGACTTCCATAAATCTTCTCCAATAGACTTGTTATTGGGAGCACAGGTATTTTGGGAGGTACTTCAGGGAAATCATGCGTCAGCTCAACGTCAGCAGCCGATGATGCATCAGACCAAGTTAGGATGGGTCATTGCAGGAGCTATTCCGTGGAACTCTGAAGGAATCAGCAGACAAAGGCCGGTATCTTGTTACATTTCTTTGAATCAATTAAACAAAAATATTGAGAAATTTTGGGAGGTAGAAAGTGTGCCTAATTCTCTGGTTCGAACCCAGGAAGAGACATTATGCGAGAAACACTTTACTAGTACAACGACTCGTGATGAGTCTGGCAGATTTTCAGTAGGTCTACCCTTCAAGGAATGTCCACCTAACGTGGGAAACTCTCTTGAAATAGCCAAGAGGAGGTTACTTTCGATGGAGCGACGGTTTCAGAAGAATACAGAGCTGCACACACAATATGCAGCATTCATGAATGAGTATTTGGAATTGGGGCATATGTCTCCTTGTCTACCTGACAAGGAAAATGCAGTTTATCTTCCCCATCATTCCGTTTTCAAGGGAACAAAAATCCGTGTAGTGTTCGATGGTTCTGCAAAAACATCCAATGGAAAATCCCTAAATGATAATCTGATGAAAACACCTACCATACATAATGAGTTATTTACATTGTTGATTAATTTCAGGAAACATCGATATATCTTGAGTGCAGATATACAACAGTATTATAGGCAGGTCAATGTACATGAAAGGGACAGGGATTACCAGAGGGTCTTATGGAGGACATCTCCCAGTGAGGAAATGGGACATTTCCGACTCAACAGCGTCACATACGGACTCAGTGCGTCACCATATCTCGCGATGAGATGTCTAAAGGAACTAAGTACAATTTATTCTTCTATTTTTCCTCTCACTTCTCAGGTGATAGAAAGGGATTTTTATGTGGATGATCTCTTAACAGGAGATCATGATAAGCAGACTTGTATTAATTTAAAAAATGAACTGTCATACCTTCTAGACAAGGCAGGTATGAAACTTACCAAATGGAGGTCAAATCTGGAAGACCTACATGACACTGGTCAGAACAATGACAGTAAATCCTTGAATCTCGAGGACGATTTTCAGTGCAAAATTCTAGGGTTGCATTGGAACAGTTACGAAGACACTTTTCATTATAAGGTTAACATTGAAACAAATACATCAACGTCTACTAAAAGGACAATTCTTTCAGATATTTCTAAGACGTTCGACCCGTTAGGACTCATCGGGCCCATTGTAATTAGGGCAAAATTATTAATGCAAAAAATTTGGCAGTTACAGATAGGATGGGACGATGAACTACCTGAAGACATTATTATTGCATGGAACTTTTACAAAAGGGATCTACAAGACATCAACATCATCAAGATTCCAAGGAGGGTAATTGTGACGTCAACAGGTAGTGCAGACATACAAATATTTGGGTTTTCCGATGCATCGAAGGAAGCGTATGGTTGTACTGTATATTTGAAGTCCATGGATGAACAAGGTAGGACACAGATCAATTTACTTTGTGCAAAATCTAGAGTGGCACCTCTCAAACAACTTACTTTGCCTAGGCTAGAATTATCAGGAGCGCTACTATTAGCTGGACTTGTCAAGTCCATAAAGGAGAACATGGGTTATCAAGGTGTTTCCACTAAGCTTTTCACAGATTCAACTATTGTGTTGTCATGGCTACGAGCCTCAGCAACAAAAATGGATACCTTTGTAGCAAACAGGGTAGCAGAAATTCAGCGTAGCACAGAAGATTGTCAATGGATACATGTATCGTCACAACACAACCCAGCAGACTTGATTTCCAGGGGTACATCTGTACAACAACTTTCATCTTCAACTTTGTGGTGGAATGGTCCATCTTTCATACAAGAGGATGAGAAACTTACAGAATGTTCTTCTACGGTTGATATACAACAAGATATAGTGGTAAATACTACCACACTGGTAAATATTGAATCATGGGATATTTTCACAAGATATTCTTCATTTAATAGATTGCTTAGAATTACTGCATATTTAATAAGATTTAAGAATAATGTAACATCAAAAACAGGACGTAGAACTGGACCTTTACAGGTATCTGAACTTCAACATGCACATGATGTATTGTGCAACATCGTCCAAGGTATTTTCTTTCACAGAGAAATAAGGGATTTGAAAAAGGATGGTCAGGTGTCTGCTCGTAGTAATGTAAAATCATTAAATCCAGTATTGATAAATGGTATACTTTGTGTTGGAGGAAGACTGAAAAACAGTGAGGTACCTACCCAACAAAAACATCCTATTTTGTTGCCTGCGGGACACGCTTTTACAACATTAATTATAAGGTATTATCATTATACTAATTTACATTTGGGTTTGCAGGGACTGTTGGCGCAGCTACGACTCAAGTACTGGCCATTGTCAGCAAAGAATACAATAAGAGGGGTTCTCAAGCATTGTATCCTGTGCTTTAGGTACAAGACGCCAGTGAATTACCAAAGGATGGGGGATCTGCCTGCAGACAGAGTCACTGCGACAAGGCCATTTTCAATTGTTGGAGTAGACTATTCAGGTTTCTTCAATATAAAATCAGGTTTTACCAGGAACGCTAAGGTTGTAAAATGTTATATTTGTTTATTTGTTTGTTTTGCCTCTAAGGCAGTGCATCTGGAAGTTGTCACTTCCATGACGACAGAGGCTTTTTTGAATGCATTAAAAAGATTTGTTGCTCGGCGGGGAATGCCAATCAAGATTTATTCAGATAATGGCACAAATTTCATTGGTGCAAGCAACGATCTTGCCAGAATTTATACACAGTTAAGAGCCTCTGAGGAGGAGATTGTTAATTTTTGTTCTCAACGATGGATCGACTGGAAATTCATTCCAGCTCGATCACCCCATTTTGGTTCTCTTTGGGAAGCGGGTATAAAACTGGTAAAAACTCCCTTGAAAAAGGCTTTGAATTCTCAGGTATTGAATTATGATTCTATGCTTACTTTGATTTGTCAAATCGAAGCCTCCATTAATTCCAGACCAATAACCAGTTTATCCTCTGATCCAACTGATCTCAACCCACTCACTCCTTCCCATTTTTTGATTGGAGACTCGTTGGCGAGGTTACCTGAACCAGATGTATCACACTTACCAGATAATCGTTTAAACCACTACCAAAAGATTATTGCTATGTTCAAGGGTTTTTGGACTAGATGGAGCAGGGAGTATTTCCAGGGACTCCAACAACGGACAAAATGGACACACGGAAATGAGAGACAATTGAAGGAGGGGGATTTGGTGCTAATAAAGGACGAGACTGTTCCCATGCTTTGGAAACTTGGCAGAGTTGTCCAGACACATCCAGGTCCAGATAACGTCACCCGAGTTGTCACCTTGAGGACCCAATCTGGACTGACAAAAAGAGCCATCCATCGTGTGGCATTGCTACCAGAGCCTTCGGAACAGTGAAATACCTATGTGCTATATTGTTTTAATTTTTTCTTTTGTGAAGTGAGCTTGAATACATAATAATATGCATTAAACAAACAATAATACAGTACATCAAGATTTTAAACTCCAAACAAGACTTACATCAAGATATTAATCATTTATAATAGTTGAACATGAAGCTTATAAACCCAAACAAAATATTTAATTAAAAACATGGACATTTAACCTCAAGAAAGAAGATTTATTATGTATATTGTATTTTGTTGTATGTATTTTCAAATATCTTAGCATTGGTAGAGGAAGGATTTAATCATGGGTTGTAATGGGAAAGTAAATTCATTTTAGGTTTAATTAGTTGTTATCTTTATTGTAAAAATGTAAGTCCAATTGATGTTAATATCATCAATCGCTTACAGAGGGGGAGAATGTTGAATACTGCCATCTGTGTGGTGAATTATGAAGCACTAGTCACTGGCTATAGACATAAGGTGATAATCTATGGCGAATAAATTCAATTCAGGGTTTGTCTTTGGTTACGTGTATATAATACACACACACTTGTTGATCCACCTCTTCTTCTCCAATACACAGTCAAACAAAAACATTAGCATCTATACTGTTCTATTTTGTTACAAGTTTTACATTAAATTCCACAATATAATAAAAAAGTGTTTGTTCTGCAATCCATCCACTCATCAGTTACACAACTCAACATTAGCGATCGTGAAAGGGACATAGGCGATCGAGACACAACAACAGTTGGTCTGTGGGGGCTGTCAAAAGCTTTTTCGTAGTCAATGAAGCAACATGCAAGCGGTGAGTTGAACTCTTGCGACTGTTGAAGTACGCATCTGGCACAGAAAATTGCGTCCGAACAGGACTTGCCAGGCACAGACCCGCATTGTTGCTTTCTCAGAGATGCCAACACTGGTTTTTGAATGCGACTCAATATGATTTGTGAGAGAACTTTACCGGGCACACTAAGTAGTGTGATGCCACGGTAGTTTCCGCATTCCAGTGGGTTTCCCTTCTTGAAAAGTGTCACGATGGATCCATTTCTCCAATCTTTCGGGCAGAGCTCCTCATTCCACACCTTGTTAAAGAGATGGTACAGTGGGTGGATAAGCGCATTCATGCCATACTTAAGGAGCTCTGCGTGGATTCCATCCTCACCTGGGGCCTTGTTGTTTTTTAGCCTTTTTACAGCTGCCTCAATCTCCTCATGTGTTGGGGGGGTTTCGGCTATCCCAGATACCTGTGGGATATCTAGGTCGCCATCCTCATTGCCAACATCAAAAGGTGAGGAGGGGTCCGGTCGGTTTAGAATGAACTCAAAGTGTTCTCTCCATCTTCCTCTTACTAAGTCAGGGGCAGAGATCAGGTTTCCACTGCTATCATTAATTGAGTCAGCAGTCTTATTCTGACCTCTTCCTCCTAACATGCGGGTAATTTCAAAGAGAGTCTTCGAGTCATTCCTGGCCGCGGCAGTTTGTGCAAGCTGTATTTTGGCTTCGACATCACGTCGTATGTCTGTCTGACAAAAAAAAAATACAAACATAAAATTACAAGAATAATTTTTTATATAAAAAACAGAAATATTGTTCTTTTCATGTTGACACAGTCACAGAACGAAAAAGTCGTTTGAAGTTGAACATTGATAAAAATAACAATACAATACAATATGACCTTTTGATATCACATATCTCACAACATCTCGCACTTGTAATGTTTCATACATATCCACTATTTCGTACGTAATGTGTTAGTGTAATCATAACATAACATAACGTATAGACTTTCAGGTGTATGGAAAACATCTGGGTACCTCAGCCAGTCGTGTGTTTTATTGCTAGGAGGCTTTTGTGAAACTTTACCAATATATTTACTTCACGGATGCTGATGTATTTTTCATATTGTACAATTTGTCTGACGACTTATATGAAATTGACACGTGACGATACGTTTTATACCATCCAAATTAATTAACTTGAGAGGAAAAACAGAGTATATTAAAATAAATAATTAAATTTATTAACCAATATTTTATCCCGTGGAGCACCCGGTAAAGAATTGGTCTCCCACTCTTCTGCGTAAGTTTTCGAGTGTCCTGTAAAAGGCAGGTGTTCGAAAAAATAAGACATTTTACATCTTAAATTCAGCGTTGAGGTTTGCCACCCATCCTGAATGTCTTGATTTTATACTGGCACGAAGAGGACAGTTTGCATGTTTCTTACATGCAGCTGATCTGCTGGCTACCCCACTTGTGGGATATGCCGTGATGGTATAGTAGTATAGTAATCATCATCATCATCATCGCCCTCAACGCTCCTCTCGGGAGCACAGGGCAGAAACCAGCCTCCTCCATTCAGAGCGTCTCTGTGCCAATTGCGTCACCTCTTCCCACGACATTCCTTGCGCTCTGATATCGTTGTCATAGGAACGGTGTATTGTGAAAGAGGGACGCCCGGGCCGACGGAACCCCTGCGGACGGAAAAACAGTGCTCTTTTTGGCCAACTATCATTGGGCATTCTCAAAACATGTCCCAGCCAGGACCATCGTCTCTCTTGTATTACTTTTTTCAACAACATGAACAAAGTTTGGAAGGCGTCTGGACTCAGCATCAGGACAAAATGTCGCTTGTTCAATGCGTGCATCATCCCAATCCTTCTATATGGCTGCGAGTCTTGGCACTTAACCAAGGCTCAAGAGCGGAAGATACTAAGCTTTGAAAACAAGTGTCTTAGAAGGATTTTGGATGTCAGATGGTATGAACATGTTACAAATGATGCTGTGCGCCGGCGCACCCAGCAGAGACCTGTAATCTCCGTAATACAAGAGAGACGAGTATGGTAATATTTAAGCACAATCCTCGATATATTATATAGTGAGTGACAAACCATTGGATGGTCTGCAACGAGTGTGGATTTTCTTTCCCATTCCTTTCTATTTTTGGCTAGTCTTTAATTCATGAACCGTGGCACATACGTAGAATTAAAGACAGTTGCTGCATAATTAATCAAAATGTGAAGATATAGGTATATACTAGATATATATAATCAAAATGTGAAGATATATATACTTGCCTTTTGTACGTACAAAGAAAACGAAAAATGATTCTAAGTTTTGCACCAAGACCCTGAGACGCAAATACAATGGGAGGAAATATCTCCAATTAATAAAATTGAGACTTCGACACAATAATTTTCTGTGACGTGTGTGATTCTGTTATTAACACAAATACACCCAAAACACCCTCACATAATCAATGATATCTTTGTTTTACTAAGCTGGGAGCAAATTTGCAAAGGGATCAGAAACCGTGATCTTTCGAGTCATTAAGAACAGAATGCCGACTATTGTCTTTAATAAAAATAGTGGATGCTATCTTCGAACTGAAATTAAACTATAACAAGTTGCGACGCGATAAAATAACTGGAAACTTGTATCCAAAAATATAAAACTACCCACATTGACACAATGTATCTCACCGGTTTCCTGTATATATCACATACAAATTTAGTGTGAAAATAGCCTTTGCTTTGTTATTTTTGTTACCTTACCATTCCTATTAAACATTTTTTACATACCTTTGTTATTTTTTTATACAGCCACGTATACATTTGTGTTCATTATTATTAAGCCCCATTTTTTCATCACTGAGAGAGGCATATGTTTGTATTGCTATTTTTGACTGTCATTTAAAATTAACTAGCTGGCCCGGCGAACTTCGTACCGCCTAAGAATCAATGAACGATTTCATACATACATCTTCTTCCCCTTGTCCTAGTTCGATCGGGGGCCCATTGCCCCTAAGTATCTCCTCCAGAGATAACTGTCCACCGCTGCTTCCAGGACCTCTGGCCACTCCAAACCAAGCCTTTCAACATATGTTCGACACCTGCCCTATCTTCTGCCCTCTCCCACTGACTTTATAAATGATTAATATTATTAATCTCTTTACAAACTCCGTAATTGTCAAAGTGTGTCATCGAAGGTATAGTGTAAATAAATATAATTCATTTGGAACTTTCGTAGTGTAGCGGCCCCACCCGTTGTCGAGTACTTTTTTCCATAGAAAAAGTAATATTTTCGAAACTTGAGGAAATTGTTGCCATATGGTGAATTATTTTTTGTTCACCAAATTTTTGGAAAATTCTTTTATAGGGAAAAAAAATCGCAACTATGAAACTTGAGCGGCCCCACCCGTTGTCGAGTAATATTTACGGAATTTTAGGAAATTAATTTTCGAAGTGGATTTTTTTTGCTGGCAAATTAAAATAATTCTACATATGGCAACAATTTCCTCAAGTTTCAAAAATATTACCTTTTCTATGGAAAAAAAGTACTCGACAACTGGTGGGGCCGCTAAACTGCGAAAGTAAGATTCATTTTTTTTTACATAGACAATTCACACACATCGAGCTAGTCCCAAAAGTAGATGAATCTTGATTATGGGTACTAACGCGACGATACACACATATACAATGCACTATATACATATATATGTAACACCCAGACCCAGGACAATTTGAAAAAGGTTATTCTTCACTTTGCCCTGTCCGGCAATCGAACCTGGGACCTCGTGACTCAAAGGAAAGAGCTCCGCGCCACACCGGCCGACATGAACAATTTATGTTGAACAATTATACTTTACTCAGATTTGTTTATATGTAAATTATCTGCAGTACGTAATATAATTATGAAGGTACTATTTTATTTTCAGGTAGATTTTACCTATTCATTTATAATTTATAAATTTTTTTTCCATGATTTTTAAAAAATTGATATATCAGAACTACAGATGTTAAATTGTATGGATAACGATTATAATTTGAGAATGTATAGAAAAATGATCATATAAATAGGCCAATCTATAAAAGAACTTCATTGTTGATTTTGTATAATTCTCCATATTGCATTTTTTATTGAAATTAAAAATGTATGGCGTAAATAATTTTCTTTGTAATTTTTCTTCTCTGTCTGCAAATTTCACTACACAATCTTGCATCAGAACTACCTACATGAAAACATACTTATTTTCATCTTTAATAGCACAATTTTTGGTTCAATAATAATTTTCCATCTGCAAAAATAAAATAAAATTTCAAATATAATCTGTGCACGTCCACATTTATGTGACAGAAGATCTATCGATACATAAATATTAGTCGAATAATTCGGTAGTTACATACTTACATGGCAATAGGTTGTATCTCGCATTTTTTTGCGTTTTCAAGTTTGTTCCATAAAATGCTCAAAATAGTGTAATATTTGATGTGGCAAAAGGATATGTCTCTTTATAGTCAGAATAAAGAGAGAAAAGACGTAACTTATTGACATGTAGAAAGATTGTTTTCATCAACATGGCAAAAAAACTCAAATATTTTTAAACTGCAAGAAATTATTTAGTGAATGTTACATACATCTTGTAGAAGAAATTATTAAGAGAATGTTACATCTATCTTGTAGAAATAATAATTACCTTCATTTTGATATATAATGCTCGAAATTTGGCTGAAATATCTCTTTTGCAAACTTTGTTTTTGCTCTCCTGTAAAATTATGTTTTAGTGAGATACAACCTATTGCCATGTAACTACCGAATTATAGTAAACAAATATTAGTACACATTTCGTTCATATAAGTAATAGTAATTTGGTTCTTAATATAGCAGAACCTACGGATTATTTTAGCACAATGCAACAGGCGACGTGGGGGCGCTAATAGCGCCATAATTCTCCATATTGTTTTTATTTTTGAAATTAAAAATGTATGTAATTGTTTGTAGATAACAAGGGATAGACAATATGAGAATGGGGATTATAACAGACGACAAAGGCCGGTAGATAGAGATGAATATATACAAAAGAAAAGAGATGAATATATATTACTCAGGTATTGTACCTCGACGGGTGGGTACACATTTTTAGAGAATATTTGTATGACATTGCGAATCTAGTTGTAACATATCACTGATTCAACGCTATTTTAGTCACTAAAACTGCCTTTATATCATTTATTTAAAAAAAAATGATGAAAATAGATGAGATAAATGACATATCTTGTAACTGTGCTACTTATTGATTGGGTGCATTGTATATTGGAATGTTCTACTAATTTAATATTGTCACCATTTAACACCTATATTAATTATTATTAGATTTTTCGGCAAAGCTGCAGTACAGAACATTGTATGTATATAATAAGTTACTATGTGATGTTACCATTGTACATTGAACTAGGTTGTATTCCCTTCTCTTTTCCTTCCTCTTCCTCTTTCTAAAATATTGTGCTGTTAAATTGTTCATAGTTTAGATGCTTTAATTGGCGATGTAAATAATTAACTGTATTATTGTATTTTCGTTGTGAAAGCTTTTGTATCTATTAAAATAAATAAAATAAATATGTAAATAACATAAGTTTTTTGAGATTTGGTTTGTACAATGTAAATTTGCTATGACATGTTCGTTGTATATTATTTTAACCTGGATCGTAATAATATATTAGGTAAGTATTTTAACCTGGATCGTAATAATATATTAAGTATTTTAATCTGGATCGCAATTTTTTAAATGATCTTTAACTGGATTGAAAAAATCCTAATTTCCTTAAATAGTCAGCAGTAGAACCATGTATCATGAAGGTGGAGTAGGTCAGAAGCAAGAATCAATTCCAAGATCTCTCGATTCAAAGTCCGAAACATAGATACATAATTATTACCATCGGGGTTCCAAATATCTTTGAATAAAATGGGTGCAAAGCGAGGTGAAAAGTAGTATACAAACTAGAGAGATAAATGTTGTGTTGTAATTTTATTATTGTGTTTTAAATTGTTCCAGAATATTTTGTTTTTAATCCTTTACTGAACGTGTTAATGGGGTTAAAAACCAATGTAACAAATTATTTTCAATTTTTTGGTGAACCTTAATACAACGAGTGCTAATGGTTTTATCTTCGCATTAAAGGTAATTAGTGGTTTGACTTTGCCACTAAACAACCGTCATCCAGTTTGGAACATCTATAAAATAACCATATAATGGACAGCAATTATCAAAAGTATTGTTATTTCGACTTTCGAAAATAAAATGAAATTAATGAGTATTGTTGTATTTTTTATAGTTTTAAATACATATTTTGCGTGAATTAATATTAAATTTAAATTTTAAGTTGGACGGCTTGATCACTTGGTTGGTTGTAAGATATTGCCGCAAGGTAACAAACCTCTCATTTTTATCGAACAATAAAGTTTTTAATCAGGTTGTTATTTATCACCGTACATAGTAAGAGTTTTAAAAATTCAATTTCTTCAATTTGGAGATGAATAATTATTATGCCAACCCTCCAGAATATCTTTTTTATGTGTTACAGAGAGGACAGACTGTAATTTTTTTTTCATGCACTTAGTTTATTGTTTACATAATTTGTGGGAAATGACGTGATGGTTTAAATAAATATATTATTTTTTAGATAACTATCTTCATTGCTATTTGATAAAGGTTTGCAAAACTTTATCACTTTAATGTGATTTCTTTAGTTAAAGAATTTCCTTAATTGATAGTTTTAGATAGATAAAAGAATGTTTTATGAAAGGGTTGGAAGAAGTAGCCTTAGTTTTAATTTTTTTAAGGTATTTGAAAAGATGTAAGGTCAAAAACCTGGGAAACAGTTTTAATAGCGAGGCATCTCGTTATTTTCAGAAGTCATGTAGTGCCGACTGAATTGGTTAAACCTTTAGTTGTCATCAAATCAATATCAGTAAAAGGATTTCAAATTACAAATAATAATCATTAGGTATTGTAGTTTAATATATTTTATGTTTATTTTTGAGGTTCATTGCCCAATAATTGTTGATATTTGGGATCGTTGCTCAGTATTTGACAATAATTTTAGAAGTCATTCAAAATTATTGTTAAATAGTTAGCAAATGATTCAAATTATATCTGTTTTATTTGATATAATTGTATTTCTTTGAGTTGAGGTACATACTAATTGGCTATACTTTATATTATTTCATTTCGTTCAACTTGAAGAAATCGAGTTATTTCCTTGTAGTTTGTTAGCATCCCCCGCGGTCTTGAGAAATTAAATTATGAAACTATGTTTAGCCTTAGAGAGCGTAAGGGTTTTATGAAGGGTTTCTCATTAAAATCAATTAATATTGAAGGGTTTTAAGGTAGGTACAGCTTCTGATTGGTTAATATTGATAAATGAAATTCCATAAAGTATTATATGTGTAATCGAACAAAAGGATATATTTATACATTTGAACAGTGATGAAATGGTAAGTATTTTTTGGCCGGATACCAAATTTCGGCGAGGATAAGATATTTTTGATACCAGGATATTTATTTATTTATTCCTTCAAAAACATACAACAGACAACAACTATATATATAATGTACAAGGTAGAAAAAAATAAAACATTTCACTCAGTCGTCATCCAAAAACATTTGACAACGATTATGACGGGTTTAGTTTAGAACCACATGAGTGAGGCAAGGTGTTTCATGATTAGTGAGCAAGTGAAAACGTTTCGAATATTTCAACCATGAACTCTTACGACATTTCACTGTAAAATTAAGTCGCATATTCTTCTTGTTGTATGTCACATTATATGTGAATAGGAGATGTCGAAGGAGTCCAGCACTAACAAGTTGGAGTGACCAAATAAAGAAGCTTGCTGTACGCAATGATATATTGCAGAGGATTATAATGAATTGTGTTAAATGGTGTATATAATCCTTATTCTGATAATCTAGTGATCAAAATTCTCAGGACTCAAGAAAGAAAAAGTTATAAGCCAAGAAGGAAACAGGATTAACTGAGTTTAGTTATTTTTCTTAAAATAAAATGAGGTATATGATATGATGCTGATCGTGGATCCTAGAACGGTATCCGTTTCTACTAATAAATGACGATAAGGTATACCTAATTTAACAAATAAGAAATTATTATGAAATTCATAAGTTAATTTTCTTCTTATTATTATATTACTAGTACTGAAAGATAAGTAATTAATTAATTATTGTAGATAATTTATGATTCTTTCATTCTCTCAAATTGCCTTAGTCCGACATGAACGGTGTTATTATTTGATAAAATATTACTAAGTGTTATTTATTGTACCTTTCTACACGTGTAACAATAAAGGAAAAATATTCTTTTAAGCCACAGTGCAATTTATGGGAAATAATATCTATACCCCAAACAAGTGGATGGTCTTGAGAAGAATAGAATAGAATAGTATATAATAGAATAGAATAATATCTATACTCACAAACAACTTTCTCAGCAACATCGCCCACAGATAGTAAAAGTAAAATATGACATGATTGAATTATTTTATTCTTCTTGCACACTATCGTTTTATAACAGTGTTAACAGAACAATGCAAAATTTAAATATAAGGATGATATGCGGTGGCGAGATTATCACAATGAAGTGATTTCTTCTATCTAACCACACATGTAACTTTTTACACTAATACAATTAGGTACATTTTTCATAATCTCAAAACTGGTCGAAGAAGGAACTTATGAAACGTACGATTAACATACCATTGGACGGTATACGGCGTCCTTGAGGTCATGTTATGAGTAAACGGTGCTTTAGAAATTGTTCATATATTGGAAAAAATATTGGAAAAAATCCATTTAAACCAGTGTAAGCTGATTTGTATGAATGAGGTGGAGGGATGATATCTCAACATATGTCAACTGGATGCAGACGGCGCAGAATCGAATAACGTGGAAGGAAATGGAGGAGGCCTTTGTCCAGGAGTGGTTGAGAGTGGGCTGAGAAGAAGAAGAAACTGAAGCCGATTCGTAAACCTCGGAACACTTTTCCTGTCTACCACCAAAATGGGTTTTTGAACAATCTGCTGGTTGTGAAAATTAACTGTTTGTTGAGTAATATATGAACTGACTCTTTGGCAATCGAGTGTTTCAAAATTGCAGGACGTGTCTTACGAGATAAATTTTAGTATATCAAATAAAGGACGATAGTCGGTAATTGATTGCAACTATAAAATAATGACAGCGATGTTATAAAAAGAAATCTTTGTTAATTGAGAAATTAATCCAAAATGTCCGATTCAAGTTTATTCACATTGAAAGTTTGCGAAGTCACCACCCTTAGGACTGAGAGAGCAAGTAATTTAAGTTATTTGGATTAACAAACTTCACTAATTGCTTTGTTCTAAGCTTTCTATGGTTACACGAACATATACTTTTACATCTACCTTCCGTGACAGGGGTGTCTATAGTTTCCGTGAATCTCTGAGGAATCACCCATGCGAACAAATTTTTAGGGCCTCACTTGAGTACCTTTTGTATCTATAAATATACTACACCTGTCGCTATTTTACACATTAAATATTATTATAATAAAAGCTATATTTCAATTTAAAAATATTGTAATATTTATAATTCTTTTCTTTCTTACAAACCTTTTTCTCTTTACTTCCGAATGGAGTCTTCTTTCATTTCTCTTCTTGCATGTTTTGCTAAAAGTAGAACCGTTATCAATTTTTCACAATTCCATTCCTCGGAGTAGGTACCTGGCAAAGAATGAGTCTTCCACTTTTTTCCGTAAGTTTTTGAGTTTCCTGTAAATAAAAAGATTTTACATCTCAAATTCACTGATGAGGTTTGTCACCCATCCTGAATGTCGTAAATTTTTATTGGCACAGAGAGAACAGCTTGCATGTTTAATACATGGAGCTGGTCTGCTGACTTTCCCACTTGTGGGGTATTCCATGATGGTTCGGTAGTGATTTTTCATGTCTGTGGTGTTGATGGATTTTATTTGTTGACTCTCTCAAACACATCCTGAATGACAAAAATACCTAAAAATAATTTACAATAAAAGATTTCTTAAGACATAGGCAAAAGCGAAATAACTGCAAAAACAATTTAGATGGCTCTTGTAAAATTTGGGGTATATTTAAGCCTTCATAAAATCCTGCCATGCTACATTGCTGTGGTATTCTATATAACATTCTACTTACAAGTTGATTTTATCCAGTTCACGAGTGTATGATATTATTATTCCATAATCATGCTGATATGACTTTTAACTTATGGAGAAACATGCATGCGAATTGTAAAATTAACGAGAACACGTTCTTCGCTCAACATCCGACTGACAATTTTACACTTTTCATAAGTGTTTTGCACCAAGTTTTATACTCTCTTGAAACGACTGTTGAAATAATACAAAGGATGTGATAATCCTAATAAAGAGAAGCTCTGGGAAACGAGATGTAGGTTAATGTTAAATTGAAACAAATAGTTGGTAACCCCCAAACCTTTGAAAGTTTTATTAAGTTTGCTACATACGTGGTACCACGGATACCAAATTAAGAATTAAATAAAACTTAAGGTTTCTGTAGTCCTTAAAATAGGATAGGTCATCCATTTTTTTATTATTATTTATTAAGGATTTTGTAGAATTGAAGCATTAGATAAACACCACGCACAAGACTGTTCAAACTTTCTTACTACTTAGTATGTTACCTTTCTGAGTGTATTAATTTTTAAGGTGAAACGGCATATTTTTAGGTGATAAGGTGATACAGTACAACCAGTTCGTTCATTTAACATGGTTAGATATAGAATTGAATAAATATATTGAATCGCGTCGAGATAAAGTGATTTATAAGTCGCTTGAATTTCAATGTTCTGCCAAAAACATTAGATAAGTGTATAGGTTCTGGATATGAAAGTTACTGTTTGTATACATAAATACATCTTCTTTCCCTTTTCCTAGTTGGGTCGGGGGCCCATTGCGCCTAGGTATCTCCTCCAGAGATCTCTATCCACCGCTACTTCCAGGACCTCTGGCCACTCCAAACCAAGTCTTACAATACACAAGTTCGACACCTGCCCTTGCCAGCTTCTTCTAAGGAGGCCCATCGGTCTTCTGCCCTCTCCCACAGCCTCTAAAGATCTAAGTGGTAGTCTGTCTTCTGGCATGTTTCTATAAGACGTGGAATCAGATGTTCTATCTTTTTGTAACCTTTTCAGTGAAACTTTTTTAAAATTAAATATTTTGGACATTTCATTAAAACCAATACCATTTTTTAGTATCTGTCATTCCATGGGCCTTTCAGTAAAAAGTGTGCACTACTTTGGAACATAACAATACTCAGAATATTACCTTTCTACAACTTCTTAAAACCTATGAATTTAAAATACGATTTGCTATGAGACATTAATTATAAATTTAGAGGGTATATAAAAGATGACCGATGAAAAGGTTAAGGTAGATATAAGTATTTGAAGAAAATAATATGTAATTTCAAAGATTTCTTTGTGAATTCGCTTTGAAAAAAGATTAGAAAAATTACGGGTTGTATAAATTGCCGAGAAGGATGCTTTTATGTAATTGTTATAGATCATAATATAAATACATTCTCATAACTCGCCCTAAACAAAGAAAATCATACTGATGATTTGTGTTTATTTTCGTTTAAGAAATTATTTTTTTCGATCCAATAATGAAAGTATTTTTCTACATCAGAAAGCGAAAAGGTTCAATTAGGTAGCTATTCATAATAATATATCTATATTTATATAAAAGTTAGATTGTTAGACTCAAACGAAGCTTTGATGCTTCAAAAAATATTATGCTTATTATGTATACTGGATTTATCAAAGCTATTTTTGGTCGGAAATATTATATTATTATTTTTATCTTTAACAAAAAATCTAATTTTATTTATTTATTTCAATTTTACAGGATACATACAGTTGATACAAAAAATACAATGGTCTATAACATATTTAGCAATAAGCAAACCAGTGAAGATCCCTATATTACCCTTATGTGCTCTACAAAACATACATAACTAAACACAACAGATAAATCAACAAACAACAATTACAATAGAATAGAGTAAATTATGTAAAGAAAATCAATAGAATAATGCTCACAAAGCAATAATCGTAGGATTAAACAATAAAACAATAAGTAATAAAAACAATACAATGAGTCATGAAAAATAGAATTAAAAATATAAAAATATCATATAAAATCTCTCAAAATTTAAAATTCAAAATTTAACATCATTTAAAATTCAATATTAAAATTTGTCATAAGCAAATAGGAATAATAATTATCCAACACATGCAAGAAATAATTACCACCATAATATTGGAATCCCCAAATATTGATTTTAGCGTGAGGAAGAACCTTACCAAAGTCTTCGGATGGAGCAGTCTGCTATATGGTCGCGAGACGTGGACAATCAGCTAGAGTGAAAGCGGGCGGTTAGCGGCCTTTGAGATGTGGTGCTACAGACGTATGCTGAAGATCCATTGGTCGGAACAGATCAAAAACAAAGAAGTTCAAACAGAAATGGTAGAGACCGACCATGAGACACCTATATGGATCAACTGAACTGTTTGTGCCTTCGGTCATACCTTCCGCGATAGCGATAAGCAGTCCTGGGTGCGTGATGTTGTGGCCAATCCAGTTAGCTCGTTGTTAACTGATTCTCTTAAGGAGTTGGCTTTTTCGCCTACCCTTGTTAACACTTCTACGTTTTCGATGTGTTCCGACCAATGAATCTTCAGCATGCGTCTGAAGCACCACATTTCAATGGCCGCCAGCCGTCCGCTTTCATTCTTGCTGAAGGTCTACGTCTCGCAACCATATAGCAGAATGCTCCATACAAAGGCTTTAGTAAGGTTGAGTTTTAATATTACCCTGAAATTATAATATATTTAATATAATTTTGTACTGATTTTCAAATATTTTACCATAGAAATAGCGTAGACATGCATGTATGTAATTTTACCAACTTTCACGGTGGAAGTAGTTCTTGTTGAAATTATTGGAATTTTATTACATTTCTAATTTGTATCTAGATAAATCGAGTTTACAATAAATTTTAAACACAAATACCCACACAGAAAGCAAAATAATTTTATCACGTAAATGGGCAAATAGTATCGATAGTTCACATAATATTTCAAATTAAGATTGACTTCACATTTTTTATGCTAAAGTGTGTTTATTGGCTTGTTGATATCGAAGTTTCTTTTACGAGAATACTATTTTCATCATCAATTTAATTTTGATCTAAATAAGTCAAATATAATTCAAGTATTTTATTTTTCCTTCCATGACTCAAGGACGTTCGTGGGACGATCTGAAAAAAGCTACAACCCAATAAAAGTTGAAAGCCATTATTCATTTTTGTTGAGACAAAGCCTTATAGACAATATTTTGAAAATAAATAAAAAGGTTTTCAATAAAGAATACTTTAAATTATTATTATTATTATTACTTGTACATAGTCTACAAATTCATCCCTTGGGGGTAGATTTATAGGCTGTCAAACACATACAGAGCTTATTAAGCTTTAAAAGGTATTCTCATATTTGCTACTTTCCATTTTGGTTACAAACACCCTATTCTGTGAATTGTACGTTTATACAAAGTATAACATAATCTTTTCAGGCGGTTTGTTATTTAAAATTGATCAATAATACTGAGAAAGTTGTTTGGTATACTCACAAAAATAAAATTCATATTACATTTGCTTCCGAGAAATTAGCGAACAAGGATACATTCTGGACCCGAATAGTTAGGTTAAATCTGAGTTGGTTAGGATCACATCGCCTCAAGGAATATACTTTTTCTAGGAATATTTTTTGTACATTATACAAACTTAAAGCAATCGTTAAATTCATTCGATTGAATTTTTTACAATCTAATAAATGTGTTTTGTTCTAAGTTAATAAAATGTGAGTATAAATTGTATCGCATCGTTTTTTTGCAACAATATTTAACTTTTCATTGCATGAAAGAAACTAGTGTTACCCAAATTCGATAGATTTTGTCTAATAGTTGACTTATTGAGGTTTATTTATAGTTTGTGCTCCTTAGAAAACTGTGTTTTTATAATATGAAGCTCTAGACTCTTCCCAATAATCAAAAGTATTTTTATGTTGTTAAGGCAGATTAGATCTGACCAGGATTTGCACCAGGATCTCCCAATTGGAAGTCGGAATCTCTATCTTAACGTAGCCCCAGCATCTCAAGTATAAGTAAGTGTTGAGATTCAAATAAATTGTTAGTATTTCAGATTTCAAAATTTGTTAAAATTCAAGAAACGTAGATAATTCATTATTTTTTATGTTTATTTTTCTTGGGCTGCTGGGGTGACTGAAAGAATAACGTGCTGGAAACGAGATATTTATTTATGGAAAAAGATGAAAATTCGTAAGTAAATAGTCAGCTGTTTTTACAGAGGGAATGTTAAGTAAACTGATGGAAGTGGCTTTCCTTAATTATTTATTTAATATAGCGGTCGTTCACTTGCTGGAATTTGTGTATTTTTTGTATAACTAGGCGAAAAATAGATTTACCAAAATAAATGTTATACCCTGTTATAAAATGGGATTCAAATCCTGGGTTTATACCTGCGTTCAAATATTTCAGTTTGTTTGCAAATATCTATAGGTATATTGTAATGTATATCCTTTACGACCACCGTCATGACAATACTTTTATCAGTTTGTTTATACAAATAATCAATAGTATGTTAATTGTATGCCAAGGTGATCTTAGCTGGGATGTCCAAAACTGAGAAAAAATATTTATTTCATATTCAAATAAATTTTGTCATATTTTTTAATAAGTATAAATTAATGTTATAATTACTATACTATACCCTCACGCCGTGTCCCAAGTGGGGTAGGCAGAGAGAACGGAACGCCAAACAGATCTATCTTTAAACACTTCCTTCGCTTCCTCCACATTCATACAGTTCCTCATACACGCACGTCGGTTCCTCTTACTCAACACGCGGCCGTCCTTGAGAATTTGATCCACGTGATCAAGCCACGTGGTTCTCGGACGCCCGCGTTTCCTCACACCCTTTCTTTCAGATAAGTATATCCTCTTTGTCATTCTTACCTCGTTCATTCGTTCAACATGCCCAAACCACCGTAGTTTATTCACGCGCATTCTGTCCACAACACTCTTCTTGCATCCGCTCATTCTTCTAATATCCTCATTCTTCACTCTATCACTTAGCGTTTAACCAACCATTCTTCTCAACGATCGCATCTCTACTGCATTTATTCCACTTTCGTCCTTCTTCAACCACGTCCATGTCTCGCTTGCATACGTAAGTGACGGTACCAGAATGGTATTGTGCACCAGCATTTTAGCCATGTTCGACACATTGTCATTGCTGACAATGGGTCGAAGTGCACCGTTTATTCTAGCACCGGCCACTTTCCTTCTTTCAATGTCCCTATCGCATCTTCCATCCCTCGTAAACATACTTCCCAAATATACATACTCACTTACTTGCTCCAAACATTCGTCACCAACTTTAATCTCGCAAATCGTTTTTTCATTCTCTCTTTCAAAAACAAGAACTTTCGTCTTCATAACATTCATTTTCAAACCATTCAAATTGCAACTATCATACACACACGTAACAATCTCTTGTAATTCCCTTTCACTCTCAGCCATTAACACCAAATCATCTGCGTACATCAATGCATTCACCCGAAACCCATTCAGCTCGACACCAACATCCATCTCTTTCACAGGTCGCATACAGTAGTCGAAGAATAGGTTGAACAGCCACGGAGACAAGACAATGTTATAATTAATGAAATTAATTGTTCTTCCGTCTGCAAGGGTTCCGTCGGCCCAGGTGTCCCTCTTTCACAATACACCGTTCCTATGACAACGACATCAGAGCGCAGGAAATGTCGTGGGAAGAGGTGACGCAATTGGTGCGGAGACGTTCTGAGTGGAGGAGGCTGGTTTCTATCCTGTGCTCCCGAGAGGGCGATGAAGAATTAATTAATACCTTATCACGTTTATTGATGTATACTTATGTTATCATCAGAGCTATAGGAATTTTGTGGAAAGAGATGATTCAATTGAGGCGATGACACTCTGAATGGACGAGGTCCATTTCTGCCCTGTGCTCCTAGGAGGCGATTTTATTGGATTGGTTGCACATTGTAGATACATTTTGCATTTTGACAAATTCATGACATACTTACCCTCAGCAAAGCAGGGTTTAAACTAGTTACCAATCTTACAAACTCTTCAGGACCTTTCAATTGTCAAATTTCAGTTCTGAATTTATTTTTTGTAGGTATACTATGTTGATTAGTTTACCTAGTTACCTGTTTGTAAATATATTAAGAAGTTCAATAAATTTTATTCTTGGTATTTTTGATCAATACTTTTTAATTTATTGAATGTTGGTTGTTGGAATGAAATGGTTGTGTTTTTTATCAACAATTTTTTACCTTCTGGAAAGGGTAATCTTGCTACCGACTTTTTTGTGCCTTACCCTAGAGGGTTGTCGCTGAAGGGGGTAGTATCAAGGAAATTAATCTAAAATCTTAAAAGCATTATAATAATTGTATTGTTTTTAAAATAAATATATTGAGATACAGAACAATATGCCGAGAAAATAGAAACAAAACACGAAGGGTGGCAAACGCAGTAACAATAATCGCGCCGGTTCTATGTATCGAACAGAACCAAGCCAACAGAAAAAAATATTATTCACAACAAAACACATAGTAGGCGAAACACGAAAAACAAATTTCTTGAAATTGACTTAATAACTCGGCATATGAAGTGCCATCCACACTTCTCAGTAAAAACATCAAATTCTATCACACAGCGATAGTCAAAAATAACGATTTTATAACTAAATAATAATGTATTCACTGTGTCGGTGTTTAGGTAGTAGAATTCCATATCGAAAAAATAAAACAGGTATTTTATTCTACTAAAGATTTTATTTTGTGAGAGAGACGTCTTTCGTCTTATGAGGACATTGTCAATCGTTTTGTTCATTGTCAATTCATTGTCATCGATTGACAATGTCCTCATAAGACGAAAGACGTCTCTCTCACAAAATAAAATCTTTAGTAGAATAAAACACCTGTTTTATTTTTTCGTTAAATATTAATGCGTATGTGTACACAGCTGTTACTTAGCTAATTGCTATTGGTTGCGGTAACAATAGAAATAACAACCTTAGTCTATAACTAGATATTATTAAAGGGAAACAATTGATCTGGTTTAAATTCAATTAGTTCCGTGTTGTGTCGTAAAATAATATTCGATGTTTGTTTGTATGTATACAGCTATTTAAAGAAAAATATTTTTCGAATTGAAACGATCCATAGCTCTTTTTATTAGGCCACTTTTCTTCCTCACCTCTGATTCACTTTCACCATCACTTCACTAAGGCTAGAATCCAGATATATAAATTAATGGACGGCTTCAAGCTGGCTCAATAGGTCGTGAGTTTGTTTGCTCTATCGATAACCATCAAATATATAATATTTCAAATGTATGAAAAAAATTAACCGCATCTCAAAGCAACAATACACTTCCCAAGAAGTAATCTTGCGTAAAATATGATGGTTCTGTCATTAAAACACATTTACCAGAATCACCGGTGTATTTAAGCACTCTACTAATAATAATTATAGGAGATAGGATAACCTGCCAATTATCTTATAATTAACGCTATTGTTTGTTATAGGTAGGGAGGAACCTATTTGCTATATTCTCTGGTTCTTTCCCTTAGAATCGCCGAAACAGAACAGATCAAATACTCGTTTCTACAAAACGTATTAGGTACCTTTGTAAATTTGTGTACAGTAAATTCGAGTAAGTTAGTGACTTTTTCGTAGAATATTACTTTTAATTTTTAGAATAAAATATTGTTCCTTTATTAAATTTCTCGCATGTAGTAGTAGAAATCTTGTAAAAGGCAGTTTTGACAAGTGTTGTAAAAGATTATCTAAATATTTTAAATTATTTATTATTTTTATAAAATTTCTGATGTTATTAATTAAATGTTTACGTGCAAGAATGCTAATAGAAGAAAAAGATAATAAGTGATTTACTGCAATGTTTATAGTAAAAGAAATAAACAAAAAAAACGCTTCGCAGTCGGTAGGATTCGAACCTACGCTCCCAGAGGGAATCTGATTTCTAGTCAGACGCCTTAACCGCTCGGCCACGACTGCTCAACGCTTTCGCGACATAAAGTTTAATATTAATATTAGGTAATCGGTAGATACAAAAATAACATAATGAGTTTGAATTTAACGCCCTTTTGTCGTGAGTGTGATAATAAACGTTTTCAATGCACTTGTTTAAACTATAAGTATAAAATAGTCAGTCTAGTTAGTTAGTTAAATATACCTACTAATATACATAGATATACATGTACATTTGTTTGATATTCTGATGTACGGACAGCTGACGTAGTCAGTTTCTATTAAACATTGAAATTTTTGCAATACATATTTTATTCTTGTTTTTAACGACATATATTTGTAAGACAGCACACGCAAAAATATTTAATGAAATCATCTATCCACCATCTTTAAGCAGATAGGTACTCCAACCAATTAAAGATAATTAATTAAACTTAGCCACCATTCAATTTATAAGTAATTAGTTAGAATTGTCGATATTGAAATAATACCCATTTCAAAGTACTTACAGAGTACCTACCTATTAACTTTACAATAATATTTGTACAAAGAAAGTTGTAACAATAGAATTGTATTGTATCTAAGTATAAGGTTTTGATAAATTATTATTTTAGATACCCACTTATTATTGTTGTTTATAAACTGTTAATGATTGACTGATTGACGTGTAGGTATTTCTTTAGACACAAAGTAATTATTTTACTATTGTAAGTCAACAAGGAGATGTTATAATATGAATAATTGGAAGCTTAATTATGTTTAAATAGAAAAGGAACAAAAGAAATAAAACAAAAGTTTTTTTGTCCATTTTCATTAATTTATGTGCAATTAAGTCACTTGTATCCAGTGATATGTTACAACTAGATTCGCAATGTCATACAAATATTCTCTAAAAATGTGTACCCACCCGTCGAGGTACAATACCTGAGTAATATGTATATATTCATCTCTTTTCTTATGTATATATTCATCTCTATCTACCGGCCTTTGTCGTCTGTAATAATCCCCATTCTCATATTGTCTATCTCTTGTTATCAACAAACAATTTATATGTGTGTCGCTTTTTTTCAAACTAAAAATTGCGGCACCAAGGACCGCAACGAGATTTTATTTATGGTACATGTTTGAGATTCATATTGCAAATCTAGGTATAACATATCACTGCTTGTATCTAGTAAAGTGTTGACAAAGTTGATGATTTGTGCATCTAGTTTTCAACAATATTTTCTCAATACTCGGTAGATGTTTTCACCTGAAAGACCCTCCAAAATGACGGAAATAGTTACAGATACCCCTATATTCTAAAAGGATCCTTTTGAAGATACAGAGAGTCACTTTCGATATGGATAATATAAAGAAATTAACCATTTAATAGTATCTTACAAGCGTCAAAATGACTCTTATGAAAATATATTGGAGGCCTTGCCTCAAAAGCATTAAATATTACATAACTGTGGGTAGTTTTGAATTTTCAAACCTATTAGTTCGATTGTCAACCGTAGTTTATCCATAAGAATAGATACTATTTTTGTCATTTTAAAGATATTTGGTGCAAGAAACAACCGTGGAGCACCCGACAAAAAATTGCACTTCTTTATTTTCTTTAAAAGGGGGAAAAAACTCTCGTTCGAAAAATAAAGATATTTTACATCTTAAATTCTGCAATTTTCCTGGAACGGAGGGGATAGCTTGCATGTTAATTGCATGCAACTGGTCTGCTGGCTATCCTACTTGTGAGATAAGCCGTGATGATATAGTAGTAGTAGATAGATAAGATCAGCAACAGGATTGTCGAAATTGAACATCGAAAGTAAGACATTGGTGGCCTAGCAAAAGTTCTAAAAAAGATATTAATACCTATTAATTGATGTATATTTTTTTAATTCTTCAGTCATCGCGAATGTTCAGATATTCATTGTATTATATGTATAATCAAAGTTTATTATTTCATAATATTTACTATGGTAATGTAAAAACAACATTTGCCTTTCCTTGTAGATTCCTGATTATTCCTTCTAATTTACTCTCTAAACAAAGCATTCTACTTCCACTATTAATAATGTATGTACTTTACATATACTGGTGAGGTCAAGAAAAGGATAACAATCTTATTATTTATAGATTTGTCTTGGGCTTGTAATGAATAGGGATTATTAGGATTTTAGGACTTGTTGATATAGGATTAATATTTGATAGTCACTTTGTCTGTGCAATTTATCGTTGTACCAATACTCTTCTTCTTTTAAATCTTTTATTAGACCCAAAGGTCTGTTCATGCAGGAAGGTCCTCTTGCGATGTGGAGGTCCAGCTGTCCTTCCATCTTTTAAGGGGTCTTCCTGGTGGGTGACGTTCATCAGGTAGTCCATGTAGGACAATATTTGGGATTCTGGTATTATTCATCCTCTGAAAGTGTTCGTAGATCCGACGACCAATATTCAATTAGAAGAAATACACTTGTTAAGGGTGACAATACTCAATTAGAAGTAATACGCTTGTTAAGCGTGAGGTTATTCGATGATTGTACTTCAATTGTCAACATCAATATTGTGATGATTCCACCTACAAAAACAAGAGTTTTATAGCAAATTGTATTGGCAAAGGCAAAAAACCAAAGGCACTGATGCCGCCAGAAACATTCCA
Source organism: Athripsodes cinereus (assembly GCA_947579605.1). Taxonomy (NCBI): domain Eukaryota; kingdom Metazoa; phylum Arthropoda; class Insecta; order Trichoptera; family Leptoceridae; genus Athripsodes; species Athripsodes cinereus. The sequence continues at coordinate 19,482,455 of OX388318.1, read as the reverse complement.
GAATCAGTCTCATCATAAAATATTGTAATGAGTTTGTTTAATTCAAGTTTTAAAGTATTGGTGGTATGTATAAGGTTATGAAATTAATACTGTACATTTTCTGTTTACACATTTTTATTGCAAATGAAATAGTTTCGAGGCTAAAAATAGGTTAAAAATAATAAAAAATAAATTCGAGAGAGTGTTGAAGAACGAACTAGGTATTTTTTGCTTAGGTATCTTTTTTCATAATTTTCTTTTTGAGATTCGAAGCTTTAATTATGTTTTCTTTCGCAAACCTCGGAGGCATTTCTAATAAGTACTCTAAATAAATGTACCGAATAATTATTACAGAGGCCAACGATGTACAAATCATAACAAAGATAATTTTCTGTAAGATAATATTTTCGGTAAAAGTTATAAAATATTTTTAAATTTCAATATAAATCAAGTTTCAAAATATGGTTTTGTTTATCAAGGTCTAAGCTACTCCCACATATAAAAAAAATAGACATTCAAGTTCAAACGAATGAAAACAACAGACATTATATCAATAGATACTTGTTCTAATAGGGTGCTAAAACGATTTTATTCCTCTTCTTGTCCTTCGACGTTCGTCTTCTACAATTAGGAGCGATTCTGTTACAATCGAATCACCTCTTCACATGAAATTCCGACGCTCTGACTTCATCGTCATAAGTCTGTAGTATTTATACTTCTTTAGAACGAGGATAATTAATTAATTTTGAGGATTATTTAATATTTTTTTTACAAAACCTTGTAAACAAAATTTCAGAGCTTTTTTTTAACCATTTGAACATTCTCAAAACACGACTCATTGCCTCTCTTTTATCTCAATTGTATTTATTGTGGGGTTTTGTTATTTTCTAAATTAACCGTTAACTTAAGAAAAAACCATTTCAGACTTAAGTCTAAAATTCAAACTCAGACTATTTTCACTTGACATTGACCTGTGTACAGTTAAACATTGGTGTTAAATAATTAATTATTGCCCAAAGGGTACTTGCTACTCTGAGTTCCTAAGTGTGAATGTTAGGTAATATGTAGTTGTTTCATTACTTGAATTCTACTGGGAAAACACTCTTATAGGTTGTTGAATTAATATTTTTTTGAAACCTTGTTTGAAATAAACACAAATATGCAGAATTGAGGCAGCTCGTGCTCCATTTAACAAAATGAGAGTGCTCTTCTGCAATGACAACCTTAACCTGAAACTTCGACAGAGATTCGTAAAGTCGTAAAGTATGGTCTGTATTGCTGTACAGTTCTGAAAAATGGAACCTAAAAATGAATACAATGAATCACTTCGAAGTAGTGAAGAAGTGCGTAAGATCTCGTATCGTAGGTATATAATGCGAGGAGAAAAGTACCGAATTTTGCGGTTGATTGTGATAAGCAAAATAGAGGGACGTCGGGAGGCTGGCAGAAGGCAGACATCGTGGCCGCGCAATATACGAGATTGGAGTGGAATGAGAGGTATGGAGGAGAAGCGCAGGACCAAGAAGCTTATGCCAGAGTGATCGCCAACATCGGGGGGACCTGACAGGGGACTAACAGTCTTCTGTTACAGAAGAAGAAGAAGTTTTTTTCTTATTTTTACGGGATATTAACTATTTTTTTATTATTACTTGATTATTTAAATATCTAAGCCTACTCAAACCCTTCCATGGATGATAAAAATAGATTCATATTTTGAAATAACAATAATTTAAAATTATAATTGATGATAACTACCTACAATTTTCAAGAATATATAAAGCTTCTTAAAGAAATTATAAAGCTTCTGAACAATGTATATCAGAAGCTAAAAGTAGATACCTACTTGAAAGCTTACAAGAGCATTAGGGTAGTTTCGCTTACATACCCCACTGAAAGTACCTACCTTAGTAGTTAATAAATAATTGCATTAATACTTTATACAAAATATTATATTTCAGCAATTCTGAGATTAAATTAATTAATAATGTCTGAAAAGGCAATCAATCAATATATATTTTGTAAATAAACAAAAAATGTTTGATCGAAAATATTGTTTGATCCTTATCCTTATACCGACGTTAGCGATCACTCTGACATGGGCGTCTCGGTCCTGCGCCGTCCGGAACAACTCCTCCGCACCTCTCATTCCAGTTCAATCTCGTACATTGCGCAACCACGATGTCTGCCTTCTGCCAGCCCCTCGACGTCCCTCTATCTTGCCTGTCATAATCAAACGCAGAATGTGGTACTTTTCTCCACGCATTATATAGCCCAGATATGAGATCTTGCGCACTTTCACATCCAACAGGAGTTCTCTGTCCATTCCAGCTCTTCTTAACACCTCTACATTGTGACCCTATCAGTCCAATGAATACGAAGCATTCTTCATACGAAGCAGTGATGAATAAAATAAAAAAAAAATAACTGGACTGAGGCGTGTGAAGGAAATCTTCTGACTGGTGCAAAACAGGAAGATCTTTATAAGACCAAGTGATCTCCGACGTTAGGGGAATCTTCTAAGGCACAAAAAGAAGAAAAATTGCTGCATCAAGCATTTATTTTATCTCCCTCCCTAATTACAACTACATAAATATACAGGTTCTATTTTTTCAGTGGTAACTAAGTTTATGCTCGATATTTGCTGTATTGGTTTCTTCCTTCTCACTCAAAACTCACAGATCATCAGTCGAATTCTCTTAAATCACCTTAAGAATTATAGTAAAACCATCTGATTAAAACAAAGAGAAAAAATAAGATCGTATAGATGATAATAGATGAAATATTTTAGTTTAATTGCATATAGATTTCATATAATTAAATATCGATATTTCTAATAATTGCATTCTGTGCTGTGAAAAAGAAACATAATAAACAAAATACCTTATTCTGTATCCAATGTTAACATAAACATATTTTGAAAAACTGTCCCTTATTGAAAACAACACAATTATAATAATATTATGTATTATTGTGTTTATCATGCTGGTAGGCGGAATTCATGTGAGAAAGCGAAATGGTAGATTCCTTTTTTGTATAACTCTATCTCACTCCGGCCACCGATGAATGTAATTATTATGTACCTATTTAGCGTCACATTGTTTTTAACTTGGTTTGTTTACTTGATTTTAAGTCGATTATGATGAAAAGGTATGTATTTTATACCGAGTGGTATGGTGTGGTATGGTAATGCTTTTTGCGATGTACAATGTACAAACATTTAATTATGAAACCTAGGCATAATTCACACGATTGTGGGTGCATTGACATGAAATAAAAGAAGGAGATAAAGAAGAAATAAATTGATTTGGACATGTGGAACGAATGGACGAAAGAGGGAGTGTGACATCCAACCACTACGTGGCTTGACCACGTGGATCAAATTCTCATGGGCAGTTGCGTGTTAAGTAAGAGAAATCAAAAGGTTTAGTATGAGACATTAAATTTGATGAATGTTGAGGAAGCGAAATAAGTGTGTACGGATAAATTAACATGGCGTTCCGATCTCTTCGCCTACCCCACCTGGGACACGATGTGTGAGTAAAGATAGATAGATATTTATTCACGTGCTGATATTATCTTTTTATCTTTTCGCTCACGCCGCATCCCTTGTGAAGCAAGCAATGATTTGTACTCACACACTACTTTTGCTTTATATAAAGGTTATGCAATTCCGAAATTCCTCATTCTTCATTCAATAAGTCTACTATATTTCATGCAACAAAAACAAAATATTGTTTAAAGTTAAAACTTTTATTTTAATAGTTTATAGATTTTTAAAGTAAAAATAAATATTTTAATAGTATATAGATTTTATTTACATAAGTAGTGAAATTAGGTTTCGACTTATGGTTTGACAATGACTTAATAAGTCGAAACCTACCCCGTAGACAAACCGTACTTAGCGATCGACTACTGACGAACTTTTCGACAATCTACCTACATGTACCTACCGTTTAATTATGCGTTATTGTTGCGATTATTGTCGAAAATTCGTTTGTAGTCGATCGCCAAGTGCATAGGGCGTAGGTTTCGACTTATGAAGTCATTGTCAAACTATAAGTCGAAACCTGGATACTAATTTTATGAATAAAATATAGTTAAACTTAAAACAATTTCGTTTCTGTTACATGAAATAAAATGGAGTTTTACAAAATAAATGTCAACTCTATTGAGTTATTTATTAATAAGTCTACTATACTTATATAGTCTTTCCTATACTAGTAAAAATTAAATCTTACATGATTGGTGATAATATACCTTATGGTTGATTGAATTTTTTGAACGCATAAACGATATGTTTTACGACACTCAAAAACTAACAGTAAAGAGCAGGACACCTATTATTTGCCGAAAGTTCCACTGAATATAATTATCTTTATAAAACTTACACTCATAAATTTGTCATTTATGATAGGATTTGATAAATTTATTATGTTCAAGAATATTACCAAAATTATTTAAATAATCAAAGTTATTTTTTAAGTTGGTTCTCTAGTACAAATTCTATTTTATACTTCCTTCTAAATCGAGCCTTCATCTCCGCCCACCACATGCCCTCTATCCTTCCCATGAAGTGTAATAAATTCACAAGAGCTTTACAACTGCGGGAAGAAATCTCTTGTCGGATCTAATGAATTAAAGAAATTCGAACGTCATCCACATAAAAAACACCCTCTCCGTATTTTGTAGATGTGAATTGAATGAACTATTTAGGTGGTATTGGTGGATTTTGGAATTCGATTCGATTGTGGAGAAAAAATTTAGTGAAGGGTGATTTGTGGAAACTGTAAAATGTTGAATTGTACATGAGAGTTTTACAGATTTACATCACAGTATTTGGCAGTTAGATAGTTTTATCTGTTTTATAACAATAAACTGTAAAGACTTTTTCAAACCACTAACAAAACATTTATTTGAAAATGTACTGAGAGCAGAAAAAAAATTGTCAGACTAGTAACTAAGGAGAAAACATCGGGAATAACAGGAGCAGCTCGGAGAAGAATCTTACGGCTGCATAATCAAAGACAACAGAATATTTATTCTCAGATCATATTAACATTTTTATCTTAATCTATCCATGATAGACTTGTCAAAAATTAATATAATCGTTATGCCATGATTGAGCTGTCAAACATTTTCATTAAATCAACACATCATGGTAGACCTGTCAAAAATATTCTGCTCAAAAGTGGTCGAAAACCCATATAATCGTCATGGCAAGATTGAACTGTCAAACACACACATGAACTAAAAATAAAATCGTCGTATCATGATTGAAATGTCAAACTAATTCATAAGTTCATTAATTCACCGACGGCCTGTGAGTTTAAGGCTGTCAATTTTTTTATTTTTTTTTATTGTGGGCCACCTTGTCAAAAATATTAACACAAACATTTTACCAAAATCAGTCAAAAACTCGTCATTTCATGGAAGTCCTGTCAAAAATATTCATATCGACATTTTGACCAAAATCGGTCAAAAATCCACATAATCGTCATATGTATATAATGAAATGTCAAAAATATTCATGAAATCAACACATCTTGGTAAACCTGTCAAAAATATACATAATGACGTTTTGATCAAAATCAATGAAATCACATAATATATCATCGTCATTTCGTGATTGCATTGTCAAATAAATTCATAAATTTACCAAGTCACGGAAGAGCTGTCAAAAATAAAAATACAAACATTTTGATCAAAATCAGCCAAAAACCCGTCATGTAGTGGAAGTCCTATCAAAAATATACAAATATATTCATTAAATTATCACATCGTGGAAGTCCTGTCAAAAATATACATAATGACGTTTTGATCAAAATCGGTGAAGACACCAATATTATCGTCGTGTCGCGATTGAATTGTCAAATAATTTCATCAAATTATCAAATCAGGGAAGACCTGTCAAAAATATAAACACGAACATTTTGATCGAAATCACCCAGAAAAACCCGTCATATCATGGAAGTCCTAGCAAAAATATTCACACATATTCATTAAATCATTACATCGTGGAAGATCTGTCAAAAATATTCATATTGACATTGTGATCAAAATCGGTCAAAAATCCTTAAAATCGTCATATCATGAATGAAATGTCAAAAATATTCATGAAATCAACACATCTTGGTAGACCTGTCGAAAATACTCATAATGAACATTCGATCAAAATCAATGAAAACACTAATATAATCGTCATGTCGTGATTGAATTGTCAAATAAATTCATAAAATTACTAAATCACGGAAGGGCTGTCAAAAATATAAACAGACATTTTATCAAAATCAGTCCAAAACCCGTCATTTCGTGGATGACCTGTCAAAAATATTCATATCGACATTTTGATCAAAATCGGACGAATATCCATAAAATCTTCATACCATGATTGAAATGTCAAAAATATTCATGAAATCAAGACATCTTGGAAGACCTGTCAAAAATATTCATCTGAACTATTTCTTCAAAATATTGATTTTGGTCATTTATGATAGGATTTGATCTATCGTCTATCATCACATCGTGTACGGCCTGTCAAAAATATTCATATCGACATTTTGATCAAAATCGGACGAAAATCCATAAAATCGTTATATCATGATTGAAATGTCAAATATAATCATTAAATCATCACATCGTGGACGACCTGTCAAAAAAATTCATTTCGACATTTTGATCAAAATCGGACAAAAATCCATAAAATCGTTATATCATGAATGAAATATCAAAAATATTCATGAAATCAACACATCTTGGTAGACCTGTCAAAAGTATTCATAATGACGTTTTGATCAAAATCGGACGAATATCCATAAAATCGTTATATCATGATTGAAATGTCAAATATATTCATTATATCATCACATCGTGTACGACCTGTCAACAATAGACATTTTGATCAAAATCGGACGAAAATCGATAAAATCTATGATTGAAATGTTAAAAATATCCATGAAATCAACACATCTTGGTTCACCTGTCAAAAATAATCGTCTGAACTCTTTCTTCAAAATTTTGATTTTGGATACAAAACACCCATATAATTATTAAGCTCTCAAAAATATTCGTAAAATATCAAAATCAGGTTAGACCTGTCAAAATATTCATATTGAAATTTCGATCAAAATCGGTGAAGAAACCAATATTATTTTCATATAGCGATTGAATTGTCAAATTAGTTCATAAAATTATAAAATAACGGGAGACCTGTCAAAAATATAAACACCAATGTTTGATCAAAACCAGTCAAAAACCCATAATTTCATGGAAGTCCTGTCAAAAAATATTCAAATATATTTATTAAATCATCACATCGTGGATGTCAAAAATATTCATATCGACATTTTGATCAAAATCGGAAAAAAATCCATAAAACCACACATCTTGGAAACCCTGTCAAAAATATCATAATGAAATTATGATCATAAACAATGAAAACATCAAAATTATCGTCATATCGTCATTGAATTGTCAAATATCAAAATTGATCAAAATCAGCCAAAAACCCGTCATATAGTGGAAGTCCTATCAAAAATATACAAATATATTCATTAAATTATCACATCGTGGAAGATCTGTCAAAAATATTCATATTGACATTATGATCAAAATCGGTCAAAAATCCTTAAAATCGTCATATCATGAATGAAATGTTAAAAATATTTATGAAATCAACACATCTTGGTAGACCTGTCGAAAATACTCAAACAAATCATCACATCGTGGATGACCTGTCAAAAATATTCATATCAACATTTTGATCAAAATCGGACGAATATCCATACCATAAAATCTTCATACCATGATTGAAATGTCAAAAATATTCATGAAATCAACAAATCTTGGAAGACCAGTCAAAAATATTTATTTCGACATTTTGATCAAAATCGGACAAAAATCCATAAAATCGTTATATCATGAATGAAATATCAAAAATATTAATGAAATCAACACATCTTGGTAGACCTGTCAAAAGTATTCATAATGACGTTTTGATCAAAATCGGACGAAAATCCATAAAATCGTTATATCTTGATTGAAATGTCAAATATATTCATTATATCATCACATCGTGTACGACCTGTCAACAATAGACATTTTGATCAAAATCGGACGAAAATCGATAAAATCTATGATAGAAATGTTAAAAATATCCATGAAATCAACACATCTTGGTTCACCTGTCAAAAATAATCGTCTGAACTCTTTCCTCAAAATTTTGATTTTGGATACAAAACACCCATATCATTATTAAGCTCTCAAAAATATTCGTAAAATATCAAAATCCTGATATGTTGTTAGACCTGTTAGACCTGTCAAAATATTCATAATGAAATTTTGATTAAAATCGGTGAAGACACCAATATTATTTTCATATAGCGATTGAATTGTCAAATTAGTTCATAAAATTATAAAATCACGGGAGACCTGTCAAAAATATAAACACCAATGTTTGATCAAAACCAGTCAAAAACCCGTAATTTCATGGAAGTCCTGTCAAAAATATTTAAATATATTTATTAAATCATCACATCGTGGATGTCAAAAATATTCATATCGACATTTTGATCAAAATCGAACGAATATCCATAAAATCTTCATACCATGATTGAAATGTCAAAAATATTCATGAAATCAACAAATCTTGGAAGACCTGTCAAAAATATTCATTTCGACATTTTGATCAAAATCGGACAAAAATCCATAAAATCGTTATATCATGAATGAAATATCAAAAATATTCATGAAATCAACACATCTTGGTAGACCTGTCAAAAGTATTCATAATGACGTTTTGATCAAAATCGGACGAATATCCATAAAATCGTTATAACATGATTGAAATGTCAAATATATTCATTATATCATCACATCGTGTACGACCTGTCAACAATAGACATTTTGATCAAAATCCGACGAAAATTGATAAAATCTATGATTGAAATGTTAAAAATATCCATGAAATCAACACATCTTGGTTCACCTGTCAAAAATTATCATCTGAACTCTTTCCTCAAAATTTTGATTTTGGATACAAAACACCCATATAATGATTAAGCTCTCAAAAATATTCGTAAAATATCAAAATCAGGTTAGACCTGTCAAAATATTCATAATGAAATTTTGATCAAAATCGGTGAAGACACCAATATTATTTTCATATAGCGATTGAATTGTCAAATTAGTTCATAAAATTATAAAATCACGGGAGACCTGTCAAAAATATAAACACCAATGTTTGATCAAAACCAGTCAAAAACCCATAATTTCATGGAAGTCCTGTCAAAAAATATTCAAATATATTTATTAAATCATCACATCGTGGATGTCAAAAATATTCATATCGACATTTTGATCAAAATCGGACAAAAAACCATACAAACACACATCTTGGAAACCCTGTCAAAAATATCATAATGAAATTATGATCAAAAACAATGAAAACACCAATATTATCGTCATATCGTAATTGAATTGTCAAGTAAATTCATAAAATTATCAAATCACGGAACAGCTGTCAAAAATATAAACACAATCATTTTATCAAAACCAGTCAAAAACCCGCATTTTCATGGAAGTCCTGTCAAAAATATTCAAACATATTCATTAAATCATCACATCGTGGACGACCTGTCAAAAATATTCATATCGACATTTTTATTTATCAAAATAAGTCGAAAACCCGTAATTTCATGAACGTCCTGTCAAAAATATTCAAACATTCATTCATTAAATCATCACATCGTGAAGGACCTGTCAAAAATATTCATTTCGACATTTTGATCAAAATCGGACGAAAATCAATAAAATCGTTGTATCATGAATGAAATATCAAATATATTCATTATATCATCACATCGTGTACGACCTGTCAACAATAGACATTTTGAACAAAATCGGACAAAAATCCATAAAATCGTTATATCATGAATGAAATATCAAAAATATTCATGAAATCAACACATCTTGGTAGACCTGTCAAAAGTATTCATAATGACGTTTTGATCAAAATCGGACGAATATCCATAAAAAGATTGAAATGTCAAATATATTCATGATATATTCACATCGTGTACGACCTGTCAACAATAGACATTTTTAATTTTAATAAATAAAATATAAAAATATATTATTGAGCACTGTTTAATCTCCACTATGTTAGGTTAAATACCGAACGTTTTCGCCTATACTTGTAGGCATCTTCAGGGAAACTGAAATCTAAAAATTGTGAGGGCTGTTATTCATGTGGTGAGAAGGGTGCAGGTAGTAGGAGGGGTAATGGTAGATATGGAGGCGGGATGGTTGGCAGGAGTAGGATATACTAACAAAGGAGATCCCTTCTCACCACATGAATAACAGCCCTCACAATTTTTAGATTTCAGTTTCCCTGAAGATGCCTACAAGTATAGGCGAAAACGTTCGGTTTTTAACCTAACATAGTGGAGATTAAACAGTGCTCAATAATATTTTTTTATATTTTATTTATTAAAATTAAAAATGGATTTCCACAGCGTAAACACAAAAACTCTTGAATTATTAATAGACATTTTGATCCAAATCGGACGAAAATCGATAAAATCTATGATTGAAATGTTAAAAATATCCATGAAATCAACACATCTTGGGTCACCTGTCAAAAATAATCGTCTGAACTCTTTCTTCAAAATTTTGAATTTGGATACAAAACACCCATATAATGATTAAGCTCTCAAAAATATTCGTAAAATATCAAAATCAGGTTAGACCTGTCAAAATATTCATATTGAAATTTTGATCAAAATCGGTGAAGACACCAATATTATTTTCATATAGCGATTGAATTGTCAAATTAGTTCATAAAATTATAAAATCACGGGAGACCTGTCAAAAATATAAACACCAATGTTTGATCAAAACCAGTCAAAAACCCGTAATTTCATGGAAGTCCTGTCAAAAATATTCAAATATATTTATTAAATCATCACATCGTGGATGTCAAAAATATTCATATCGACATTTTGATCAAAATCGGACAAAAAACCATACAAACACACATCTTGGAAACCCTGTCAAAAATATCATAATGAAATTATGATCGAAAACAATGAAAACACCAATATTATCGTCATATCGTAATTGAATTGTCAAATAAATTCATAAAATTATCAAATCACGGAACAGCTTTCAAAAATATAAAAACAAACATTTTATCAAAAACAGTCAAAAACCCGCATTTTTATGGAAGTCCTGTCAAAAATATTCAAACATATTCATTAAATCATCACATCGTGGACGACCTGTCAAAAATATTCATATCGACATTTTTATTTATCAAAATAAGTCAAAAACCCGTAATTTCATGAAAGTCCTGTCAAAAATATTCAAACATTCATTCATTAAATCATCACATCATGTACGACCTGTCAAAAATATTCATTTCGACATTTTGATCAAAATCGGACGAAAATCCATAAAATCGTTATATTATGAATGAAATATCAAAAATATTCATGAAATCAACACATCTTGGTAGACCTGTCAAAAGTATTCATAATGACGTTTTGATCAAAATCGGACGAATATCCATAAAATCGTTATATCTTGATTGAAATGTCAAATATATTCATTATATCATCACATCGTGTACGACCTGTCAACAATAGACATTTTGATCAAAATCGGACGAAAATCGATAAAATCTATGATAGAAATGTTAAAAATATCCATGAAATCAACACATCTTGGTTCACCTGTCAAAAATAATCGTCTGAACTCTTTCCTCAAAATTTTGATTTTGGATACAAAACACCCATATCATTATTAAGCTCTCAAAAATATTCGTAAAATATCAAAATCCTGATATGTTGTTAGACCTGTTAGACCTGTCAAAATATTCATAATGAAATTTTGATTAAAATCGGTGAAGACACCAATATTATTTTCATATAGCGATTGAATTGTCAAATTAGTTCATAAAATTATAAAATCACGGGAGACCTGTCAAAAATATAAACACCAATGTTTGATCAAAACCAGTCAAAAACCCGTAATTTCATGGAAGTCCTGTCAAAAATATTTAAATATATTCATTAAATCATCACATCGTGGACGACCTGTCAAAAATATTCATATCGACATTTTTATTTATCAAAATAAGTCAAAAACCCGTAATTTCATGAAAGTCCTGTCAAAAATATTCAAACATTCATTCATTAAATCATCACATCATGTACGACCTGTCAAAAATATTCATTTCGACATTTTGATCAAAATCGGACGAAAATCCATAAAATCGTTATATTATGAATGAAATATCAAAAATATTCATGAAATCAACACATCTTGGTAGACCTGTCAAAAGTATTCATAATGACGTTTTGATCAAAATCGGACGAATATCCATAAAATCGTTATATCATGATTGAAATATCAAAAATATTGATGAAATCAACACATCTTGGTAAACCTGTCAAAAATATTCATAATGACGTTTTGATCAAAATCAATGAAATCACATATATCATCGTCATTTCGTGATTGAATTGTCAAATAAATTCATAAAATTATCAAATCACGGAACAGCGGGCAAAACTGTAATCACAAACATTTTATCAAAATCAGTCACAAGCCTGTAATTTCATGGAGATCCTGTCAAAAATGTTCAAATATATTCATTAAATCATCACATCGTGGACGACCTGTCAAAAATATTCATTTCGACATTTTGATCAAAATCAAAAATGGATATCCATCCATAAAATCTTTATACCATGATTGAAATGTCAAAAATATTCAAGAAATCAAGACATCTTGGTAGATCTGTCTTAGGAAATCTTTCTTCAAAATATTGATTTTGGTTACAAAACACCTATAAAATTATTGAACTCTCAAAAATATTCGTTAAAATATCACATCAGGCTAGACCTGTCAAAAATTTTCATAATGAAGTTTTGATCAAAATCAATGATAACACCAATATTATCGTCATGTAGTGATTGAATTGTCAAATAAATTCATAAAATAACGAAATCACGGAACAGCTGTCAAAAATATAAACAGATACATATTTTATCAAAATCAGCCAAAAACCCGTAATTTCATGTAAGTCTTGTCAAAAATATTCTAATATATTCATTATATCATCACATCGTGTACGACCTGTCAAAAATATTCATTTCGAGATTTTGATCAAAATCGGACGAATGTCCATAAAATCATCATACCATGATTGAAATGTCAAAAATATTCATGAAATCAACAAATCTTGGAAGACCTGTCAAAAATATTCATTTCGACATTTTGATCAAAATCGGACAAAAATCTATAAAATCGTTATATCATGAATGAAATATCAAAAATATTCATGAAATCAACACATCTTGGTAGACCTGTCAAAAGTATTCATAATGACGTTTTGATCAAAATCGGACGAAAATCCATAAAATCTATGATTGAAGTGTTAAAAATATCCATGAAATCAACACATCTTGGTTCACCTTTCAAAAATATTCATCTGAACTCTTTCTTGAAAATTTGGATTTTGGTTACAAAACACCCATATAATGATTAAGCTCTCAAAAATATTTGAAATTTATCAAAATCAGGTTAGACCTGTCAAAATATTCATAATGAAATTTTGATCAAAATCGGTGAAGACACCAATATTATTTTTCATATAGCGATTGAATTGTCAAATTAGTTCATAAATAATCAAATCACGGAAGACCTGTCAAAAATATAAACACCAACATTTTGATCTAAACCAAAGTTTCGATCAAAATCAATGATAACACTAATTTAATCGTCATGTCGTGATTGAATTGTCAAATAAATTCATAAAATTACTAAATCACGGAAGAGCTGTCAAAAATATAAACACAGACATTTTATCAAAATCAGTCCAAAACCCGTCATTTCGTGGAAGTCCTGTCAAAAATATTCAAACATATTCATTAAATCATCACATCGTGGATGACCTGTCAAAAATATTCATATCGACATTTTGATCAAAATCGGACGAATATCCATAAAATCTTCATACCATGATTGAAATCTCAAAAATATTCATGAAATCAACACATCTTGGTAGACCTGTCAAAAGTATTCATAATGACGTTTTGATCAAAATCGGACGAAAATCCATAAAATCGTTATATCATTCATATGGATTTTCGTCCGATTTCGTTTCTATTTTTAACATTTCATTCATGAAATGTTAAAAATATTCATGATATCAACACATTTCGGTAGACCTGTCAAAAATATTCATAATGAAGTTTTGATCAAAAACAATGAATACACCAATATAATCGTCATATCGTAATCGAATAGTCAAATTAATTCATAAAATTATCAAATCACGGAACAGCTGGCAAAACTGTAATCACAAACATTTTATCAAAATCATTCACAAACCCGTAATTTCATGGAGATCCTGTCAAAAATATTCTAATATATTCATTAAATCATCACATCGTGGACGACCTGTCAAAAATATTCATATCGACATTTTGATCAAAATCAGACGAAAATCTATAAAATCATGATTGAAATGTCAAATATATTCATTAAATCATCACATCGTGGACGACCTGTCAAAAATATTCATATCGACATTTTGATCAAAATCAGACGAAAATCTATAAAATCATGATTGAAATGTCAAATATATTCATTAAATCATCACATTGTGGAAGATCTGTCAAAAATTTTCATATGGACATTTTGATCAAAATCGGACATAAACCATAAAATCGTTATATCATGAATGAAATATCAAAAATATTCATGAAATCAACACATCTTGGTAGACCTGTCAAAAGTATTCACGCTATGAACAAAATTAATGAAAACACCAATATTATCGTCATATCGTCATATCGTGATTGAATTGTGAAATAAGTTCATAAAACATCAAATCACGGATGACCTGAAGATTTTGGTTACAAAACACCTATATTATGAATCAGAAAAAAAATTTCATAATGAAGTTTTGATCAAAATATATGAAAACACCAATATCATCGTCATGTCGTGATTGAATTGTCAAATAAATTCATAAAATTATCAAATCACGGAAGAGCTGTCAAAAATATTCATTTGACATTTTGATCAAAATCGGACGAAAATCGATAAAATCTATTATTGAAATGTTAAAAAAATCCATGAAATCAACACATCTTGGTAGACCTGTCAAAAATTTTCATATCGACATATTGATCAAAATCGGACAAAAATCCATAAAATCGTTATATATTATCATGAATGAAATGTCAAAAATATTCATAATGAAGTTTTGATCAAAAACAATGAAAACACCAATATTATCGTCATATCGTAATTGAATAGTCAAATTAATTCATAAAATTATCAAATCACGGAACAGCTGTCAAAAATATAAACACAAACATTTTATCAAAATCAGTCACAATACCGTCATGTCATGGAAATCCTGTCAAAAATATTCAAACATATTCATTAAATCATCACATCGTGGACCACCTTTCAAAAATATTCATATCGACATTTTGATCAAAATCGGGCAAAAATCCATAAATACGTTATATCATGATCGAAATGTCAAATATATTCATTAAATCACCACATTGTGGAAGACCTGTCAAAAATTTTCATATCAACATTTTGATCAAAATCGGACAAAGGACTCAAGTTATCGCCATATCACGGAAGTCCTGTCAAAAAAATTCAAACATTTATAGACTTTGTTCAAAATGTTATTACGAATATTTTTGACAGGTCAACAATGATTAGTTGATTTTATGACTATATTTGAAAGTTCAATCATGAGATGACCGTTGTATTCGTTTTTTGAACCGATTCTGCTCAAAATGGTAATATTCAATTTTCATGATGTGATGATTTTATGAATATGTTCAAAACAATTCAAATCAACAAAAGTTGGTTGATACAAAAGTGTATTTTTCATACGACATTCATAAGAATGGAACATTTTGAACAAGAGTAGGTCATCATCGAAAGTTAGATTTAGTACCTATTATGATAATTTGGCGACTTGTTTGATATTTCTTTTGACTTGACGTATGCTTGATATTTATAACTAAATCTAATTGAAAATGAAAAAAAAAATGTTGTAGGTAATTTTATTTTAGGGTTGTTTAAATATCAATAATATATTATATGAACTGAGACCTACTTATATTTTGCCATTTCAATATCAAAAGTTAGGATATTCAGGAATTGCAAAAATAACATATCCAAAATAAAATCGATCTGTGCCTAAATAAATAATATATTATTTTGATGAAAACCAAAAAACCTCACATACAGAAAAGGGACCGATATTATGGTTAAAAACATTATATTTGCTTTTGGTTATATTTTTATCTTTTAATGTTTATTTTCGATAATAATAATTTCAATATTTAATAGTATGAAATTTAATTCTCATGAAACCTAAAATAACACAAATAAATCCACAACACATTCATAATTACACAGATTGGATATCTGAATTTTATACAAATGTCTCTACTTAAATATTTAAACGTAATAAATACTAAACAGTTGTAGAATTTTAAGAGAATCATCATAGCCCTGAATGCCCCTCTCGGGACCACAGGGCAGAAACCAGTTTCCTTCATTTAGAATGACTCTGCACCAATGTCGTCACCTCTGTTCACGACATTCCTAGCTCTCCGATATCATTGTTAAAGGAATTGTGGATTGTGAAAGAGGGACGTGCGGGCCGTCGTAACCCTTGCGGATGGAAGAACAGTTCTCTTTTTGGTCAACTATCATCGGGCATTCTCAGTACATGACCCAGCCAGGACCATAATCTCTCCTGTATTGTGGAGATTATACATACATAGATCTCTTATGGGCGCACAGCATCATTCGTGACAATCATGTTCATACCATCTTACATCCAAAATCCTCCTAAGGCACTTATTTTCAAAGCTTGATCGTCCACTGACCCAAAAGTCAGTGCTTAACTTGTCATGCATCTACGCAAACGTTCGTGGACTGAATACTAAAATCCATGAATTTCACAGTAATATTTTGACCCAAAATTTTACATTAGTTGCTCTTACCGAGACTTGGTTGCATGCAGGCGTATCGGATTCTGAGCTTTTTGATTCCCGATATATGGCTTTCAGACGTGATAGGCCAACAAGAGGTGGTGGTGTTGCTTTGGCGGTGAGAACATCTCGGTTACAACTGGCTACGCGAGTTCACAACCTGGAAACTGAGTCAGGAGAAGATCTATGGGTCAAACTAGTTTTCGATCAATACGTGCTATTTGTCTGTGTCGTATATTTTCCGCCAAGTACTAACTCTGATGCATTTGAAAGTTTTTACTCAAAGGTTGAGAGTGAGCGCTCGAGACTAATTGGTAAAAATGTTTTGATTTTGGGAGACTTTAATCTGCATTCTTGCAACTATCCTAAGGCTGAACACAAATATTTCATAGATCTGCTTAACCTACAACAAATGAATACTGTTGTCAACTGTTCAAGTAGAGTATTGGATATGGTATACGCAAATCTTGATCCATCGTGTATTCGGGTTAGTAGACATGACTTTCCACTTGTTCCTGAAGACTCTTACCACCCTACCCTTGATGTCACATTCTCAATTACCCACAAAAGTAGATATTATGAGGGTCATATAAGACGAGGTCGAGAGATTTCTGTAGATAGGAGATGGAGGTTCAGTAACAGACATGTTCCGATGTTTATTGACAACCTGGCATCGAAATCATGGGAGCACGTTTATGTTGCGGGGGATTTAAATGTCGCGGTGGATGAATTTTACAAAACAGTGTATGCTTCGTTTGACGAATGTTTTGCTGGAATAAGTGACAACGGACGTGATGGTTTTCCTAATTGGTTTTCAGGAACTCTTATTTATAACATGAATTTAAAATCGAAGTTTCATAAATTGTGGAAAAAATCTGGCTCACTTGTTGCTTACAACAAGTTCAAAAAACATCGAAGTGTGGTGAAGAACCTGATAGAATCTGATTATAAGACGCACATTAATAGATGTGAAAACGAAATTGCATCAGATCCTTCTCGTTTTTGGAATTTTGTTAAGGGAAAGAAAAAATGCGATCAAAGACCTAAATCTATGTCTTATAATGAAAAACTGTATGTTGGAGATAGCGAGATTGCAGATGGATTTGCGTCGTTCTTTTCTTCTGTTTTTGGACCACATGTTGCTGATAATGAACGGTTGATTGAAGATTCTTCGGGAGGATCATTTGAAATGATTGATGTACCATCAATTACCTATGAAGACGTTAAATATAGTTTAAAACATCTGAAACCCAAACATTCGTCAGGACCGGATATGATACCTGCTTATATTTTGAAACAGGCTGGCCATGTGATCACTGATGTTCTAAGGTATTTATTCAATATGTGTGTTGATCTTAAGAGAATGCCGGATGTGTGGAAGGTTACTAAGGTAACTCCTATTCTTAAAAAGGGTGACCCAGCGGAAATTACCAATTACAGACCTGTAGCTGTGCTATCCGCGCCAGCCAAGCTTTTTGAAATGATATTGCATAGATATATATTTGGCATGTGTGAGCATATGCTGGTGGATGAGCAACATGGATTTAGACCGAAACGTTCAACTGTAACAAATTTGCTTTGTTTTAATACATATGTAACCAAAAACATAGACAGCAAAACACAAGTGGATGTTAACTACAACGACTTCGAGAAGGCGTTTGATAGAGTGGATCACCATGTTTTGCTGAATAAACTATCTAAAATGGGATTTTCTCAAGGTCTGGTTGATCTGCTCTCGGATTATTTCACAAACAGAAAACAATATGTTTTGAGCGGTGATCATTGCTCTGACAAATTCTTGGCAACGTCTGGAGTTCCTCAGGGCTCAAATTTAGGACCATTACTTTTTACACTTTTTATAAATGATGTTGGAGGCAGCTTGCGTTATTCGAAGTTTCTTCTGTTTGCAGACGACTTGAAGGTTTTCAAGAGTGTCCGATGTGCCGAGGATGCCAAGGAGTTGCAGTCAGATATTGATTCTATCGTCGAATGGTCACATAGAAATAGGCTTCCTTTTAGTGTAAAAAAATGTAACATTATGACATATTCCAGATCTAGGCAACCGATGATTTATGACTACACCATGGATAATACATTGCTCATCAGAGTTGAGAAGTCTAAGGACCTTGGTGTTCTTTTCACTCAGAATTTTCATTTCAGGGAGCATATTACGGATATAACTCAAAAGGCTTACAAATCGCTGGGTTTTTTGCTGAGACACTCCAACAACTTTCAAAATCCAAACACGTTAAAGCTTTTATATGAGTCATTAGTTCGGAGTGTTCTGGAGTCAGGTTCGATTATTTGGTGTCCATCGGAAGACACGTATGTTTTAATGGTAGAAAAGGTACAAAGAAGATTTTTAAGGTCGCTATATTGGAAAATATATGGATATTATCCCTACCTGTTTCCATCTTCATTCGTAATGGGTTGCCTTGGCTATAATACTTTAGAACATCGCCGAGATGTATTCTGTGCTCGTCACTTTTTTAAGCTACTCAACGATATCATATTTAATCCAATAATACTTGAAAAATTCAATATATATGTTCCCGAGGCATATGGACGTTCTCGGCATCACGATTTTTTTTATCAGCCTCAAAGCCGAACAAACATATTGGCAAACTCCCCAGTGGGAAAAGCTATTCAAATGTTTAATGGTCTGGCTGGAGAGGTTGATATCTTCAACGTGACGTATGCAGAATTTATAAGGAAAATCGAGGATATATTGTAGTTGTGTTGTCGTTTGGATATTGTTTAATGTTTTCTTCTGGGATCGCATTGGCCTTCAGCTGTAATGATCCTTGTAAGAATCGTCTTATTGTCAGTAATAATAAAAAAAAAAATAATAGTTAAACACATTCATTGTTCTTTTTAAAGGGCAAAGGCCCTCGCCTTTATCCCATTTACCTGGGGGCGGCTCTCCAAGTCCTCATCTTCCACTTTTTCCAATACCCTGCATCCTTCAGGTCCCTGGCAATTGCCATCCAGGTGGTGTGGACATCCAGGTCAATTGACTTTGATGATACAAATGAATTCATTGATGATACTTAATTGGTGTTTTATGGACCATTGACGTTTTCAGAATACTGGTAAACTTGTAAAAAAGAGTATGAAATCTCTTTTGGACAATAGAATTAACGGATGATAAAATAAAAAAATAAATTGATTCAAAAAAGATTCATCACATTTATTTACATCTGATGGCCGGACAACCCTTTTAAGGTCTTCAAAATAATGAACCTCCAAATCTTTCAATCATGAAGAGTACATAGTTTACCAGTCACATTAACATTTAACTCTTTAGTTGATGTTTTCTAAGAGCCTTTGCCTTGGTCTGCCAAACAGTTGACCTTTTATCTCCGGACCTGGTGACGCGATGGCTGGCAATCTATGGCAATCTTCGTTTAAAATAGAAAACATTATTGACAAAATTGCAATTCAAAGGCTGAAGCACTTCATCAAATTCTGTTACTAAAGTTTTATAATTTTATCGAATGTAAGTCTTAGATATTGTGTACTATCAAAACACATGTGTGAGAAAAATTTGGAAAACATTTGGATAAACATCTGTTTTTGATCTTTTATTGAGAAACTATTTTTAAACAAACAAGTAAACGCCACTTATGTAGTAAAAGTATTATTATTATTATTATCAGAATAAAGAGGATAAGATAGAGTGGCATGTGGTTTAAGGAGAACAAAGATAAAAAAATGTAAAAATTTGAATAAGTTTAAGTAAAGTGGTATTTTCCACTACATTTAACCTTTTCGCTGTTTCCTTATCCACTCGACAGTAATAGCTGATAAGGAAAAGGGTCACCAGTATATCTTTCAAAGTGTTTATCTTAAAACAAACAATTTATTTAAATTAAATTAAACTCTGCAAGTTTGTTCTCCATATGGATTGATATTAATCTCCATTAATAATATTGATAGATTTTGAAAAAAAAAAGTATTCTTAACATTAACTGCAAAGGATGCATTCGCAAAAATTCGAATCAGTTGGAAGTCATTCAATCTACAAACTAAAACGGTCGGTCAACAAAGTGATGTCAATATTATTTTTTATATTCCGTATCATTTGATATTTAGGCTGCACAGCTACACAAGCTACACAGCCTATTTAGGCAAGTATTTTTAATGGTTAATTTATCAATATTTTTGGAGTTTCTTTGTGCTTGGTTAGCCAGATTCCAGATCTCAGGGATGGTGGATTTATATACCTACTCAGAAGTGTGCAAAATAAAAGAGCTGAGTTCATACAAGTTGAGAAACTAACAAATTCTAGAAAGAAAATAAGTATACAAATACTTTGAAGAAGGATAATATTATTTGAAATAATCAGGGCTAAGCCGAGCATATAAGTATATTACAACATTGTATAGAGATTTTAGATACTTAATAAGGATTCAAACTTTAAGGGTGATTAAATCGAGAGTTTTAGCTGGATAAATGAGCATATTATCTATTTACTGAAATAATTCTAGAAACTATAGGCATCAGTGTAACCAAACCTATCGTATTAATTCAAACCGGTATATTTTTTTTTGGGTTGATAGATAAGTAGGTACCATGAAACTCAGTAGATCATATCGTTTTGTAAGCTGCCCCCCTAGAAAAACCGTCACTTGTCGATCGACTACAAACAAATTTACGACTATAGCCGCAACACTTATAATAATAATAATCTTTATTGCACAAAATTAGTATACAAAGAAGAAAAAAAAACATGGTAACATAACAATAGAATACATAATTTTGTGCAATGGGCGAGTTTATTGCTGAAGCGCAATATCTTCCAACTAACCCATAACTTCCAACTAACGCGTAATTACACGGAACATGTAGGTAGATTGTCGTAAATTCGTTTGTAATCGATCGACAAGTGCTTGCTTGTCTAGGGGGGCTGGTCTGTAAAGGAATTTTTAAATCATTGAATTATTTTTGAAAACACTATTTTTCAATCATTTTAATTTGTTGAAAATATAATATTATCAAATTCCTCTTGTGGAAGATGACGTCATGTTATTATGTGTGAAGTGCAATGTTAATACAATAAAACATTGATCTTCGACAAAGTTTTTGAAGGAATCCAATACATGGTTTATTTATGAAAGTAGTACCAAATGGTTAATTAAAGAAAAAATATATATACTTGGGAGGGTTGAAAAGATCTAAGGGTATATTAAATTTATATCACCATATTATTTTCTCTTACATAACTGAAGTAGACATGGATTCATACTTTATGTGCCCGATTCCTACATGTACCTAAGCATTCAGGAGCATTTTTTCTAAACTTTGAGCAATATCTTCAATCTAAGCTTACATAATATATACTGTTCCAATTGTTATTTTACCTACTTACCACAACAACGTTCTTGGTTAAAGATTTTTTTTTTTAAAAGATAAGTCTGGGTTTGTTATAAACCCAAATACAACCTTATACACCTTTCACACTAAGCTAAAAGCTTGTGCCGTGAAAGGGGAGTTTGCCGGCACCTGGGATCGAACCACGGACCCCTTGTTCTGAAGGCCGAGACTCTACCTCCAGGCTACCGACGAACTTATTAACTGCTTCGGAAGTTAATATTATTATTATTGTTTGTTATCAGACAGGCAGCTTAGCTGATATGTCTGATCTCAACACTACTGTCACAATAACAACTATCAGGTCCAACAAAATTATCACAACGTCAATGGATCATACAAATACTTGAAAGTATTCAAACCAGCTCAGGTGGCAAACTATTCCAATGAATAACCACCCTCTTAAATAAATAGTTCTTCAACGGTTTTCGCTTGAATCTGTAGCCATCCAACTTAAATCCATGACCCCTCAGGTGAACATTCTGGTTGTACTGGAACATTGTATTGAGTTCTGGACAGTTATTCCTTCTCGTGATGCTGAAGATTGGGTATCATTCCATTTTTTTGTGATTCATGATTCTTGCTTAAGTTTCTTTTGTAGCGATGTTTGTAAAACTATGATCCGCATCCAACCTATGTGAGTTCTTCAGAATTGTTGTACACTTTTTCATTATGATAAATAATCACGACTTCTACACTCTTAAGTATATCGTAGGTAAATATTCAATTAGGGACGTTGTAACAAAAAACCTTTTTGCTCTAAATTTAATGAAAAAATGTAATCAAACAACAACGCAGCGATTATTAATGAAAATAAAATAATGAAACAAACAACAATAATAATTTAATAACATAAACTTTGTCCATTCCTAAATTAATGTTCCGCAAACTGTATGATTTTAACCCTTTCGTGTCGGAGTGAAATAATAACAACATTAAAGGAAAAGGTCACTAGAATAACCAACCAACCAACCAACGTACATGTACGTACGTACTTATAACACGAATGACAATGTATGATATTATGAAATAAATATTTTTGTCTTGTTTAACACAATAACATAACATGCATAGAAAATTCACACAGATTGAGCTAGTCTCAAATTATTATTGAATCTTGTTTTATAGGTACTAACGCGGTGATACACATATTGTAAACAATGTCACTAAACACGTATACATGTAACACCCAGACCCAGGGCAGTTTGAAAAAAATCATTCTTCATTTTGCCCTGGCTGGGAATCGAACCCGGATCCTTGTGACTCAAAGACAAGAGCCGGCAGATAATGTTCATATATTCTTAACTTACTAAGTGTAAGTCTTCATTATCTCAATGGCCTAATATAAATAAGCCTCTTCAAAATCCTTCCACAATTTTTCAACTCGATTCACATGAAATTACAGTCTTTCAAAAATTTTGACCCATTAAGTCATTACCCATCTTTTTTCCTCTGCGTATAATATAATTCGGCAAGAAATTATACTTTTTTTAAAAAGTGTGTGCTTTAATATCAAAAGTGGATAAAAAAGTTAAATGTCAGTTTCAAAAGATTAAAACCCAATTATAATTTGCCTGATTTCCATACTAACATTGATTTCCTCCGCTATTATTCACAAAATTTTCATAGAATTTGACTATTTTTCCTCTAAAGGCATCGTTATTAAAACATTCCTTTTAAAACTAATTCCTTTGATGTGTTCATATACCTAGAATTATTTTTAATTATTATATGTATTCGCGTAGATATTATAGAAAAAATATCTAGGAATAATTTTATTACGTTATCATGGCTAATTTAAAAAATATATTCCTTGCTAGCCAAGGAGAAGTATGGTAGGTACTCAAATCTTTCCAAAATTTTGCCACTTTTTTCGTTATTTTGCAGATTTGCTGCTTAACGAACTTTCCAATCAATTTGATGTTTACTCGTTGAGCAAACCCAGGTTTAAAGTAAGTGATTATTATATAGATAGGTACGTATATACTGTAATGGGTTAACTTGTTAGCACATACAACGTGTTAAGATTAAAACAGAAATCGGGACAATATGAAATGGTTTATATTAATATGAGTTGGTGTATGTTTATATAATTAATTCACTATAGTATTTATTTATTTACAAATATTTACGGCCAAAGCCTGCACAATTATAAAATAAATATTGGTGCACAAGTTATAAAATTCTATTTTTAATTAAAGAATTAGTTAATTATGTACTACAACCACTTTAATTTTTTAAAAACACTACCGGTTTCAACGCTCAGATGCGTCATTGACGAGTGTTATACTAAAACTAAATAAATACATACTAGAACTGTTGATGATTAATTAGTTAGGGAAGGGTGGGGGCGTTAGAGTGGGAAAGAGGTGGAAATTTTTTATTTATAGGAAACATTGTTAGTAAGGGTGACTTGTATGGCGCTAACATTTTATTTACAATATTTTGTTTTAAATTTAAATTTTTGTTAATTTCTACTGTTTCTAAAGCCGACAATTTGAAATATTCTTTAATGTTAGTATGTTTGAAAGTGCTATTGTCCCTATGAAAACTATGATCTTGTTCAATTAGATGATTAGCAAACTCAGAATAGTTACTGTTACTTAAGCAAAGTTCATGTTCCCGGATTCGAGTCTTAAAATTCCTCGTGGTCATTCCTACATATTTTGCATCACAATCACTACATTTTAAAGTGTATATCCCATTTTTGTTGAAAGGATTTGTGATATCTTTATTATTTAGCAAATTTTTAACTTTGTTATTTGTATAAAATGCTGGTACTATTGATTCTGGTAATATGTTACATACTTTCGGAGTGACGTCACTCATAAATATTATTTTTCTATATGATTTGTCTTTATTTGGATTATTAGAAGCAACAGAATAAATGTATTCTTTAGTTATAATGTTAAATTCTTTCTTTCGAAGTAATTTATCGATTAGGTTTGAATCAAACTTATTGTTAACAGCAATTTGTTTGATAATGTTGATTTCATTTTTGAAATTCGTGTCATTAAGAGGAACTTTAAGCGCTCTATATATCATAGAGTGAAACGAAGCTAATTTATGAGAAATAGGACTTTCTGAGTCTGCTGGAATCACGCAATCTGTATGAGTAGGCTTACGATAAATATCAAATTCACATTTTGAATTATTTACACTAATGGTTAAATCCAAAAAATTCAAAATATTATTATCATTATGTTCTACAGTAAACCTTATATTATTATGGAGTTTATTAATATGTGACAAAAAATTATCAAGCTGTCTATCACTACCTGTCCATATAACAAAAATGTCATCAACATACCTATACCATACAAATATGTTCGACAATAGGGGATGTCCAGAGTCGAAGAAAATGTTTTCTAGATTGTTCATAAAGATTTCTGAGAATAGAGGGGATGTTGGGGCTCCGATAGCTAATCCGTTTTTTTGTTTATAAATCTTATTATTAAATTTGAAATAATTCTGATTTAATTTTGAATTCTGAAAAAATTAAAGTGGTTGTAGTACATAATTAACTAATTCTTTAATTAAAAATGTTTCGTGATTACCACATAGTTAGTGCCAACAAAATCAAACAAATTATAAAATTCTATTTTCGATTTAATATAAACACGTTTTAACTTTTAAATGATGTTTATTTATCCAAGAGAGAAGTATTTCATTTCAAATACAAATGTCATTTTCAGATAAAATTTGAAACTAAATTGACAGTTCTAATCAATGAAATCTAAATTGAAATGTTCTGACGCAATATGGAAGAATAATGTTATGTTTGCAGGATCCCTTTTTGATATTTGTAACAGCTTGTCTCAATACAGGCATTTGCCTAGTGAGGCTGCTGCGGGGGCTGATTGCATAGTCCTTGGGTCGTAAACAAACCGCACATAGCGATCAACTACTGGCGAACTTTTCGACAATCTACCTACAATGTACCGTGTAATTATGTGTTATTGTTGCGGTTATTGTCGAAAATTCATTTGTAGTCGATCGCCAAGTACGCTTTGTCTAGGTCAGCTTATCTCCTTGCTTGTTCGGGCGCGCATACATGTCCGCATTGTCTGTTTGGTGTGTTTTTTTATTCTAACTTTCGTTATAAGTGACATCCATGTGGTATTAATATAGTAGCAAAGTGAATTTATGTTTACAATTCAATATTTATTGTAATTTATTGCTTTATATTTTGTGTTTTGTCTACTATTTCTGTTTAAATGATTTAAATTGCAATAATTTAAAATCATTTTCACTCCACATACAAATTTGACTTCTTGGTATTATAAAAAATGTGATAGACATCTTGAAGTAGGTGTTCACGAAAATCTTCGATTGTATTTAGTATTATTCACAGGTACAGAAACCTTAATGAAAAGATGTTTTCCTTGTTTCTCGCTTGTATTCCCAAAATAAACATTATGTAGAATTTCAATGAAAGTCATTGTACCTACGATAAGTACCTAATTATAATCAGGTCCGGATTCAGGGAAATTCATGCGTAAACAGGTCTTAGAAACATCATCGTTAGAATCAGCCCCATAACAACAGAGCTACCCAAGGAAAATTATTTTTTATTTTGAAACCCTTAAATATATCCCAAAAATATTTGCACATTCAATATAATATCTTTCTTTATGTATTTTGTATATTCGTAGAAGTACATTTCAAAAAACGGTTATGGTTTTTCGTGATTCAGCGTTTATCGTTGTAAGTAGGCACATAAGCGTTTTAAGGTTTGGAACAAAAACGAGTATAATAATGTATAGATACACATTTTTTTCCATAATTATTTGCGCTTTCTGCAAAATGTTTGTTTCACCAAAATTATGTTTTATTCTTTTTTGTTTGATTTGTAAAGATTTGATTTACTATTGTGATAATTTTTTTATTCCTTCATAATGGAATTTCATTGTTTTTATTTGCAGTGTTGGACTCGAATCATCTCATTACCATTATTCAAGAAAGATTTGCATATTTGAAGGCTGGTTATTACAAAGGTGCTAAGTGTCCGGAGCATAATACCAGAGAAAAAGTGAAAAGAAGTAAGGGGAACAGCAGAGCAATGTAGCAAAAGTGATATCTATTGGACGAAGTTTGCAGTACACTATCTTGTTCAACTATCACATTGCAACTTTGAACATGACCTCAAGGGCGCTGTATATCGTATCCATCACCCGAAACTCCCAGCAAAAAGGTATGTTTTCAGCCCTCTTTTAAAACTCTCTCCATTCACCTCCTCTCGCAGACACAGAGGCAGCTTGTTCCAACATCTGGGACCCGCAACACTAAATGCTCTATCTCCAAAGCCTGTTTTGCGAGATCGAGATGGCACAATCAGTCTGCATTTTGCCTCATCCTGTGCTGAGCGAAGCATGAGCCGTCTTTCACTGATGGTCTCGATCTCGCCCATCTCCGACAAATAAGATGGTAATACACCCTTATTAGCCTTTATGTTTGACACCAGTATGGAGTGAAAATAATTTTTTGATTTTTTTATACTAAGCATCTTTCTTATAACCAGCCTTCATATTTTATTAACTGAATTTAATACGCTGGCTTCCCCACTGGTGGGAAATGCTTATTAACAAGTTTATACAAATTAATTCTATCCATTCAGTTTCAGTTATTAAATCACACTTCTTGAATCTGCTCTTTTTTATTATTAAGATAATCTTAATATTATAAATGTCATGATGAAGGATGACATGAATACAAGGTTCAGAATTTCCGGCTGATTCGGACTAAGAAACTTTTGAACCACAGTAGATACGTTGTCGTAGTACGTTTCATTATTAAACTATTTGATTTTGTTCATTTGCGTGTTTCAGGACTTTTTAATGAAAACAAATCGGAAAAATATTATCATTTAAAATGTTCCAACTCTTAACTGTGAAAGTTTCTTGATTGAAATTTATTCAACTGGTTTTTGTCTTTTTAATATGAAATTATGGCCATGATGAACCCAAAGTACGAGGTGTATTTTGGGTTTGTCATGGTCTTTAAAGTTTCCAAAAAAGTATTATGCTTGTTTTGTGAAACTGTATAAGTTCACCAGTGTGATGATTCAAAATCTGTGACCTACCGGTTGGCAATTCGAATATTTATCGACTGATATTCCAAGTTTAAATCATCACTTTATTTTCATTGTTACCTTAGTGGATTAGTTATTATGCAAATACATTTTTAATTGTAATTAACACCTAATAATCAAAAACTATCGTTACACATGTTTGTGAAATATTTTATCGATACTTTTGACGCTAATTAACCAATTGTCTCTGTTTTAAAATAATAATTTATTTATTTTATTTATTTATCGTGTCGAAACCCAGAAAAAAAAACTAATCAAACTGATCTCCAGTACTGTGCAAAACGCACAGCAGGTGGAGATGCGTCAAAAATATCCTCCATTGTGTGACAGGGCACAATGGACACTCCAATAAGTGTGGCATAGTCTGTGCTGCACCACAGTCACATGCTCCGGATTCGTCCATAAAAAGCCTCATCGTTCCCTATTGTCGCGGCAGTTTCTCACACCAGATCTCAGTCGATTTAGGGTTTTCCATGTCCCATAGTCTAGCTCGCCTCCTGCAGCAAGGTGTTCTTGGGCTAGGAAAGGTTCGCTTTTTTGCGGATCCTCCGCCCACCTACGTAGGTGTTCAGAGGGAGCACGGCCCGTCCGTGAGGATGAGGAGTTTAAAAATGATCTTTTAGAACTGAGACGTTGTGGTGGGGGAACATGATTAAATAGGAGATGCTTTGAGTCTGTCTCTTGTGAGGTTCTCTCACAGTCGGTTGCTACACTTTGTCGGACAGCCGGGGGAGCGATTCCTGCCAAAAAATACAATTTGTGGACTGGGGATGGTTTCAGGCAGTCAGTTATTAGTCGGCATGTTTGATTTAGTGCTATATCCACTTGTTTCGCATGTGAGGAGCGTGCCCATACTGGACACGCATATTCTGCAGCGGAATAACACAATGCCAAAGCTGTTGTGCGAAGGGTATGTGGTTTTTATAATTTATTGTTATATTTACTTATGTCACTATACTCATATGTACAAGTATGTTAATATTTTCTGAGCAGTGTGGTGTCGCTACGCGATGCGTCTGAACGCCGTCGCCACGTTGCGAGCTTAAAAGGTAGTGCAAACATGACATACATATTAAGTACATATACATTACGTAATACAAACGTAAAAGGCTTTTTCTTTCCAAGGGCAATCTCATACACGTGTTAACCTTAGAGGAGACTTGTATAACAATAACTTATATTTAATTTAATATAACGTAGTATAAGGTACAAATATAATAAATAATGTACCTTCATGAAATCAAAGCTTTGAACCTAATGAGAGAAATGCCTTCAGGCTCATACGGTACTCATTAAAAGCATTTCCGACAAGAGAATAAAATGTATGTACCAAATTGTTTGCAATAAAAATAAACGCTTGATAATTTGAAAAGAAATCAAACCAAAAATGGTGTGTCGTGTATTTTTATACAGTTCACAAAACTCTGCGTTTGAGAGAATGATTTCACAAAGTTGTTTAATAAATATGATTTTCTTTTAATATTTTAGTGCCTGAGAATTTGGTATGATGAAATTGTGTTTCAAACAAATAGAACATAATTACTACATTTATTGTATGTTCTCTCTTATACATGGTGGATAAAGAAAAATTGAAGAACAATAATGAGAAATTTGGCAGAGCAATTTAAAACCGTCACTTAAATATGGAGAGCTGGTAAAGGAACAAGAAATCTTTGCCGACGATATCTTCGGCAAAAGATACAACAGTTACAGCAAAAGTCGTTATCAAAACACGTCAGGGTTAAAAAAAACCTATGTTAGTTAGGGGCAGCTAAAACATTAATATATCTTGTCGGTAAGACAGGATACGCAAGACTGCAATTTCCCACAGAATGATAGATTGGATACCCTGGAAAAACAAAAAAGTCAGACCACAACTAACACTAATAATTGCATGAGGAGAAGAAGAAAAAAACATTTACATATAGAAAGTTTAATGCCAAACAAACAGAAAGGTCTGAAATATTTTATAGCTGGTGAATAAAATATCATTGAAATAGTCCGTTTAAAATATTTTAATGTCAGAAGATCCCTACGTTTTCATGTAAAAAGGAAGTTGGTCGCTTGATTTAAGCGTTAGGATAAAATGTCCGTTGGTTTTCGGTAGCCTCAAGAATATTATTATACTGAATCAAGACATTATTCGAATCATTAAACTTCTATTGCTTTATGAATCATACTAACGGCAACAACACTGGGTCTATTTCCCTTTTCGGACCCAAAGCTTGGATTTTATATCATAGGGCTGATATAACTTTTCACACTACGTATTTGAAACAGCGCAGACGAGTTTTCTTGGGTAAGTTGGAACAAATCACGCTTGTGCAATAAATTCGCCCATTATATAGAATCACTTGATCCAGTTTTATATTTTTTAGTTATGTTTTTTTTATTATTATTATCCTCATATTTTTATAAAACAACACGTGCCAAGGTTCATAATAGAACGGTAAAGAAATATGTGCAGGTAAAAATGTAGACGGGGTAGGCAATGTAGCATTGAAGATGATACCTTGTGATATTACAAAATACTCGATGATGATAAATATATCGTGTTGATGATGAGGTTGACGGATGAGATTTTTTTTCTTTGATACTATTTGAAAATCATTCGATCGTCAAAAGAATGTCGGCGTAAATGGTTTTCTCAAATTAGTAAGCTTTTCTCACTCGTAAGTGTTCCGCAAACACCAGAGTAATATTTTAAAACGTAATTTGTAATCTAAAATCACTCTCAAAAGAATTGATGGTCTAAGAAGAAAAAAATTAAAATTAAACTGGGGTTTTCATTTACTTAACTTGATTGCTTATAAAATTCTAAGCTCTGTATATTTGCACGAAAAAAATTGCTGGTGTAGAAATTAGAATAGGATAAATAGAAGTTCCCAAACTTTTGAACTATCTGAGTGGTCGGTAGGTCCTTCAATTTACGAAAGTCGCCACAAAAATCATGAAGTTAGACAGCCAATTTTCGGAGAAACTAATTTGATGTTTGTGGAGATACGAGATTCAGATTCCACTTCTAAGCATAACTTACATTGTTAAAGGTAAATTAATAAATAAAAAATCTGATTCTTACTAACTTTAAAGACTTCCAGTTGACAGCTTGTGTCATATCATATGCAGTATTGTGCAATTTTATCCATACTAAAAAGAGTCTTCCAAGTTTTAATGTTTTTCCAGTAGCCCTTTCCAGTAACATATATAATAATATTAGCTGACCCGGCAAACGTTGTTTTGCCATATACATATTATAAAATAGGAGTTGATGGTAGAAGGTTGGAAATTTAGGGCTGTATGTATTTTTTAATGCCTCACCATAAAAAAAAATGACTAAAAAAAATCAGGGGAAAAAATCTTTTAGGGGTATGAAAAATAGATGTTGGCCGATTCTCAGACCTACCCGATAAGCACAAAAAAATCATCAAAATCAGTCTTGCCGTTTCGGAGAAGTATGATAACAAACACCGTGACAGGAGAATTTTATATATTAGAAGATGAAAGGGACCTAAGCCTAGCATAATACGCCCACTCGCATTGAAATATTAG
This sequence comes from Athripsodes cinereus, assembly GCA_947579605.1. NCBI lineage: Eukaryota > Metazoa > Arthropoda > Insecta > Trichoptera > Leptoceridae > Athripsodes > Athripsodes cinereus. The sequence continues at coordinate 19,450,424 of OX388318.1, read as the reverse complement.
ACAACTCTCACATCAAAATATTATTTCAACAGAATACATTATTATTATTATTTACGTAGAACCTATAATATAACTACCTACATAATAAATAGTTTCGTCTTGACCTACTTTCAAATGTGCGAATGATAATATTTCAGTCAATAGTAAATATTATCACTGATAATACATACATAATATATAATGATGAAAATATTTCAAATTTTTGTAATTCATTGAACAAGAAATGAAATGACACGTGAATCTATATTGTGACGTTCTTTTGCCCTTGATTTTTGGAAACAAAACTTTATGCGTACCAATATGGATAAAAGTACCATTGCGGATAATAAAAACTAGGTTTACCAAAATAATTCCTACATATAAAATATTTACCCTTTATCCTTTTTAGTACAGAATCTTCCAAGTATTTAGATAAACTGCATGTAATAAAAGAATGGTGCTCGAAGACATGGTCGACCGAGGACCAAATGGCAAAGTCAGGCACATTGAACAGGAGAATTGTATGACAGTGACGGGAGCGAATATGTATGCAAGGATAGAAGAAAATTTCGCTCGATCCTTTCTGCCTATCCCCCGAGGGAAGCGGCGTGATGGTATTATGTATGTAATTAATGTATAGATGGTACTTTCCGTGACATTAAAATAAGACATTTAGGACAAATGTGTAGATGCATGTACCATCGCTAAATGGAATGAAGATGTCTCCTTCAAAATATTTACAAAACTTTTTAAGTTTTTTTTTTAAGAAAAATCGAATATTTACTAAAAATTGCGGGACCCATTAATGATCACCAAACAGTCTTTGGCTTCGGCGTTTGACGCAGAAATCTTGTGTTCTCATACCGCTGATGACCACCTCAATAATTATTACCAATATTTAACTTTTATTAACTTATTGTAAAGGTCTTTGGATGAAAAATATAATGTGCATTGAACATTTTCATTACACAAACATTACCCCTTTTATAAATAAAATAACACAAAAAATCAGTTTAAAAAAAGCTCATTCTATTTTTATTTTGGGATATAATAATATAATTTTTTACTATGCATCATCTTTATCTCGCTAAATTCTATAAACGCTGATAAAAGCAGATTTTTTTTCTTCTGTGTTTACGTTCTTTTTACTACGCATTATTTTGCTCAATGTTTCTTCCTTATTTCGTTTATTATAATACGTTTAATGGTATTGGATATTTCCGTTTTTATAATCTTTAAATTTGTAGGCATTTTTTTATTATTCCCAAAGATCAGAGTCTGCTTAGCTTTCCGGTCGTAAAGTTTTTGTTAAAAATGTAGATACATTTAACGTAAAATAATATTAAAATAAAGATTAGATCCACAAATAAAAAGTTCCTATGAGTGATTTCTATACATAGGTATATTTATTAAAGTGCCAAGTTCAATATACAGGTATTTCTTAAAAATCAAGTGCAATATTTCATTTATTTATTAATTTCTAATGCAAAAGTGAATGCAAGCGGTCTCAGTGTTTCTTATGCGATCAGAGAGTTTTATTTGTTCATCTTTCGTAAATAATGCATCGCTTTTTCGTAAATAAATCGTAAATATAAGAAATCATCATTATTAATTTTACTTCAGTAGATTTTGGATGTTGTTTGTTTCAGTTTGATTAAATTGATCTATGTAGGTAGGTATTATTATTATTTATCGTGTCGAAACCCAGAAAAACCAATCAAACTGATCTCCAGTACTGGTAGGTATTTTTAACAACATTCAACTTTTTATGATGTTATCTTCTTACTTAATTAAATTACTCCTATGCATTCAACCTTTTTTTCAGATTGATTTATCTATTTTCTTTATCAAACAATTTGGGAATCCATTAAAAAATATAGTAGTAAAACATATGGATTTCTTTCCACGAAATGATTATTTGAGGGCATTTGGAGGCAGTTTTAGGATTTTTTTATTTATTTAATGTTTGTATCACATCTCGAGTCTTGGAACCCAATCAAGGTTTTGTGTAAGATTGTATTATACTTCAATGAAAATAATTGCCCGTAATGAAGGTTTACAACAATTAAAAAAAAATACAAAGTATCTTATGTAGATACTGGGTAAATTAAATACAAAAAATCAAAGTTGTGGCAGTTGCAACTTATAATCACCAGTAAATACGAGTATTTTACTTATATTCTTTCTCTTTCTCTAAAAAAGTGAAATAATAAATATTTTGGTGTTGGTAGGTACTTTAAATATAGAAATATATTAAAAGTAATTATCGTCTTAGTATTAAAAAATAATCACTAAATTATTATCACCATTCTTAGATTGATCAGCACCATAGTCCGAAGCCTTCGCGCTATGAGTGTTGATATATATTATGCTGGCGTTCTTCTCCTACATTTGGATTTTAAGGGATCAAATTATGGGAGAACCACCACTGAGATGGAGTAAAAGGGACAGATTATTAAGACGAAAAAGCATCGTCCATGAAAGAAGGACTCTTATATTGTCTTATATATTTGTTTGTTCACACATTCATATAATCATAAAATTTCTTTTTACTTAATATAATTATAGCTCATTGGCATATTAATTTGTTAAACTAATCATGCTGTTAGTTGCGTATTTTTCCATAGTTAATTGACTAATTTATTATTTAATTGTTATTATTATTTAATTTTTTAATACATTTATGGATTTAAATATTAGACATTTTAAATATTTTATTAATTGCATGTTATTTTATTTTGACGCAGCACGCCTCGACACAGGACAACCTAGTGAGGCTGCTGCAACATTATTGTATCCATGTTGGTGATGTATTGTCTCTGATTTTGTGTGTATATTGATTGAATAAAGTTTTATTATTATTATTATATTGAAAGTAATGCAATATCAGGTAAGTGAGTAGGTACTGTAGAAGAAGTATATCCGAGAATGAGAAATATTTAAAAATAAAAGTTTTTATGCGTTCTGTTTGAGAGGGCAGCGCTACTGCTCCTAATACAGACTTTAAGTCTTTTCGTTATTCACAAGGCACCATTGGTCTTCTTCATTGGACTGGTATAATCTCATATATAAAACCTTCTCATTTAATTTATCTATGCATTATACAATATTTTTTGTAGTGTAACAATGATTTCTTCAGTAAAATAGGGATACGTTTATGAAAATGCAGAAAATAATAGGGTATGGAGACCTTCAGGTACAAAATATAGTTTTCTGCTGCTATTGCTATACCTACAATGCATATCCTAAAGTGGGTTGTCAGTGGGTTAACTGCTTGTAATTAACATGTTAATTTTCTTTTCCGTACAAATATAAATTAAGATTTAGGATAGGTTGTAAAAAGTTAAAATATTTTGTTAAAAATCACTTTCACTGTCAATATGTGCAAACTTGTCTCAAATAGTCTTTAAGATAAACTACCTTATATAATATATTATAATAAAGATAAACTGTCATAAAATGTAACATTTAATATGTCATTAATGTCACATTGACATTTTATGGGGTTTGTGAAAAAAGATTTTTTTCGATAATGTTTTATATGAATTTGTTTTATTAAAAAATTACACTGTTAATTTTCACTTAAATGAGTTATATATTTCCCATTCCAAAGCCTTGAAATGTGTCTTCTAACAAGCTTCAAAATATCCCTTAATACGCTTTTAAAATGAAAATTTATAACGAGTTTAATTCACGACGTATTTAAATTATCACTTGATTTTATATATAGGTCTGCGACCGGTTTCGATACGCTAGTACCATTCACGAGCAGAATATAAACTGTGTGCAAAACTCGTTAAGAATTAAACTCGTTATCTAATCATGTCGCGTAATTATCACATAGTTAATGCCAAAAACATCGAAATTATTGAAAATTTATAATTTAATTTAATAGACTACATATCACGTCATGACTGACTGGTAAGGAATAAGCTGCGAATTTTTAATTTTTTTTTTTAAATTAATTGTCTTTTTAACTTAAAAAAATGAGAAAGTATTGTTATGTCAAATATTGTAACTTATTTATACAAATTAAGGAGGCCACACGGAGCTCACTTCACGGGGCCTTACACATGGCGGAAAATCGCTCAACATGGAGACAGATGGTTTACAGAACGAGGCATGATGGTCACGATCCTCAGGATTGAGGGACCGACAGAGATGATGATGACGATGATGATTTTATATTAAGTGTTCTAAATTTTACTTCCGAAGTTATAGTCACAACATTTTGATATCATTGAAGACTTTAAGTCGTACCATCGAAACTTTTTTCTAGTCCCATATTATTTCCAGATCATAAAGTATCGTGAGATGCTTGGCATTTAGTTCTGCCAGCAAGTTGGTACCTTTGTTAGACTTACCCACAGACTACCAGTTCAGTGATGGGACTATACTTTTTGTATTGGGCATAAATTTGTAATGACTACTCTTGTTAAAGAATTTCGTATGGTCTTCATTTTGTTGGGTTGAAGAAATTTATGATCGTAAAAGTAAGAGATGTTGATTTTTTTATTTTACGTTCGTTTGAAAATTGCGAAATCATAAATGCATTTGTTAAAATATGTATTTTGCTTGTATGAAAACATTGAACCACCCGGACAGTGAAGAAATCTAAGGACTTCCATTTATGAATAATTTCTAGTTTCTACTTTAGTAAATTTGTATACACATGTGTTAAATGAGTTGGCAGCCTGAATACCTGACTGGCCAAAACCAGCACTTGTGGAATATTTGAATTTTGGACATGCGGAGCTTTATTGCATCTTGGCTCGCGATGTTTTTTTTTCACATGTATGGAAAGTACGCCATTGACTTTCACCATATCTAATAATTTCGCAGTCAATGCAAAAAAATCATCATGATTTATATTGCTAAGGGAAAGTTTGGATCGGTATGATTTGATATATAAATTTACCTCAAACAATATGTTTTTAGTAGTAAAACCTTTTGTAAGTCTTAAACAGAATTTAAATAATATTTTTTGTCCTTTTAGTATATGGTTAAGTCAGTTCAAAGATAATTTAATGTTCTTTTTATTATTCTGTCTTTATCATCCAAAAGTTGTGTTCGAGACCTTCGTTAGATATTTTACGATATTGTATTAAAAAATAACAAAAATCAATAGAAAATTATTTGCCATAAATAAATCATTTGCTCTGTAATATCATCACGTACCGAATCTACATAACTGTTTGAAAACATATTTAAACTTCACGTTAATAAAAGATTAACAAACGAAAAATAAAAAAAAAAACTGAAGTAGAAAAGATGAAGAGATAGGGAGGGTACCTAAATAAAATACGGAGACAGATGTCATATTGAATGCGAAAAAAGTTATACAAAGCAGTTTGTCGTGTTTCAAGACTTTGAAAGATCAAAAGGATGGATGTTACTGCTAACGTCAAAAACAACTTTTATATAGATAAATTCGTTTAAATTTGGCGTCCCTATGGTTTAAGGCGTGCAATTTATTTTAACTAAAATGAAAATGAAACTGTTCAATGCATCATGTAAAGTAACAATATTAAGACAGGCTTTTAGCAAAATATGAGCTAAATAATAATAGTACTCAAAAAAAAAAGAAATGGGCCAAGAGTTTAATGTATATACAAAAAGCCACCTTGGTGTAGTCATTTCTCTTGGGGAAACCGTCCAATATTGACAAAGCAATAAAGTACAAATTAGCATAATACATATTACGTTGTAAATGAAGCAGAATTCACGGGATCTTTTATGTCAAGGATAAAAAACAGTAAAAGCGTCCTTACTTTTTGGAATAAGTAGAAACCATGGGGAGGAGTTCAACAGAGTCACAAATCAGATATTTACTTTAAACAACATTTTTTTTATGTATTTGTCTGAAGATGACATTATCAGTAAATTCGTAGTTGGATTGGAATATTATTCTATCTTATCTTGTGCTTTATCAAAGACTCTGGCATAGCAGAAAAAAACAATATGGGGATGGTAAAGATACTTTTTCCCACAAAACTTTAATTTAAAATTGAATATTGCAGCAAGTGAAGAATATATAAAAACTCTTCAAAGATACTGAAACCTGCAAGACTTCGCCGACCGACCAACAAGCCCAAGTGCAAGCTATGGAATGCAGAAATCTCGTAAAATAATAATTTTATAAAATTAGTGGCTGAAGAAATAAGCTACAATGCAGTAATGAAAAAAAATCTGGAAAAGAAAAATTGACTTTGTTTCAGAAAAATTCAATGGATTGCTGTCCGAAGAAAATGTATTAGGTTTATGTATTTTGCCTTTCTATTTTCTGTAACTGAAGTTTCCAGACTATTTTCGCATTATTTTATTTAATATATTCGTTGTTAATTATTTATGAAAGTTGTCATTAAATATTCATTTTAAGAGCTTTCGTAAAACATTGTTAAAATATATTATTTACACTAATGTTGTAACGTCGAAGCAGCACGTGTAGTTAGTTCTACATAGAGCCGCAGACAAATCTCCTTCAGAGGGTAAGAGTCTGCTCTTACATAGATACCCACTTGACTTATCTTATTAGAAATACCAACTGTCTGCATTTAGTCATAAATTATTAGATAAATCTTAGAGATGTAATATAATCCGTGTACTAATTTTATTATAATGGGTTTCAATATCTCTCTCAACTACATGCATAGTACAGACTAAGGTTAATTAATTCTCGGATTATTATAAGAGTAGCTCATTCTAATCACCTTATACCCGAATTATATTAATTATCGCATCCATACTCGCAAAAAATGTATATTAAACCTTCAGTTATAAGCCATATTTGAATAATTGGTTAAGCTCAAACGAAGAGATCAGATGAGACCGATAAATTATACCTGATATGTAGGAAGACTACCATTGAGATTAATTATTTGAATATATGCATGTGTAGGTGGCCGGTGTGGCGCGGAGATAACGCTCTTGCTTTTGAGTCACGATGTCCCGGGTTCGATTCTCGACCAGGGTAAAGCGAAGAATGACCTTTTTCAAATCGTCCTTGGTCTGGGTGTTACATGTGTATTTTTTAGTGCATCGTACGAGTATGTACGTGTATCGTCGCTTTACATTACCCTACATTACACATTTACCCATAATACAAGATTCATTTCTTAGTTTGGGACTAACTCGATCTGTGTGAATTGTCTATACATGTTATGTTATGTTCTCTGTGTTGTAAATATGAAGAAGGTATGAATTCAAAGTAAAAACTGGATATAAATGACTTTTTTTTTTTTTTTTAAAAAGATATATCTGGGTTTTTGTTATAAACCCAAATACAACCTTATACACCTTTCACAGTAAGCTAAAAGCTTGTGTCGTGAAAGGGGAGTTTGCCGGCACCTGGGATCGAACCCCGGACTCCTTGTTCACAAGGCCGAGACTCTACCTCCAGGCTACCGACGAACCCATATATTATAACCATACATCCAACACAGCACGACATCTCACAAGTGAAGTCACCATTGAAACAACTGCTTCTAAGAAACATAAAAATCATCATCTCCGTGCCAATAAAAGTTAAGACATTCAGGATGGAGCCTTAAAGCTTAACTGAAGATTAGAAATTTCATAAAACGTGATGTTTTACGAATGCCTACCATTTGAAAGATATTCGAAAGCTTACTCTTTTCGGGATATAAAATGTTTAACAAAATCATTGTAAATAATACTTTTTTTATATAATATTATTTAACCTCCTAGACAAAATAATATGTATTTGGCGATGGACTACAAACGAATTTTCGACAATATTGCAACAATAACGCATAATTACACGGTGCATGTAGGTAGATTGTCGACAGATTCGCCAGTAGTCGATCGCTAAGTACGGTTTGTCTACGGCCCCAGATGTTGTTTTATTATAAAATGCTTCAAAAAGATTGTTGGTAATAGTTTCAGAAATATACGAGTATAAATTCGGTATAACGTGTCTAGCATAAATCTAATAATTGTGAGTCTTCTTCGATGGCTCTATAGCTCATATCGAGCCTTTGCCTCTATCAGCCCTCCAACTCTTCCTGTCTCCCGCTGCGATTTTCCAGTCTATCACCCTGTAGTAGTTGGTTTAATAATTGTGAGTAACGTGTTCATAATAACGCTAATGTCTATTACTTAGCCAAGCATAGGTACAGATATAGGTAATAGCAATTATTTCGCGATTGTCAGTCCAAGTCTACTTGTCTTAAATCCAGATAAATTTCGGATCCAGTTTGACATTCAAATAGCCTACCTTGTTAGAATGTTTCCAATTACCATTGGGTCAAGTATTTCGATACTAAAATTATTATTTATAAATGGTCCCAGTAGAAAGGAGAGGGATCTATTTTCAATAATAATTATTCTGTCTGAACAATTTCCAAACATATGCAACAACGATAGATTTACTCGAGGATATAAATATATCCTCCAATTTAGCAAATGCTAAATTGAGACTGTGTGGCATTGTAATTTTTAATGCAAATGAAGAAGTTTAACTTGTATAAAACTATCCATGTTTTCATAACAGTATGAAAACTATGAGTCCACTTTACGTTCACAATCCAAGTAGGTATTTGATTTCCATAATGAGGCAAAACCGGAGACGGTGGACTGGCTGTCGCTGGATCCAAGATTTTAGAGGATAAAACACAGCCTACACGAGGGAAGATTATTAGACACACACTAAGCCACACGAAAAGTAAAGTAAGTAAGTTCATGTGATAGTGAGACCTTTTTTGTGAATTTCTGGATTGCAAAGGAAGTTATAACGTTGTTATATTTTGCACCGTGTACTCCCAACATGTCGTCTTCAAGGGCAATATATTTGTGGAATTTCCGTTGATGTTTTTACGAATTTCCAGGAAACCGAATATGTATCAGTCTTCAGTTTCTTTCTGAATCCTCTCCTGTTTTTTTATTATATCTTTTCGTTCCTCATATGTGTGTGAAACTATCAGTGGATTCAAAAAAATATCAAGTAACTAGAAATTCAAGGTAAAATGCAGGATTTTTTCTCTATTCTGTAATATATTTATTCAAATTTAAACCTAATTATAAGATGCACTTTCTTTCTAAGTCTTCTTTCAGGTTCCTTTGACGTTGATTATTTGTAAGAAGTCCTACGCAGAATACATTCAAATAGAGAGCTCCTGACAAATATTATAGTTTGTAAGATCTCATATTTGGGCCACATCCTGCGAGGCGATAAATATCGGCTTCTTCAGTTGATAATAGAGGGCATAATTGAGGGATATCGTGGAGTGGGAAGGAGGCAGTGATGTCGTGACTGCGTAATATACGGCTATGGACTGGAATAATACAGATGAGAGAACTGGTCCACAAAGCGCGAGAGAGAGAAGCATTCTCCAGAGTTTTTGCCAACGTGGGGATCTGATACGGTACTGATAGAAGAAAATTTGTAAAAAATAAATAATTTAATAGACTTGTTCCATGATCCAATCCACATACTAAAGTTAAATCTATTTGCACATTACAGTCACATTTATATGGACAATAATCAGGAATCAACATCTTAGCAGGAACCCTTCCTCCTTTATATACCTACCCATGTTTTTTTATATATGTTTGTAATATTGATTTATTAATATTGTGTTTGGTACCTATGTTTTGTTTTGTTATGATATTGTACCTACTTATGTTAAAAAAAAAATATTGTGTAAAAGGCTAATTAGCCGTAAACAAATAAATAAATAAATAAAAAATGCCTTTTTTCCTCACAGCGCGAAACTCCTTCAAGCTTCTCATTTCCGTTCATTCATTGCAAAAAAAAAATATTTGGCATATTCGTATATTCAAATTGAAAAAGTCAATTTTTGTTTTGTTCCACTTTTTAAGTTAGGGTTCGACATGAAGTCCGGTAATAAGCGCTGAAGTTGCTTAATAATGTACTCTCTCATTTGCATACTCAAACAAAAATACTCCCGTTCTCCAACGACTACTAGTCTACCGTGTGCCGTTACTTTTTACATCCTGCAGATGTAGTAAGTACCTACCTAACATCAGTACACACATACATACATACATACGTACAGAAACTAATATTATTATATTCTATCATTAACTACATATGTACATACTGTAATAATATACGAACAAAAATGGTAATGTTAAAACAAACTTAATAAGAACTATGTAAAAGTAGAAAAAATAATTAGTATCTCTCTGCAGATGAAAATAGAAAGAATGAAATGATAAAAATAATAAAAATAATGGAAAATAAATAATAATAATAAAAATTTTGTTGGGTATTTAGAAAATGCTTTAATTTTTTAAAAACTTTTATCTACCAATAGGTGACTTTTGTCACTAATTGACATCTGCTGTCATAATACAACTTTACATAAAAAAGACTAACTTGTAATTTTTTTAACAAAAAGTTTATAAAGGTATTTCAATAATGAGAAGGCATGTTCCTTTAACGTGCTGGCATGTTCACTTAACGCGTCGAAGTGGTCATGGGCAGGGCATATAGCTAGACTTAAAGATCAAAGATGGACAAGAAGGGTAGTGGAGTGGAGACCTTGTGAAGATAAAAAGGAGTAGAGGAAGACTTCCAACACGTTGATCAGATGACATTAGAAGAATCGCTGGTGACTGCAGGGCTACTCTTGACACAATCTAAATACGATCTCAATCTAGTCTTGATCTTGATCATACGACGCACGAAGGGACTATGGTCAAAAACAGGGTTGCCAGATTGTGTTGCCAAAATTACCTTACTTCGGTGAAAAAAATACCGTACAATTACCGTACACATCGGAAATACAACAGTACCTTTACAAAATGTAACGGGTATTTCTACCCCCACGTCGCCAAATTTTTGAAATGGTATAGGAATTTGCAATATTTCACACAGTACCTTTTTTTACAATGTAACGGGTATTTGTACCGATGATTGTTTATGTCAATATGTTAGTCGTACGGTAATTTGTTGAAATTATTACCGTACAGGGAATGAAATTACCGTACAAATAGGTAATTACCGTACGTCTGGCAACGCTGGTCAAAAACACCGCGCTACCGTTACCGCGTGATCGGTATGCGCATATTTTTGGCCGATAGTCACTTCGAGTGTCGTATGATTAAGATTAAGATCGTGTTTAGATTTTGTCAAGAGTAACCCTGCTGGTTGCAGAAATCTCAGGATAGAGATGCCTGCAGACATATTATGGGGGAGGCTTATGTTCAGCAGTGGACAGGAATAGCTGAATATGTAAGCATTGTATTTCAACGCGTAAGTAGAAGGTACCTACCCCTAATATTCATAAGTAAAATTTTAGTTTGGGACAAGTTTTATTTGTGTGGATTATGAAGATAATTGTATTGTATTGTGTTTTAATGCGAGGATTTTTTTTTTATCTGTAAAATCATCAATCGAACCATTTCCGCATTAGCGGAATGGACTGTAAAAGAGTTGCACGCTGTTGTACAATGTATTGAGATTATTGTTGTAAATTTAGTAATAATGGTTGTAAAGGGAAAAAAATGATGGGTGTGTATTGATTTATTTACTTGTGATTGAGAATACACTCTTGCAATGTGGAATAAATAAATATGGAATTAATTTCTTAAATACCTAATTGTGACAGTTCGAATTCATTAACATTGATCTACAAATGTATTTTACAAGAAAACAGTTTTGATTTTTGTATTCAAGTAAAAAGGTTTATATTATGTTTTGATTTTATTAAATTTGCATTGTGTCAATATTTTTATTCTTTGATTTTATACGCATTGTTGTTATCAATATGTAACAAATCTAAAAATATAAAGAATGACAAATGTAAAGGAAAGGGTTTGAAAAGTTTACTTTTTTATATAATTTCAACAAACTGTACTTTACGTGGAAGTTCATATGAACAGATTATGGATGGCAAGCTTTTTCTCAAGGCATGAGATTTATGAGGCTTGAAAGATAGAAAAATAGATTGATGATGAGAGCGGAAGCTCTTTAAATCTGAATCGAACTCTAGAGCATCCTGGGTGAATATTAAACATGTATGTTTCATTTTGGTAAAATGAGTAGTTCGAGAAGTTCGGAAATTGAAATTCCAAAAATGACATTTCTTCACCAAACGATGCAAACTATTTTTAAGTTAAGTTCTATAAAACTGCTAAAGCAAAATAGTCAAATCTTTTGAAATTTGTTGAAAAAAAATTAAAAACAAATTTTAATCTGGAAATCAGTCAAAACCAAATTTATTTCCTGGCCCCACTGATGTTTTTCTACAAATGAATTTGTCCAAATATTATTATCAAAATACATAAGTATATATTATTTTGAAAACATTCTGGTGACAAAAATCGCTCTGATATCTGTTTCGTAAGCTTTCCTGAGAAACATCAATCGTAAAATTAACGTTATATCTGTTGTGCTCTATTTAAAGATCTGCATTGATAAAATTAGTTAAGAAAGAATAAAGATGTACCTTAATTTGATTTGGGTGTATAAAACAATCGTTTGTATAATTATTACCGCAATCGGGGAAGTCTTAATTAGAAAGGCCCGTTGTAATTTGCATAGCGTTTATTTTGTGAATGACCTTCCATGTAGATACATTATTAAATATTTAGGTTTGCGCCAAGTTAATTAAAATTAAACCAAATACAAACCTTATTCGAACAACCTATCTTTTAATTTAAATATCATTTAAAATCCATTATTCCTCAGACTATTTTCAAGCATTGGTAAAGCCTACTTTCTCATTTTAATAATTTGAATATTTTTTTTTTCTTTATATTCTTTGTTGTTAAATACCAATAACGTCATCTCATTTCAAACAAATCCTAGCATTCTGGTACAATGGGTTAAAGGAACAGTTTATTGTAAAATTGGATCAACCAGATTGTCAAAAACATTGTGAACTATTATTATAAATTCACAATTAAGTAAAATTCTCAACTGTCAAAGAAAATTAATCAAATACTTCTTTGATAAATTAATTTTATTTAAATGTCATAGATTCAATAACTATTTCCCTCAAATTTTTTAAAATAGCAATGCTAAAAACTGATTCAGTTAGTGCGAGGTGATTATCTATACATACAAAGTAGAAAAATTAAATTCAAACGTCTAGTAGAAAACTTTAAATTACAGCAAGTGCAGTTCAAGGTCATTGTATACATATAAATAAAACAACAGCACATTAGTAAGTAGTTACTCAAGTTCTTCGGTGCTTAAAATACTTATGCCAATCAAATAATAAACATGTGACATAGATATTCAAAATAATTAATTTATTTAGATGATAGGTTGTTAAGTAAGAAATATTTTCGAGTGGGAGTAATACAAAGTGAGTACTAAGTTTGTAGTACTTTGTAATTCTGCTCATCAAGTTCTCTCTTACAAGAACATTTTGACGTGAGAGAGATGGTGTTAGGTTACTTACTTGTTTTGCTACACAAGAACATAAGAGAAGCTTCAGCTGACACAGCGACATGTTTTCTGTATATGCCAAAAAGTATCTGAAACCCAGACTTTCTTAAGAACTTAATCTATTTAACCTTTTCCAAACTGAGCTTAATTATTTTCATACAGCGTTATTTGAGATTCGTATTACTTTATCAACAATATTTTTTGGCAAGCATTAAATTGAAACCTCTCATTGGATCCTCATTTATTTATGTTTGAAGTAGAGTGCATCCAATCGTCACACTTCGTTAGACCATCTTGCTCGTGTCCATTTGACGAATTTTAAGATTGACAGCAGCCAATTATGATAAAACATTACACATTATTTAATCTATAGTAAATTATTTAAGCTTTGAGGTCAGCCCAAATCCACTTCTTAATCCTTAAAAGAAGCTACCTACCTGTTCTTCGGAGGGAATTTTTTTTGTAAAGAAACACTTTTATCTACACACATTATTTCCAAATACTACTTATGTAATTCACTTGGTATAGTAATTATATATTTTAAAAATATCCAATGATTCAATAAGGCAAGAAAACGTTGCAACTTTATAGTTAAATACAGTTTTTCAGTGTGATTTAGTGCACAGTCTTATTAAAAATGTGTATATTTTTTATTCTATCAAATATTCAAAAACCCCTAGGTAGTTATCTATTCTCAGTTGATACTCTTAATATTGATCTAAGGCCAAGACTAGCAGCAGTCAGAGGTTAAAGAAAATTGAAATCATTCAACTATTAGATCAAACTATCTTTTCTTCTTCCGGTGCCATGTCAGTTCCTCCCGACGTTGGCGATCACTCCGGTGAAAACCTCCTCTGTGTGCTGCCCTGAACAGATCATCCACTGTCCTCATTCCGGTCCACTCTCTAACGTTGCGCAGCCAGGACATCTGCTTTCTGCCATCTCCTCGTTTTCCTTCAATCATGCCCTCCAATATAAGTCGGAGGAGACGGTACTTTTCCCCACGCAGCACGTGACCTTCCTCACTTTGATATTTGACAACAGCTTCCTTTTGGCTCCGGCTCTCCGATGTTACTGATCTTTTCAGTCCAAGGTATACGAAGCATTCTTCGATATATCCATATTTCAAATCGAACTATAGGTATTGTCATTTCTGTACCTGAACTATGGAAGTGATTACGTAAAAAACCGTGCTCCGTCACTGAAAATATAAAAACACTTTCACAATAATACATTTGTTGGAACATTTAACAATGTGCCTTCTGAAAATGTTCTGTGGAAACATGACACCTAATACTCTTGTACTTACACAGTTTCTTTCTTTGATGAAATGTTTCCTGGAAATCAGAAGTTGTACGCTGTACAACAGATGAGTAAGTACTTGATAAGAGGATACTTCTTATGATTATTATTTTTTATTGCTCTTTTATTTCAGAACTGTACTTTATTAAATTTATTCATCGCTATCCAAAAAACACCTTAAATTAAGCAAAAAAGTATTAAATGTTGTGAATATTTTTTTTTTGATACAAAGAAGATGATCTGGCTGTTCGATTTCACTTTCGGGATAAGTTACGGTTACAATGTTTTTTTATACAATCTCTTTTTAGACTCTAATACATAGTATCACATTTTACAGTAAATATTTTTTAATATACAGCTTTTTTCTTAAAAAAAAATCTAAATTTTGTAACACCAGTATAAGCACACACAAACCCAAAAACACAATTCAACACCAGAGTCTTAAAAAACCATTACTTACTTTATTTCAGGGGTGGCTTGGTGTGTTGATAAATCTTCACCCGTGTCGGTTGCGTCGTATCCACTACAGTCATGGCTACAGTGCTGACAGCCAGCCCCGCTTCATGGATGTCCTGCAGGCCCCTGCTGATTTTTTTGAGATGGCAGCCCTGCACTATGTGTCTCACCGTTTTCATATTTCCACATTCACAATCAAGGGTATCTCTTTTTCAAGTAGTTACCTACAGTATCCACGTTCTGTTCTCACTCTATTTTACTGTACTCCAACCTTTCTCGGCATATCAAAACCAGGTACTTGGATCGCGGGGTCCCCTACTAGGTGTTTGTTTGTAGTGTCCCCTGTGATACATCTTTCCTTCCATTGATTTTTAATGTTAAGTTTCCCGGAATTGACCCGGAAAAAACATTTATTCTTCATGTAATAAAAAATTGTTATTTGTACCTTTTCAATTTACTTTTATTCAAAAGAGTAATTTAAATAAGATTCTTATATAAAAGAGTACGCACGACATTGTCAGACTATCTGAATACAAAATCAAAGGAATGATTGTGTTACTAAAATAAGTAATTGATATAAATTAAACTTTGTATGAACAAAAAAGATTCAGATTACCTAACAAATCTTCCTATCTTTTGAACCATTTTCAGTTTCTCACTTCACCGCAAAAAGGTTTAATTTCTCATGAATAGTTTAAAAATAGATACGATTTAGAATATTTCATTTGTATATTTTGCTGAAAAGACTCATCGACTGAAAACCGAACATTATTCTTCATGGTATTTTCATTTCGATACATTGACTCCCACACATTATATCAACAGAGTAACTATAATTAAATAATATTTGGATATTCTACGCAGGTTAATCACACACACACACACACACTAAGCAAAAGCTGCCACAGAATAATAAACACTTACGTAGGTTTCGTCAAAGTTCACAGGTAAAATACCCATGTGCTTTTTTATATAAATTGCAAAGATGTTTGTCTCTGGCAGCACGTGTAGATATATGTAAATTTAACACATGAAACTACCATATAAGGCTTAGAAAAGACAATGTCACCTTATTCGGTAGTGCCCCGGACGGGACTTGAACCCACATCCCTTAACCTTGTCGCGAGGAGTGCTTTGTCATTGTCTTTTCTAAGCCTTATATGGTAGTTTCATGTGTTAAATTTACATAAATGACCTCATACAATGGTTCAATTGTAAAAATACATCGATAAGCGTGTAGATGTACTTAATAAATTGTCTTTCATTTTGTTAATCGTTTTAATGGAGATTTGTATATCATAAATGTTATTTTTAATACCCTTTGTTGTTAAAGTTACGAATTTCGCTTTCACACAGTAGACTAAAATAATACATATTTCTCAACGGGTAGCAAGTTGAAAATACCAATGGGTAGACCATGTAGCTAGAACCAATCAGACATCTCTATTGGAGAATCATGTTTACACAATGTGACATTGTGTATAATTTTATCGGATTCCTCCGACCATGGACACCAATTCCACCATTCTCACTGTCACCAATCGAGAAACCGAAAGTGATCACTTAAGCCAGCCTAGAGCCAATTCGTAAGCGTTGGGACGCCTTTCTCACTTCTTTCGATTAGATTTTGCACAATGTTCCATTGTGTAAATATTATTCTCCAATCGAGATGTTTGATTGGTTATTTAATCTGCACCCAAATCCGGTTAAACAATAAAAAAAATTGTAAATATTTTAAAGGGCTTAGGTTGTGTAAGTTGACGTAAACTGGATCCAGACAGCTCAAAATCGGATAGCGTGGGATAACATAGATGAGACCTTTGTTCAGAAGTGGACGGGAATCGGCTGAAAAGAAAAAGAAAAGAAACAGATAGAAAACAGTTTAACAAAATAAAATAAACTCGAATATTATCTAAAAATTTGATAATGTTTCATTAAATATGTCATAAACAAAACTCTTTTTAACCCTGTAGACATTTTACAGTTTTTTGTTATATATAGTATGATATTACGAATTATTTAGAATTGTATTTGCTTTGTTTGCTTTTTTGTGGAAATTGTATTATTAAAATTGCTGTAAATTCCTATTATACTAAAAACAATTTAATTTAATTTAACATAGTCGTCTGGATTTCATTAGAAACCTGTTTTTAAATGCCAAGTTTTTTTCTACAGCCATTTAAAGGTAGAATTTTCATATTTTGATTATGCGAAATACGTGTTTTTTAATATTACGAATAAATTGATTGTGCGTTCAAATGTTTGAAGTGAATTAATTTTATTGCCTGCATCAATGTTCTAGGGTAGCCAGCAGACTAACTGTACGCAACAACGTACAAATTGTTCTCATCGTGTCAATAAAAGTTAAGACATTCAGGATGGGTGGCAAACCTATCGCTTAACTGATGTTAAATATCCTAGAATTTCCACTTCATAGTACAACTATTTACTCATCATCTTTCAGCATGCTACTAGAATCTGGAACAACCTCCCCTATAATATTCGGTCCTCTTCAACTATAAGCTATTCTCTTTCATGTGAACTTTCTTCTGACAAGATTTGAGATGATTTACATAGGAAATTTCAATCAAACGGAGGATGGTTGAACTATTTAGTCATGTTTTTTTATACAACTTTTCAAATATAAAGTAAAATCTCTCAATAAACAACCCACTACTTCATTAATAGTAGATTCTCACTTAGATACATATATATAGGTATAGTAGGTTTATGATTGTGAATGCTTACATTTTTTTTTAAATATTTGTATAGGTATTCTTGTTTTATTTATTTATTTATTTCAATCAATATACGGCATTTTATATTATACCTATTCTATTTTCTGTTTATATGTCCTGTTTACCTTAATTGATCTAAACTCACTTTATACTTAAACAAACATTGTAGTATGTTTACTGGAAAACATTGCTTCAAGGCAATATGTACGCCTTCTGTAAAATTTATTTTTACAAAAAAGTGTTTATTATTATCCTTTAAGTGATTTTTTATGAATACCTGTCAATTACAGAACACTCGCTTTACGAATGAATTGATGTGATTCTATAGATTTATTTTTGACTTAATTGAAAAAGTGTAGAATTTGAAAATCCTCAGGAATAGTGACGCTGAATATCAAATTATAGAAAATCACTGACCACTGTTTTTTTGTTTTCGTCCACAAAACCTTGATAATCGGGACGATCCACATTCGCAAAATGCCGTCCTTATGACCAGCTAATAACCTAGGAATCCCAGTAACAGGATTTTAATTGCACAACTAATTACATGAGAAACTCAAATTTGCAAATATTCAAAGATAAGTGACAACTTATCACAACTTCATCATTTCACTCACTTCTAAACAAAGAATGTTGAAATAAATAACTATTTGTCAATGATTTATGTAATCACAAAGATGATGAAACCTATTTTAAGCCGTGCAACCTCAGATTTAAACGCATGATATCACAGTGAGTACGCAGTAGGTTTACGAATTGTTATTACCCGCAATATTCTGTGTGGGTGGCTTTATCTACATAAACGAACTACTACTATTGTATCTTCAGTATACATCTACCTTTAACTATCAAATGTGTACCTATTATATTATGTGCCTACTGTCTTAAAGAAATAATATCAATTTCAAAGCACTACACGAACTACATACATGCGACTTTATTTCAAATTACCGACAGTGGAAACATTTTGGTACAACAATACTCTAACACTGAAACGAAAGATTTTTTCTAAAAATATTCCACGAAGGTTCATAAGGTTTTTGTTAGTTTTTCTGAAAGGGAGTCATGTTAAATATTCTGCATATATTCGTGAAATATATGAGTTTTGTGTGAATCAGTTCGCATTTCCCAGAAATTTTGTCCAACACGAATAGTCCGGCAAATCAAATCAAAACATGTACAATACAAATATTATGTTAACCCGTCGGTTTTATTATGGACTGACAAAAAGTTGATGTGAACATAGCCGCTAGATGGAAGAGGGATAAAAATAATTATGTCGGTTCAAATAATCTAGTGAATGTGAAATAATTAATTTATGCAACATTTCAACTGACATTTTTTACTCTCTTATCAGAATACTAAAAAAATTATAAACTGGTATTTCACTCACTGATTTCTTTGAATTAATATCGTCTTGAGTTGTTTCTTGAATTGGTTCAAAAAGTAGTAAAATTCCATAATATTAGATGCAATGAAACAAGTATTTTTCTCTTCTACAGCAGGGCTACTCTTGACAAAACCAAACACGATCTTAATTTAGTCTTCATCTTGATCATACGACGCACGAAGTGGCTATTGGCCAAAAATACACGCAAACCGATCTCGCGTTAGCGGTAGCGCGGTGTTTTTGACCATAGTCCCTTCGTGCGTCGTATGATCAAGATATTCAAGATCAAGACTAGATTAAGATCGTGTTTAGTTTTGTCAAGAGTAGCCCTGCTGATTCAGTAAACTCGAGAGACGTCATTCGACTTTTTAGGACATTATCAACCATGTTCTGTTCTGTAACTAAATTAAATTTGATAGGTACTTAAAATCTGAATTTTTCAACAAAATCTGTCAATATTTTTCTCAAAACTCTTTGAATAAAAATAGAATCAAAAGATTTCGAGACACAGAAGGATCGAATTACATAAAACATATTTTAATCCCCCTGTTGTAATTCTAGCTTTAACCTCACCCCAGAGCATCCCTTCCGACAATTAAGATAAGGTGTCGATAAGGAGTTTCCCTTTTTTCCGTTAAATTATTATAATGCGTTGTTTACCATCCTCAAAACCTTCCCGAGAATCTTTATTCATCCAGGAAAAGTGTAGAAATTATTAACACAATTAAAATTAATTACTTTCGCATTGAGGTGTTCAGAAAGAAGCATTTGAAAAAGTTTGAGATTCTTAATCAATGCGGAAATATTAACTTTAAAGAACGCAGTTTTTTTTCATATTTTTGAAAAACTGTAAGGATTGAAACTTGTTTGTCGCGGAATACATTTGGAAAACAAAATGCATCTAGGTAAATAGATGAAAAATCATTTTCTTTGTCATAGGAAACAATATAAAAACTTTTACTATGAAATAATTGGGTGGAAGCAAAATTATACATCATATTATTATTTGCAAAGGATCATTATAATAACACCTTCCATACAAAATATCGACTATTTAGTATCGTAAGTACACTCTTTTTGAGGTTGAATAAAATATATGTATAGAATAATATTTAATGTTTTATTAAATATTTAAATAAATAAATAAATGAAAGAAAAAAAAAATCATTTAGATCTTGGGAGAGAATTCAATAGGGATCGATTTTATTTTATTTAACTAAAATAAATATTAATAATCTCACCTTTTTTTTTTTTTTTTTTTTTTTTTTTTTTTTTTTTTTTTTTTTTTTTTTTTTTTTTTTTTTTTTTTTTTTTTTTTTTATAAAAGATATATCTGGGTTTTGTAATAAACCCAAATACAACCTTATACACCTTTCACACACTAAGCTAAAAGCTTGTGCCGTGAAAGGGGAGTTTGTCAGCACCTGGGATCGAACCACGGACCCCTTGTTCTGGAGGCCGAGACTCTACCTCCAGGCTACCGACGAACTCATCTTCCTTTACAGAAAATAATTCTAAGTCCTTGACCTGTGTTTAGCAGCAGTTACAAGAGCGTTAAAATCGTAATATATGAAAGTCAATAATCATGTTTAATGGAGATATTTCAGGGATTTGTAGAAGATTGTGTGAAGTGGAATTGCCAATTTGCACCTGATGGGTTTGGATTATCTCAGATTTCTGTCACAAATTGTAACAACTACAATACATACTCATTCCAAGTTGTGTATAAAAAAGTTAACGTGAATGAAGTTTTTTATCTCTCAAAAAATGAGAACGTTGTTTGGAATTGAAATACAAATAAAAATAATCCCCCTAAATTAAACGAATTTAACCTTTAGGTGATTATTAAAATAGCTACACTTAAGTTAGCTAGCAGCAGATCAGCTGCTTTTAACAAACATGCAAGCTGTCATCTCTGTGCCAACAAAAAGTTATGATATTCAGGGTGGGTGGTAAATTACATCACCGTTAAATTTAAGATGTAGTAAAGTATGTTTATTTCTTGAACACCTACATTTTACAGGACATTTGAAAACTTGCGAAAAAGAGTGAGAGACCAATAATTTGCCGGATGCTCCACATGATGATACTAAAATATTAAAAGTAATCTTTATTTTCAATTTCATTTGTCCGTTAACTTTGTATAATTCAGTCATTGGAATGAAAGATAAATAAAATATAAGACTTATTCAACACATGAACAAAAAAGGAGCCTTTGAATTTCAACAAAAAGTTCAAAGCTCACCCATCTCAAAACACCAATAAAAAGAATTTCTTAGTTTTTAGATGTAGATATTTCTTTGTGCTTTCAATTGCTACATTATAGTAGAGTAATTTTCCTAGACAATCTTTACAGATATTTGAAAGAATTTTCATGACATGTTTTGGTGTTAACTTGCTATTAAAATAAACTTAAAGAAACTGCCACTATTATATTATCACTGAATAACACTGGGGTAGCCAGCAGATTTACTGCAAGTAGAAAACGTGGAGATTGTCCTCTCCGTACTAATAAAAAAATATGATGGATATCATTGCTCATTGGTGAATGTTAACATCTTAAACGCAAGCTTTTACGAACACCTCATGACCGCAACACAAAATTTATAGGTTTTGTATTCTTCACCAAGAAATGTGAATTTATTTATATGAGAACCCCTAACTAGGAACATGAAAACTTTGAAAATTATTTGATGAAATATTAATAAGGTGAATAAATTTTCGCTTTAAGTTTCAGACGAATGCGTCCTTTCGCACTATGTACATATATTGTACATACATCAAAGTAAGCTCACAATATATAAAATTATCTCAGATGTTATTGTGGTATGAAAGACTTCCCTTGTAAATGTCAGAAAAGATTGCCATTATGATCGTAGCGAAGATAAAATTAATGGGTTTTGAAACGTGTTGTTTAATCGCTTCATCTTTCGAAACTCAATTATGTTTTTTTTATTATTTATTTTTGTTTTGATTCACGTCAGGAAAAGTGATATTTTGGTGACATTTCATTACAACAATATTTTTTTTTATTATATATATCATTAACCAATAATTTGTTAATTTTATCGTCCTTTTTCTACTTTGTGCTAAAAGTTGTTAGTTAATACATGTATGATAATGATTCTGAATAATTTTGCTTTAGTAATGTTTTTCAGTTTGACTCGAGAATTCTGGTGAATAGTACAGTTTATTTATTGAGTCGGTGCACACGTAGTAGAATTCCATAATAAGGTTGGTTAAAATAAATGTTTCTTTCTACTATAAATTTCAATCGAGATTTATAATGACCGGATGACTGGACGTGTCTCTCTTGATCAATAATTTATAGTAGAAAAAAAAACTTTTTTCAGTTTACCTAGGAATAGTAAAAACTTTAATTTGCCACTGAAGTTGGTGACTTGTCGCTTGTTGCTTAGCGCTATTGTAACTTATTGAAAAGTTAAACATATCAAGAATAAAATATTTGTTTTTTTTTTAATTTTAAGAAGTTCCTAACGCTCAAAATAAAAAGGGAATACCTTTTAAAACATACTTAATCATTAATAATATTTTTGGGTTCGTGATACATAAACTAGTCTGTCAGTTAGTTAAGCATATATAATTTTTGTTTTACATAAACATATATTTTTTACATAGTTTTTGTTTTATTTAATGTTTTGATTGTATAAAGAGAATAATACTTTGACTGTATAAATATAAAATATTTTGACTGTATTTTCTGCAGTTGGTGTCAAAGATCAAAGAAGAAAGATGTAAAGTTTGGTGAATTATATAATAAAGTAAGTAACATTTAAAGATTTCATGTTTAAGATTAATTATGATGTAATTCAATGCGCTATACTAAGTTGCAATGGATTGTAAGACTTAAACTATAGAGAGCTTTAACGTTTTCTCAAGTGAAATATCAAAATTTTTGGATTATTTAGAGGCAATGAAAGGATAAAGAAGACTCTTGAAACTTTTTTAAACGGTAGGTTCTTAATCAACAATTATTGTACAAACTTCTAGTACTGTTTTAGACACTTAGCAAAATAACAACGTGAAATTAAACAATTGTTTCATCATCTGAAAATTTCCCTCACAATGTATCTCAAACGAGTTTCTTATACTACTGTATTGATTCATCTTGTATTGAAGTGTCAACGAACTGATATAGGTATTTTACAAACCGGTATCAAGTTACGGTCTAAGTATGAAAAGCTGTTAAAATGAAGAAGGATAAACTGAATATTTTTCAATTACTGTATCGCAATCTTTAGGGCTGAAGACCGAGATGTAATAATTATGATTATTCTATTTGACATTTATTAATTTATTTATGAAAAAATTTACGGCGCTAGCCTTTAACATGTAAAAGATTACCAATTTTCATATAATGAACACATAAGTATAATGAATTAAGACAGCACATATCTAGATAAAAGTCAACAAAACAATAAAAAAGTAAAATATTATTATCATTATCATAGCATAAATTAATAGCGAAAAAAACACAATGGATCACATGTGAATTCAAAAGTAGATGTTTTGTCAAATTTTCAATAAACAACAGAGATTAGGTACCTATTCATGTTTAAGTATTATTATTTTGTCTAGTTACTTCTTTCCAAGACATTTTGTAAGTTCTAATGTTGTTGTTACCGTAACTGTGCATTGTGGGGACATTAGCTGGATACACACGGAAAGATTTCTCTGTACAATTCGAACAATATATCTTTTGATTTGTCAAATCTTAGAGATAAATCTGCAGGTTAGTGTTGTCTATAAAAACTGAAAGATCAACGATAAATTGGTCATGAATGGTGACAGATAAATTGGTACAATTTATCTGTGATGCAATACTGTTCAGCATACAATCATGTACCAAATTAACTGACCGACAAATTGGTGACACAAAATCGCTTAGATAAATTTGTTTGTTAGTGTCAAAAGACCGATTTATCTTAACGATATTTTAAACCAATTTATCTGCCGATTTATTGGTACGATTTATCGGTGAGATTTATCTTTACGTGTGTATCCAGCAATTGGGATCATCGAATACCTTGTTTTGTATTTAGTTGATGTATTATATTAATTATGACATTCCGTTATCTTCAAAAAATTCTCAAAACTTCACACATATCGTTTCAAGTAGGTACATTATACCGATAGAAATTAATATACCAACGCTTCAAACGCTGCAAATACCACAATAAAATTTTTGACATATTTGATATTAATAAAACACTGGTTACTTTACAATACTGATTTTATTATTGAAAAGTAAATAATGTTTATTAAATATGTCAAAAATGTCTTTTCACAATGTAAAAAAAACTTTCTCTGGGTCATAAAGATTTTACTTTATCTGACAATTTTTTTATGGATTATTCTAATGATCGCAATTATTGCACATATTTTTTTAATTTTTTTTTTAACGCCTGTTATCTTAAAATTTGTTTCAAATCTTGCAAGTAAACCAGGTGCTTTGTAACAATACTTAAGATCAAACATTCACAGTAACAAGAATATCCAATATCTCTCTATAACTTGTAAGAATATTGATCATCTGACAGACAATCAAGCCATCTGTCGAATCACATCAAACCCATTATAATACTAGCATCGTTCCCAACTTCCTCAGTGAATAATCAAGTTTTAAACAAAAAAATACGGCGCAGAAAGGCACTACCATCGTAATTTTTTTTTTTATTTTTTGTTTCTGTCTCGGTGTTTTGTTTTGTTTTTTGACTAAGAATTATTTTTTCATTTTTCCCGCTGAAATCGTCTTGGCCAAAAGCTGTTATGGTCTCAGTGACTTTTAGAATGATAATAATTTTATTAATAATAATAAACCAACCTGAGAAATTGACGACACTTGGAGAGTAATAAATAAATAAATTAGCAAACGTTTTGTCATAATTCGATTGATTATGCTTTTTTTTCTTTATTTTGCTTAGATGTAACCTTGTAAAATTTAATATTTTTTTACCTTTTGGATGATAGATAACAACTAGTAAAAAAATACAGGAGTTATGTTACATTTTAATTAATATTAAATCAAATTTAAGAATAACAACACCAAAATAATGAGATTATAAAAAATCTATAAGTTAAATAATAGTGTTAAAAAAAGTATGAAATAAAAATTTATGTTGTCTTTCCATGCTTCTTTACAAACATTGTGTCAAAAAAGTGTAGCTCACCTTATGTGCTTATGTAGGTATTTTTTCTATGTGCCTGAAAATAAAGTTCGCTGAGGGGGTATTTTTATCTCATCACAGTTTATGATCTATTTTTTTTTTCAATGCCTTACCGGACATGGGGTATTTATGGAATACGTAGCCAGGATAGGCAAGCGAGACAGGCCGAACTGCTTATACTGCGAGGAAATAGACAGCGCAGAGCACACTATGTTTGGGTGCCCAAAGTGGACTACACAAAGAAAAAACTTGGAAGAAAGAGTGGGAGTCATGAACCCGGAGAACATAGTTCAAAAGATGCTGGAGGGAAAAGAAATGTGGGATGAGATCACAGGTTACATGACAAGCATAATGAAAGAAAAGGAGATTTATGAAAGAATGGAGCAAAGAAGCTGAAAGACCAAAAGGCTGTGTGATAAGGCCAGTTGGCGGGAATCGCGCAGTCTAGAAGTCAGGAGGGGTTTTAGCCGGTATGAGTCCGGCACTACCCAAGAGGGTGTCCATGAGGATTTCCCCTCCCAAAAAAAAAGAAAAAAAGTTTATGATCTAAACATCTATAAAGGACATGAATTTTGTGATTGAAATATTTATAAATAAGACTTTTTATTACATACTCAAAACCTTCTCTATAATATTTTATTAAAACTTTTAAAATAGTCCTCAGTACTACCACTAAATACCTTTATTTAATCAAATCCAGTGATAATAATAACAAAAAAATAATGCGATAGATGAAAGCAACTAGTAAATTCGATTTGAAAATTTATGTAAAGAATGCAATGATGGCGAATGAGAGAATAAAGCACTTTGTTGCACTTTGAACTTTTTTTAAGTTAAATATGTCTGTTATTTTTTATTTGAAAATGATAGTCGCCCTTTAATGATTTATATATATTTTTTCATACAATCATGCTGAATTATTTTAATTTTGTTGTATCAAAAATTAAGCGGGTAAGTCCCATATGTAGTTTTCCAATTGTTGTATTTTATTTTTGAAATTCCAATACTTAATGTAACAATCAGTGTCATTCAAAATATGCCCGAAGGTAAAACACCAATACAGGCTCTTGGATGAAATATCTAGATCCCAACATATTGACTACGCAATATTTGGAAGGCTTGAATATTGAATTGGAGATTAAATTCCGAATAGAATAGAAAAACAATGTATCGTGTCTAACCATAGTCATATACGGATAATTAGTTACCTCTCCAATACTATGCAACCTCTGAGTTATGCTCCAAGGATACCTATATTCGATTTGTCCTGCAAGAAACCTCACATATCCTTCTAAAATGAATAAGACATCTTTAAAATTAATTGAATTAGAAATATGATGTTGAGAATATCCCGGACTGACATGACAAGTAACGTTGAAGTATTGCGTAGAGCAAATACACAGAGAGAATTGTTCACAACAATTAAGCCCCGTAAAACTTCGTATTTTGGTCACACAATGAGAGGTGAAAAATGTGCCAATACTTACAACTGGTCATTATAGGAGAGATTGAGAGCTGTAGAAGGGTTGGAAGAAAGAAGCATTCCTGGCTTCGGACCATCCGAGAGTGAACCAGGATGAGAGGTTTGGAGGGGGTGTTTCGTGCTCTCAGGTAAAGCGAAAAGACAGATAAATAAGAAAAAAGAAGAAAAATAAAATATTTTATTGAACCCAGTGATTTAAAACTAACCTAAGCCATATCGTGGGTTCAGTGCTAGAACTAGACAACCCAAATTTGATCGTTTTGAATTACATATTTCTGATGTTAGCCTTTAATGTTTTGAGTAATTTCTAGTAATAATTATGAATTGAGAGGCTTCCTTATACTGTAATCAAAGTGTTTCAATAATTTATATAATATTAATTACTATCCTTCTGAGTGTAATATCATAACCTCCATCCATTACCTCAAAACTATTGATTTTGAGTTGTCTTGTTCTAGTATTGAACCCACGATATTATATACCTCAAGATACCTTCCCAATATTATCCATATGATATCTGATGAATGAAATTTCTGTGGAGTGGATTTCTCTTACTTCATAGGTGACATAGATATTAATCACATATGGGAATTTCCTACATTAAATATGTGTATTATTTACGTTACCTTTTATTCAGAAAAACATATTTTTAATGAATAAATTTGCAAAATACAACTCACATAAATAATAATACTCGAGGGGGGTTCAGAATGAGAGAAAGGATTTTTTCACTCAACGAAATTTGTATACTAGCTGATTTGCGCTGTTATTGATAGGACTTCTAGCTTAATCTAATATATAAAAGGAAGACGTGTGTGTTACAACAATTATAACTCAAGAATGGCTGTACCGATTTGAATGATCTCTGATTTGTTGGATTCTTCTCCGCCCGGATTAAACTATAGGCTATTAAAACATCTTACAAATTCACGGGAAGAAACAATATGAAGAAAATTATTTACGCCATACATTTTTAATTTCAAAAATAAAAACAATATGGAGAGTCCATACGCTATTAGCGCCCCCACATCGCCTATTGCATTGTGCTAAAATAATTCGTAGGTTCTGCTATATTAAGAACCAAATTACTATAACTAATATGAACGAAATGTGTACTAATATTTGTTTACTATAATTCGGTAGTTACATGGCAATAGGTTGTATCTCACTAAAACATAATTTTACAGGAGAGCAAAAACAAAGTTTGCAAAACAGATATTTCAGCCAAATTTCGAGCATTATATATCAAAATGAAGGTAATTATTATTTCTACAAGATAGATGTAACATTCTCTTTAATAATTCCTTCTACAAGATGTATGTAACATTCACTAAATAATTTCTTGCAGTTTAAAAATATTTGAGTTTTTTTGCCATGTTGAAGAAAACAATCTTTCTACATGTCAATAAGTGACGTCTTTTCTCTCTTTATTCTGACTATAAAGAGACATATCCTTTTGCCACATCAAATATTACACTATTTTGAGCATTTTATGGAACAAACTTGAAAACGCAAAAAATGCGAGATACAACCTATTGCCATGTAACAACCGAATTATTCGACTAATATTTATGTATCGATAGATATTCTGTCACATAAATGTGGACGTGCACAGATTATATTTGAAATTGTATTTTATTTTTGCAGATGGAAAATTATTATTGAACCAAAGATTGTGCTATTAAAGATGAAAATAAGAATGTGATCATGTAGATAGTTCTGATGCAAGATTGTGTAGTGAAATTTGCAGACAGAGAAGAAAAATTACGAAGAAAATTATTTACGCCGTACATTTTTAATTTCAATAAAAAATGCAATATGGAGAATTATACAAAATCAACAATGAATGATAATTTTTCTATACATTCTCAAATTAGAATCGTTATCCATACAATTTAACATCTGTAGTTCTGATATTTCAATTTTTTAAAAATCATGGAAAGAATTTTTATAAATTTTAAATGAATAGGTAGGTAAAATCTACCTGAAAAAAAATTAGTACCTACATACATAATTATATTACGTACTGTAGATAATTTATAAACAAATCTGAGTTAAGTATAATTGTTCAACATAAATTGTTCATGTCGGCCGGTGTGGCGCGGAGCTCTTTCCTTTGAGTCACGAGGTCCCGGGTTCGATTCCCGGACAGGGCAAAGGGAAGAATGACCTTTTTCAAATTGTCCTGGGTCTGGGTGTTACATATATATGTATGTGTATATAGTGCATTGTATATGTGTGTATCGTCGCGTTAGTACCTACCCATAATCAAGATTCATCTAAGTTTGGGACTAGCTCGATGTGTGTGAATTGTCTATGTAAAAAAAATGAATGTAACTTTCGCAGTTTAGCGGCCCCACCCGTTGTCGAGTACTTTTTTTCCATAGAAAAGGTAATATTTTTGAAACTTGAGGAAATTGTTGCCATATGTAGAATTATTTTAATTTGCCGGCAAAAAAAATCCACTTCGAAAATTAATTTCCTAAAATTCCGTACATATTACTCGACAACGGGTGGGGCCGCTCAAGTTTCATACTCGCGAATTTTTTTTCCTATAAAAGAATTTTTCAAAAATTTGGTGACAAAAAAATAATTCACCATATGGCAACAATTTCCTCAAGTTTCGAAAATATTACTTTTACATGGAAAAAAGTACTCGACAACGGGTGGGGCCGCTAAACTGCGAAAGTTCCAAATGAATTATATTTTTTTACACTATACCTTCGATGACACACTTTGACAATTACGGGAGTTTGTGAAGAGATTAATAATATTAATCATTCATAAAGTCAGTGGGAGAGGGCAGAAGATAGGGCAGGTGTCGAACATGTGTTGAAAGGCTAGGTTTGGAGTGGCCAGAGGTCCTGGAAGCAGCGGTGGACAGTTATCTCTGGAGGAGATACTTAGGGGCAACGGGTCCCCGACCGAACTAGGACAAGGGGAAGAAGATGTATGTATGAAATCGTTCATTGATTCTTAGGCGGTACGAAGTTCGCCGGGCCAGCTAGTAATGAATAAATATAAGAAATTTGAATTAAGACATACTTAACATAAGGAATGTTAGTACTTTAATTTTTTTTATTTTAAATAAAAAGATATATCTGGGTTTTGTTAAAGACCCAAATACAACCTTATACGCCTTTCACAGTAAGCTACTTAAAGCTTGTGTCGTGAGAGAGGAGTTTGCCTTTCAGTTCACATGCAGTTCCAGCCTGGTAGCATCTTTGATTATCGTAATTTTATTTTATTAAGATGAATTATTAAGATGAATTTGGATTCGAAATAAACACGCATTCATTTGATGGGATAAGGCTTGCCACCCATCCTGAATGTCTATATTTTTTTGTTGGTACAGAGGTGCAGCTTGGACGCTTTTTGAATGCGGCTGATCTGCTGACTACTCCAGTTTTGGGATCGGCCGTGATGGTATAGTAGTAATACCTAGTAGGTACAGATAAATTTTAATTTTAAGATTTTAAAAATAAAGTTAGGTATTGTCCTTTGAAGAATATTGTTAAATAATTTAATATATACAAGCCTGATCATGGATCTAGAGAGAGAATTGCTACAAGGGACAGACTTAGTAAAGTGTGAAAAATTTGAGAGAGAAAAAAAGACACAGAATTTCGTTACTGAAAAGTTGCGTTGCTTTGTGTAAAAAAATAATATCGATGAATACAATATCGGTGTGAATAAAAAAAAAACAGTATCAAGCAATAAAAATAGGAAAATAAATAAATAAAAGCTTTACTTAACTGGAAACAGAATCAGTTTAAGTGTCCGATGCAAATCTCTTACTGTAAAAAAGGCTTAAAATTATTCAGATGTGAAAAGCACTTTCTTGTTGTGTGAATGCTCCCAAGATATATTTTATTACTAGCATTCTTAAACCCGGATATACTTCAAATAATAATAATAAAAAATTAACTATTATCACAAATCACTTTACATATCGTTGCCGTGGATGTGAAGTGATCCAACCCACAAGACAGACATTCCGAGAAAAAGGGTGTTGAAGTTACGCTGTCACATCCGAAAATACTAATCTGACAATAACTAAGTTATTTTTGCATGGATTTCGCTAAAATTTTGAAACAATATTCCTGATCACATATTGCACTAATATAAATAACAAAATAATAAAGAATTTTTATATTTTAGAAGTAAACACGAATTTATCACTTGGGTTCTTTCACCACTGTAGCTGAGTAAGATCCAGCTGTAAAAAAGTTGTATGAAAGTTAGGCGCTATGCGGCTTGGATCTTTTCACTTCTGAGCTGAGAAAGATCCACCTGTAAAAAAGTTTTATGGAAAGTTAGGCGCTGTGCGGCTTGGATCTTTTCACTTCTATAATTTAATTGAACTATTTGTTAGTGAAATGCTCTAACACACACTTGAAATGATGTAAAAATACTTGACATCTCTTTAAGCTCTTCCAAAAATGCCCTTTAAGAATATCAAATCACTTATTTCTCTTCACTACTATGTTCTCCGTGGTTTTCTGAACAAAACTGCATACTTAACTCATTTTTCAAAAAAGTGTGGCTTGGATCACTTCACCTCCACGACAACGATATATTAAAAGCAAGCATAATTATTTAATTTAGTATAGAAACACCATTATTTTGTATGAAAGATGGTAAAAAAGAGTAATATATCATTTTTTTTTATAATATTTAGTAATATCAACTTCTTCGATTGTAATATTTTTGATAATTGTGTCATGGTTTGACGTAAAGTGGTTTAAAAGAAACGCGGACATCCGAGAATTACGTAGTTTGAACACACGGATCAAATTTTCAAAGATGGCCCCATGTTAAGTTAGTTAAAGTAGCGGGCATGTACGAGAAATTGCATGAATGTAATCAAAGTGAAAGAAATTTCTATGAATGATACAACAGTTTCATTTTCTCTGGCTACCCCACTTTGGATATGCCATAAAAGTTAATATAATTCACTTGGGTGTTATGGTAGAAGAATTTCATAATGCAATTTGAAAAATAATGTTTCATTCTACTATTTAAATTTAATTGAGAGAGAGAGAGAGAGAGAGAGAGAGAGAGACGTCTTTCAAGGACATGCTAATTGTTGAGATTAGAATTAATGTTTAAGATAATCATATACAATTTTTTTTTATCATCATCATCATCATCATCGCCCTCAACGCTCCTCTCGGGAGCACAGGACAGAAACCAGCCTCCTCCATTCAGAGCGTCTCTGTGCCAATTGCGTCACCTCTTCCTACGACATTCCTTGCGCTCTGATATCGTTGTCATAGGAACGGTGTATTGTGAAAGAGGGACGCCCGGGCCTACGGAACCCCTGCGGACGGAAGAACAGTGCTCTTTTTGGCCAACTATCATTGGGCATTCTCAAAACATGTCCCAGCCAGGACCATCGTCTCTCTTGTATTACGGAGATTACAGGTCTCTGCTGGGTGCGCCGGCGCACAGCATTTTTTTAATACAAAAGAATATTTACTTTTTCACACAATTTATGTACACAGTTTTATTTCTCATAATTGAGTACCTCTTGATTTTACCATCCTTATCATACTCAATAGAGAAGAGTTCTCATTGAAGGAATTTGTTGAAATTGGCAATAATAGAGCACATATATTTATTTATTTATTTATTTATTCACATACGGCGCAAGCCTTTTACATGTTCAAAAACAAGACAGACTACAAAAAGAAAAATATAAACAATACAAGTTCACACATATACACGTCATTGAGTTTAGAAATATAAAAAGAGTCAAGAATTATCAAATAGAGTCTATAAATTAATACACAATTGTAGATTATGAACCATTAAACAGTTAAGACAATAAAATAAATTCAAATTCAAAAATTTAACATCAGCAATAAAATGTAAAAATCAATAAAAACTTACTATATAATATTAACATCATTTTATATGTATTTGTGAACAGACAAAAATATTAACACTTAAACTTTTCTTTTTCTTCTCATAGATATAAATTATTTATGAAGATTTATGAAGTGCCGCTTTATATTATTAGGGTTCTCATCTTAATACCCGCGAAGTAGAAGATCGTTAAAATGAAATTTAGGTCAAATTCAAAATAATAATGCCTTGTTTACAGCCTCCAATGTACAAGTACATCTAGAACAAACTGATATTTTATAATAATATTTAATTATTATAACTATTTTTGTTGTTGCTAAGACTTTGAACAGTACACTTTACTGATTTTTATGATGGAAAAAATAAATAATTAGCGTTAATTTTTGAACTACCCCACATTTTTTTTATAAAAGATATATCTGGGTTTTGTTATAAACCCAAATACAACCTTTAACACCTTCCACAGTATGCTTGTGATGTGAAAAGGGAGTTTGCCTGCATCTGGGAACGAACCACGTACCCCCTGTTTACGAGGTCGAAACTCTACCTCCAGGCTACTTCTTTTGTTCACTGTTATTCCGTATCAAATTTATTTCACACAATTATATTGTATTGAACATTTTTAATATGACATGAAATCAAATAAAAATATTTTAAATCAAATAACAATAACAATTTAAGTAATAAAAAAATATTTATACATAATATGTAGCTTTTTAAATATTGTGTCATTAATGTTGTGGAGTTCTATTTTACACTTATTTAAAATTTTATACAAAATGTGGAACCTCACATTATTCGAGATAATTCACCCATGATGTCAATCTTCAGGGACAAAAACCTTCTATCTATCCTGGTGAATAGGACAGACTACTGTATAGCATATTTGACATCTAGCTTGTCATCTATACCCAGTTTTCTTAGATTATTCTAATTTGATTAATTGCTAAGTTTTGTATTTTTGGAAATGTTTTGATTGGTTTGTAATTATTATTTTCATCTTGTTGTTTTTAATCAAGCTTCTGTCTAATCACTTGTCAGTTTCAGATTATTTTTGAAAGCTTAAGTACAGATCAAAACTATAAAACTTTATTAATTGTGCTGATAAAATATAATTTCTTTTTCTTCATCGTCACAGGTAACCTTAACATTGGCTCATGTGAGAAAAAAACCGTATTCTGCGCAATCAAAAACGGTCCCTCGTCACATCTCGTTTCTGTTTACTTGCATATATTATGGAATCAGAAGATCTTTTTCTATCATGCTTTTAATGGTTAAGCAGAATAATTTGTACTTTTTTATATGACCAAGTAGTTAATTGAGTATTTAATTAGCTTGCAGAGGTCGTTAGTGATAGTAAGTAGAGTCTCAAACTCTTGAGCAGAAGATTAGTGGCTCATATCTCCTTACCTACTACTTACTTCATCTTAAACGTTACGAGCTATTTATATGATCGATGTTTGCATACCGTTTCTAAAAAAATGCATCAGAGAGTAAGAAAATTATTGTCAATGGAGGTGACACAATTGGAAGAAAACCTTTAGTCACAAGTTTACTCTACAGGCAGTATCTATCCATTTCTAGAAATAAGCTCTTTCTTTTGAACGTTATTTGTTCATAATCTGTCGTTTTTACTCATTTTTTGTAAACGGCACTCCATTCTTAAAGCTTTTTTTTCTAATAATAATTATCATGCATTCATAAATTTCGTTATCATAATTGTGTGTGACTTAGCGTCCTTCCTACAAGGACACCTTTACAATTCAAAATAGTTATAATAATAGAATAATAATTTCACCTACATTGTTATTCTTAATTCAATTAAATTTGAACCGACCGTGGCAGGGGTAGATTCTTAATCTACTTAAAGTGACTTTACATTTTTCGCTTAGAGTTCAAAATAATTATTTTCCGATAATGAAATATTCACAGAGGCGGTTCATGAAGGCAATATCTTAACGTCTAAATGGTGAATTTGTTGGTAATTATTAAAAATGACCACGAAAAAATATCCATTATATTAAAAATCAAATGTAATTGAAGTAATTGTGAACATTTTATCAAGATTTTTTAGATAAAATATCTAGGGATGTTACAATACTCAATTCTATCTACATAAGTATATTCCATAGAAGAAATGAACGAACTCGTTCTTTCGATGTTTTAGATTTTGCTCTTAATGCGCCAAGTAATAATATAATACTTAATTTTATACTATACTATACTATACTACTATACCATCACAGCATATCCCACAAGTGGGGTAGCCAGCAGATCAGCTGCATGTAAGAAATATTTTATAAAATAAGGTTAATTTAATATTTCATTTGTGCAAATATTTTTTTGTGTTTCTATCTTAAATTTGCAATAAGCATTTCAGATTTGCAATGTAGATTGTTGCATTTTTCTATACATTTAGCAATTCCTAAAATAATCCGTGGTACATTAATTCTATCTATGTGGTTCATTGTCTGCCATTGTGAATTCTATTCATATTCAGGGCAGAATATAAACCTCATTGGAGCATATTGTGGTTTGCGTATTTGCCATGTCCTGGAAGATTACTTTTGATGCTGGTTTAGTCTATTCTCTTATCTTATATCTTAGAAATTCCAAATTGGTGCATATGAAAAAAGGCTTCATTATTTTTTGTTAATTGTGAGTGTCCTGTTAAAGGTTCGAAAACGATAACAAATAATACATTTAATGTATTTAAACATAAAGTGAGTTTATATAAATTAAGAGTAACTAAATAAAGATACAATGAAAAATGTAAACATTAATAACAATAAACTTATACATATTATGCATATATCTTATTGAGTAGGTACTATCTACTATTAAATGTGTGGTGGGTTGTTTATGAGGTGATTGACAATGAAATTTTAGCTTATATGTGAACGCACCAATAGATGAAAAGAAGCGAATATCATTGGGGAAGTTGTTCCAGATTTGTAAAGCATGTTCGGTGAAAGATGATGAATAAAAGATGAACTGTGGGGTAAGGAAATTCTTATTCACAAGCTTTGGAAATAAAGGTGTGCATGGTGGTCTCTCCTGCGGTGACTGTCATCATAGTAAAGAATA
Organism: Athripsodes cinereus; assembly: GCA_947579605.1. Lineage (NCBI taxonomy): Eukaryota > Metazoa > Arthropoda > Insecta > Trichoptera > Leptoceridae > Athripsodes > Athripsodes cinereus. The sequence goes on along the minus strand of OX388318.1, from coordinate 19,414,549 downwards.
AACTACAGGCTGCAGCAATAATCATAATTAAGAGATTGTTTATCGGGTGTCCCACAGGGATCACATCTGGGCCCGATTCTTTTTATATTAGAAATTAACGATATTCAACAGTGCTTGAAAAACTAAAGATATTTTACATGTTAAAATCAGCAATAAAGTTTGCAAGCCATCCTGAATGTTTGTATTTTTTGTTGACGCGGAGAGGAGAGATTGCATTTTTACTATATGCAGCTGGTCTGCCAACTACCCCACGTGCGGGATATGCTTTTATAGTATAGTAGTAGTAGGTATATACATATAACGAGTATATATCGACGGTCCCTACGTATATGTGCGTAAGTGACATTTTTGACAAAATCGCTTTTTTACACTAAGTATCTTAATATATCGTAAATTTTCATTGATGAAATAATTGGGTCAAAATTTTGGATATTTGACCCTTTTTTGAAACGTATATGTGAGTAAGTGCTAAATTTCTAAAAATATTGCAATTGTAAAGAAATTAGATACGCAGTTTTATTACACACATTAATTGAATAATACCTGCCAATTTTCAAGTAAATATGTCGAATAGAAAAAAAGTTATGTCAAAAAAACTACATAGAAACTTTAAATCGCTCTGGTGTAAAATTTAGGTTTGTGCACTTACGCACATATACGTAGGGAGCGTCGATATAATCCATTGCATTGGTCAGCAATGATTTTTGGTTTTCTTCTCAATTCCACGCTATTTCCTGCCACTCTTCTATTCTACGTATGTGCCACAGTTCATGTCCTTCTTCACTTGATCCATGTAGGTGTCTCGTGATCGACCGAAAGTCGAACGGCCGACCGAGTAGTAGCAGAAATAATAAATATCATTTTGGTATAAAATATAAATACAGATATTTTCAGATTTCAAATGAATTTTGAGTAAAAAAACGGCTCTGTTGTTCTGTAGCCCTTTTCATTGAAAAATAATAGAAGTTGTTAAACTTTACAACGATAATATTGATTTGTTGACTTGCGAAATTGTAGTGAAATTCCAAATACAAAGCTCCACGCCAACTTTGCAGGTCAAGAAAAAGTAAATATTTGAGTAAGGAATTTTCACAAACGGCGTTGTTGGTGTTGTTTCTGTAAAAAGGTTAAACAAACTACCGTTGGTTATCTTGAAATCGGGACGAGCAAACAATATTCCTGTATTGTTTTTAAAAATATTTTTCATGAAGTTTTGTTTATATTGAAATAAAAAAAAAAAACATTTTAAAATTAATTTTGGTTGACTTCACGAATTCTTATTTAAAGAGTTTTCTAGATCGCATAAGTTAACAATCATCACACTTCTGCCTCATGTCGATTTTGTGTAATATTTGAATATTAATCCAATTTCTGTACTTTGATTTTATAATTAATTACTATACTTAATTGTAATTTAATAGAATCTAAAAGTATTTTTTTTAGAATCACTTTGTGTATCTAGTACTTTGATTTTATAATAAATAACTAAATTTGGAAAAAGAAAACATCGTTTTGTAATAAAATGATATGTTGTATTTGTTGGGATAGTGATTCAAAAACACTTTAAGTGTATTTTTAAGAATTGATGATTTTCTAGAACCACTTTGTGAAACTTCAGCCGCCAACTAATGGGAATTTGGAAACATTACTAATCAATTACTAAATACCTATTTAAGTCTGATTGAGTTTACGTTTATTTCAGAGGCTCACCTGCAAATCCTCATCAATCCATTTTTGATAAATTTTTAACCACAAATTCAAAAATATTTTTCATGGGGTCCACTGTATAATAATCAATACGAAGAAAACCTATTCTTTCTTCGAATAAATAAGCTCAAAAATTCTAAAGAAGTATGAAAACCGCTTCAATTTGAAATACAAATTTCTCAATTACATTGTTCTTGAGTCAAAAAGGATTTGCAGATAAACCCATAATATTATTTATTTATTCATTCACTTTTATACGGCTGAGCTTTTTATATGTAAAACAAAAAGATAAAAATAGCAATTCGACAAACGAAGATAGCTTAATACAGTTTATCGCTGCAGGCACATACATCGATGAATCAAATTATATCATTATTTTGAATAAAACGTACGATGAAAGTACAAATAAAAATAACAGAAAAACAACAAATATATCAATTATACTAACAACAAATAGTCAAAAGAAAATAGTCCGTTGTGTTTTTTGAGTCAAGAAATAAAATGGTAAGTATTGAAAAAAAGTAGATATGTTAATGACAAGTCAATAATAGAAATTTTGTAATACTCCATATCAATTTATGTAAAGCAGCACGAAAGGTTTAAGTTTTATAATTTTCAATAATATCAAAATTGTCTCATGTCGCCACCAGCAAATTTTTTGTAAATTATCATGACAAAAAGTCTGATTACCAAAAAGTTTGTTAAAATGCTATTATTGATCCAGATTCTACCCACCTGAAGAAAATGGCTGACATTTGATAATCTTTCAAAGAATTTAAATAAAATAATACAAACCAACCTACGATGACATTAAATGTAGTTATAGATATATTTATTTCTTGGTTGAGGATTATGTAATTAACCCTCGTTTACTCAACAGTTTGATGAAGTCCTTTTGAAATAATAATTGTAAGGAAGTTTTGAAGAACGGCGTTTGAGGTTCAAGTATTCGCCTTTTAATTAAATCACCCCAACTCCCTTCATTAGCGGAAATCTTATTATTCATCAGAATGAAATATCCAAAATCACGAGATCCAATATCTTGATGAAATTATAAAGCCTTTGTACTTTTTTTCACTATGTATTATTTCAGAATTAATTTCGTAAAAAATAGATTATTCAGAGTTTTAGATCAAACTATTATACATTTATCGTATAATCACTTTATTCCTCATTTTGTTAACGAATATAATATAAAAGATAATATTTAAATTAAAACACTGTTTAATTCCACTATGAGATTGCTTTAATTAAAACGTTTTCGACTACAATGTAGTCATCATCAGTAATAACACAATACTAAATCTAAAATTAAAGGACATACAACAATATTAAAAATTTAAGGAGTGGTCACAATTGGCAGTGTGTGTGTGGAGGGTGGGGGTGAAAAGTTCAGGGGCGGGTTCAGGAGCAGAAGTAGTGGTGAGGTTATTTGTGGTTGTTGAATATTTACTAAATTTTTATGATTATTAATTTCTAATGTTTCCAAGATGTCCAGTTTTTCATAGTGGAATTAAACAGTGTTTTAATTTAAATATTATCTTTTATAATGTATTTCCACAAAGTTACACTTGAAAATATAGAATATAATATGTTTAAACTTCAAAATGATATGAGACCTACTAAAAAATTTGAATTTGGCACAAATCGTTTCATAAGGGACGGAATACCTTTAATCTATCAGCTCAGCTGCTAGCTTTCTTCTCTCCACTGCCACTACCACCCCTTTAAAACTTTTCCACATTTTTCTTTTCCACATCTCAAGCCACGATACCATATTGTTTTCCCATCATCTGGACACTATCGTCAACCCAGCTTTTTTGGGATTTTCCTACACTTCTTTTGTCCTCCATTTAAGAATTATATCAATTCGTAATTCTATAAATAAATAGTAATAATGATAATAATAATAAACTTTATTGCACAAAAAAAACAACATAAGAAAATATTCAATTTAAACTACACAAACGAATTTTGTGCATTGGGCGAGTTTATCGCGGAAGCGCGATATCTTCCAACTAACCCAATAAAATAAAAATAAATGTAAAAATTTACAAATTACTGTTACCTCCAATTAAATGGTATTTGATATTCTGTGGGCTGTAATACAATACTATGTATGTATATATAATAAGCTTTTAGTCATAGAGTTTCGTAGCTCAACATTTGCAGTTCTCAACTATTTATTTATTTTCTATGTCAAACAGCGCATACTTAGGGTTCTGAAACAATGCATTTCCAAGTCCTTTGACTCTGGCAGTAGATTATCAAGTTCTACTTTGGCACAAAAAATAAAGTTTTTAACATTCCTTCATCTGTCAATCGTTTGAACAGAACTTTCAAAATCTTAAAACTTTGAAGAAGTATTCTTTGAAATATTCTTCTTTTATCAATATTGGTCATTAGTTAAATAGTTTTGGACTAGGAATCTTAAAATGACTAAGAAGATATATTTGGCTGAGAGGAATGGTGCATGGAGACGTGGACGTCCGAGGATTAAATGACAAGACCATTTAAATCAAATCCTACAGGACGGTCACGTGTTGAGCACATTGAACAGGAGAGCATGCATGAGGAATTGTATGACAGTGACGGAAGCGAAAGATGTATGCAAGGATAGAAGGAAGTGGCGCTTGATCCTTTCTGCCTACCCCGCGAGGAAAGCGGCGTGATGGTATGTATGTATGTATCTTAAAATGAAGGAATAGTTTTAAGCTTCAATCAATTCTCTATACCATTATTGCATCACTCACAAGTGGGGTCCCCAGTAGACAATCCTCAAGTAATAAACATGACTGTCGTCTGTGTCAATTTTCTTCTTCCTCTTCCTCGCTTTTATCCCATTTATTTGGGGTCAGCTTTCCTAGTTCTCATCTTCCAAGTTTTCCGGTCCCCTGCATCCTCCGAACGCAGGTCTGCCTCCCTCAAATCCAGGTGGTCACTGGCCTGCCTGGTATTTTAGGTCCCACATCTATGTTCATTGTCCTGTTTATCATACTATCCTGTGGTAGTCTCAAAATATGTCCGTACCATCGTCTGTGTCAATGAAAAATGAGATATTTAAGATAGCTTCATTTGAGAAAATGTCTCATTTGAGTTGTTTTATTAATACCTGACTTTTACAGTGTGAAACTTTTAACGAGAACTTCGAATCTTGTTTCATTTTATGTTATAAGCATTTCATCATAAAAGCACACGATATTAGTATTATTATGTTTTCCATTGTATTATTTTTGTTGGTTTGTTTGACTCAGTTGGTGTGGTATTGTACCTATGATAATGCGTCAGTAACAAACGCTAACTAATGGCCGGTTTCAATAACCTATCTATCCGTGACTATCGATTGAAATGTATGATTTAAAATATAGAATACAATAGATTTCAATCGACAGTAGCGGATAGATAGATTATTGAAACCGGCCATAAGACATTTTCAAATAAAAGGTGAAAGTACCTAGTGAGAAGTTGAATAGTTGCATTCTAGGAAGTTGATTTAAAAACTGCATTTTTTAATATAAGCTTTTGTTGGAAGCACATGGTCACGATGATGATTAACAAGCAGTTTATTATTCCAAAACAAAATGAAAATGTACGCAGTAACTGTATTTAGAAGTTTTATAGGCAACCATGTTAATCTATAATAGATGATTAATCAAAGTTTATGTTTAATTTAGAAATCTAATACACATATTTGTTTTACCGACTAATAAAAAAAAATATACACATTGACTCCACAAAACTCTTCAATAAATTGTAAAGGGGTTTTTGAGAAGATAATTTCGGCCGTTTTTTGCATAACGTGTATAAAAATGTTAACAACTTAAAACTTGAAACACTTTTTTTTTTTTTTAAAAGTTATATCTGGGTTTTTGTTATAAACTGTCGTAGTTAAAAATAACAGTACATAAATATTATGGTATTTCCGTATTAAATTTACATAGTTACAATTTGACTTTTTGAAGGAAAGGCCAGTTGGAAGGCCAATCGAGGACGGGTGAAATTAGAAACAAGTACGTGCAGGAGCCAAGGAGTTTAATTGCCGACTAATATGAAAATTGTTACATAACAAATGCATCGCTACATAGTATTACAAGTGAACTATATATATGCACCCAATTTAGCTAGTTTATTATAAACATTTTTTATGTGATTTAACAAATCCCGCTAAAATTAATTTAAACTTTGTTTTGACTTCTGTTAAAAAATTCTCTTAGTTGACCATCTGCAACCAACTTCACACTCTTTTCTCCGGCCTCGCGGGCTCGCTGACGTGTTTCACGTCAGCGAGCCCCAAAAAAATAATAAAACTTTGTGTTAATAAGTGTTCAAAAGATAATTGAAACCCGTTGCAATCTAAATGATAAGCAGTGACTAAATAAACTTGTAAATTGATTAATTTAAGTAGATCCTGTTGTGTAGTTAATAAGTTAATTGTGAAAGTGTAAATAACTATTGTGTGTGTGTCTGAGCCAGACATTGTAAAACTAAACTATCAATAAATGTTCCTCGTTTAACTTAACCTTTTCTTTTTAATTTGTGAAACCAATCTATGCAACTCTACAATCATCCCTGACTTGAGACTCAAGCTCTGCAGACTGATTTAGCTGGACAATGTATGAAAAAGGGGACTTGAGTCGAAGAAAGAATTGGAGGGAAATATAGAGGGATAAAAGTGTTAAATAAATATAAATATGGGATTAAGTGTTACAAAACCCAAATACAACCTTATACACCTTTCACAGTAAGCTAAAAGCTTGTGTCGTGAAAGGGAACTTTGAAACAAAACAGATTTTTTTTTTTATCACAAACTTTAACAGTACCTTATTATCACATTAATTAATGCATTCAAAAAACATCTTTATTAGTTATTTTGGGTTCATTTTTGAAAAAGGTACCACTTTTTCCTCTCTTGAGTTTGCTGCATCTACTTCCATAGAAACTTAGGCCATGCAGTATTAACAAGCCATAAATATTTAAAAAAGTAACAGTTATTAAGAGAAATTTCTGTCATAAACGATTAGGTATAATAAATACAAAATAAATAAAACAAGCGTTTTATTTATTTTGACAATGTCCTTATAAGACGAAAGACATCTCTCTCATCGAATAAATCATTAGTAGTATAGAACGCTTGTTTTATTTATTTCGATATGGAATTCTACTACCTAAACACCGACACAGTGAATAATAAATACAGTTTTTAAGTATTATTTAGTATCACTTTGTCTGTACACAAACTTAAACTGGATACAACAAGACAAAAACTACTGAAGACTTAGTAGATATAATATATAAGAGTATATTATAATAAATTGTGTAACATCTCATTGTTGAAAGTTTCTCATGAAGCGTTCAAGAGGAAGTTTAAAGCTTCCGCTGAATGTTCCGTGGCGTTCCAGCCATCCACCCTAACTATGGTGGAAGTAGGAAAACTATTAAAAGTACCCAGTACCTAGTTGTTCTAGTAATATAATTACAAATTGAACTTAAGACCGTTGTATATCAGTAATTCTTTCTATCTTTCTTACTATTTCAATTACAACTGAAACGAAGAAATGGGAATTATTAATTATAGTTTGCTCTTTACTTTCTTGTATTTGCTGCTATCGACCATAATATACCTGTTATTTTCATACATTTTTGTACTTATGTGAACAGTTTCTCTTTTTTCTTCTATGAGTGCCATATCAGGTCCCCCCGACGTTTGCGATCACTCTGGAGAATGCTTCCCTGTCTCGTGCTGTGCGGACCATCTCTCCCATCCGTGTTATTCCGGTCCATTGCCGTATATTCCGCAGCCAAGACATCTGCCTCCTTCCCACTCCTCGACGTCCCTCAATCTTGCCTTCTATTATCAACTGCAGAAGCCTATACTTATCGCCTCGCAGGATGTGGCCCAAATATGAGACTTTACGAACCTTAATATTTGTCAGGAGCTGTCTATTTGTATGTGCTCTGCGTAGTACTTCTGTATTGGACACCAAGTCTGTCCACGGTATTCGAAGCATTCTTCGATGAATCCACATCTCGAATGCCTCCAACCGATTCATTGTGTTTAGTTTCTCTTTACGTCATTATTTTTAGTTTAGTTTAAATTATATTTTCTTTTATAACTTAAGACCCCAGGGTCTGTATTTAAAGAGGTGCCTTCATGCGACGTGGTTTCGAGCCATCCGATCCTCTATCCGACACGACGTACCTAGTATGGGTTTCCCGTAAAATGTTATCCAGTATGTAAGAATTCCTAATGGTTCCGGATTTTTCATATGTCTCGAAAATATATTCACATTTACTACTATTGTATTTGGAGGTATGAAAAAGGGCAACGATCAAAGATTCTATAACATTCTTCTACTCGTAATAATGTTTTATGCATACAAGGAATTTCTCGGAATTGATGAAAGCACATAAAATATCACAAAAAATACAATAAACTTTCAGATAAATTTTCTCTTAAAATACGTATCATTGGAAACTAGTTCACTTCCGCATAGTTCTATTTACAAAAAATGAGGATTAACTGCCTTAATCTATCCAATCTTATTATATAAAAGAATTATTGATATGAGTAATACATAAAATATAGTCCATTCTATCTCAGAACTTAAATATATCTTCTTTTTTTAGTTAACAAAGTAACAATATCAGTTATTTTTTTCATGTCATATACTTAGATGAACCCAAATGAACATGCATGGTTGAAGACATTAACATGATTGACGTCGATGTACGGAAACGGATTGAGGGTAAAGTAGAAGTAAGAAAAAATCAGTTTTAAAAATGTACGTCAGCCTAATTTCAATAAGTTGAGAATACCATAATTTTCAGAAAGAACTCTATAATTTTCCAATTGATTTGACACTTTGTGAAGAAAACTAATGTATCTGCAATTTTCTTTTTGATTTCTTACTTTTATGTATCAGCTTTACTTATAAATCTATGAAAAAAGCAATACAATATGTAAACTTTTGTATTCGTCTGCGACCCCTTTTATAAAAATTGTTTCAATGACATTGATAGATTGTAAAATTTGATTTGTTACATGGCTAAGTAGATATTTTTATTAAGATGTTTATTTTTCTATATTTTGCTTTCTCAAAAATCACAATTTGTGTCTGTAAACAATGAGACGCAGACATCGGCCAAATGTTTTCTTTAAAGAATGGGGACAATAATATAATAAACATTAAGTACTTAAATTGTTGAACGATCATTACTGTTTCGAATTCATTCTTTTTTCTGTTTTCTGACAGTGATTGATTTTACTTAAATTACGTAGCGTTTTATACATTTTTCTAAAGATAATATTTTTCTCAAATATTTTGTTAATTATACTAAGTTCAATCGTCAATCAAAAACCTGTTAGAATATAAAATATATTACAAGTAAATACACAACACGAAAACTTGGATCGTCTCTGAAAAGATGTGTCATTATATTAATGTTTTGAAAAAATATTGTCTACACTAACTTAATTCTGCATTTCCATTTGCATTTCCAAGCTCTCGTAGAGCTTTGGCTCGCAAATTAATGTATATCTCAGACTTTCGATCTTTGTGACTGCATTGCTGCTTTTGCATTCAAATTATTTAGTCATATTTGATTAGTAAGTATAGGATAGGATTATGCCTAAGCCTAGGATTTCGTTCTTTTCGATACATTTTAATACATTGTAATATTTTACTTATTGTAGTTGTTGAAGGTTTTCAAAATCTATGGAGTGTTTGTTAAAATTTGCAGTACCTTAATGCAGTTAATCATTCGACATTAGATAATACTCACTGTACTGACTTACCTACTTTTAGAACAAATATTTAACAGTCAAACATCAAAATATGTTTTTCTTAAACACCAATTTCAAAATGTATGTTTAGGTCCAAAACAATCCTTTTCACTTAAATAATTTTACTACCTAAATATAATCTCCGCATAAATAGTTTAGTCTGCTTAAATGTATGTTTGCATATCCTCTACATGTAAACACGTTTACCGGACAAGTGACAGACATTTCAAATTTGCTTTCACCAAATAGGTCTTCAAATAGATTATGGTGGCTTCACGATAAATGAAAGTGTTCCGTGTAGTCCTTGACAAAGACTTTCTCCACAATTTTACCACACAAAGGTTTCTCACTATTTTTTGGAAGTTTTGGAGTGTTCTGCTCTTACAAGATTTAATCATGTATTCATAAAACATCAAGTAGCAATAAGAAATCTCGAATGTATAATTTTTATGGTATAGAAAGGATGATTTGTGTGTTAATTACATGCATTTAATTTGTTGGCTATCTCACCTCTCTTAGATGTCGTTTCATAATATAGCAAATTATTTTTTTTCGATACATATCTTTACATTGCGGATTTCAAAAAAAAACTAGTAACGAATTATACAACACTTCTGTTTGCTCTAAAATAATAATGATATCATAATATATATTATTAATATCAATATACAAATACATAATTTAGAATATTCTAGCAAATACTGTTGTTATTTTTTGTCTTCTCCCATAAATATTCATAACAGTTCATAGCGGAACTATTCAAAATAACAAAACAATATTTTAGCGAGGAAACTCTTATAACATAGAGTTTTGATCAAACACTCTCAAAAAGGGTTAGTGTCATTTTATTTTTGTAAGTAAATAATCAAGTTACTCGGTTATCTCATATCTGAATTCCAAGTAAATAAAATAGGTACAGGTGTAAATTTTGTAAGCGTTTTTGTGGTATCAAATATGAATTTGAACAGTTTTATTCCGTCCGTATGATCCACATCAAAACCAAATTTTATATAAAAATAATAATATGGACAAATTGCGTTTGGCGCCGTTTAATGATCCGTGACCATCTCAAAGGCACTGTTACTATTCCTGAACAGCAATGTCTTGAATGTGGCAGTAGGTTGGTTCCGTCTTAAACCCGCTGGTAATCGGTTCCAGGCAGATGTCCCAGCAACGCTGATGCTCCTCTCTGCGAATTCGGAAGTGTACATATATACCATACCTTTCTCTTGTAGATTTTCCCATGGCTGAGGATCATGATCTCGTGAAAGATACATATATCGCGCAGCACCATTTTCTTCTACCTTAAGCACCATGTTTTACTCTATAGACTGCGAAAGCTATGCTTTATTAAGTCCGTCCATCTCATTCTCCCTTAAATATCCTTAAAGGGTACTCGCACTGTAAGTCATCATTCTGTCGTCAGCATTCATTCGAACCATCATTTATATAAAAAAGGTTTTTAAATTTATATTCCATTAATTTATTCATTTTGTATTTATTCGTGGGAAGAGGTGACGCAATTGGCACAGAGACGCTCTGAATGGAGGAGGCTGGTTTCTGCCCTGTGCTCCCGAGAGGAGCGTTGAGGGCGATGATGATGATGATGATTTATTCAACAAAATATGAGTTGTTTTCCGCAACTAATAATTACACGAATAATAAAGTAAATTATACTAAGTAATAATTGTATTTACTTATATTAAAATTAATTATTTAGAACTAAATTATAACTGAAACTTTATTTTCATAAAATAACAATTGAGTTGATATTAAAATAACCAAAAATTATTATTTCTAATAAACATCCAACTTCAAAATTAAAAAAAGGGAAAGTTGCTTTATACATTTAGTTGAGTACTTAGTATAGTACCTGTCAAACAAAAATACTTCAGAACCTAATTGTATTTTATATTATGTTTGTGAGTGTATCTGCTTGTGAAAGTAGTCGTTATCTGCTTGTGAAAGTAGTCGTTATCTGCTTGTGAAATCTCTTATTATGAGTATATAAATAACGATTATGATATAGGTTACATACAATATGAAATTTAAAGACAGTGATTTCAGCCAGAACATGTGTGAACGTCAGTTCATGACAGGCTACAAGATGTTTGGGATATAATATATATTGGAAAATATATATTGCGATATTGTTACAAACACAGACACACACACACTCACACACATCTTGGCTCGACATCGTGTTGTAACGAGTACAAGGTTTTCCATATAGTACCTCACAAGTATTAAATTCTATACCCATAGTTCATAAATTCCAAATTAAGTTAATAAAGATTCTTTTTTCGGATATTTTTGTAAAATTTTCGGACACATGCCTCATTTTTGATAATTCACCATTTTTTCTATACCTATTGAGTGCGAATTTTGATCAACTTTTCGAATGATATTCCAAATTTTATCAATTTCGAATTTGAGAAGCTGGTTACTTTTTGTTTGAGCATTAAAGCGTGTGTAAAAGCATTTACAATATTGCAAAATAAATATAACGATATCCTATTTTTTACCCTCACACCGTATCTAAGTGGGGTAATCAGAGAGGACGAATAGCCACATACATCTATCCCTGCATACTTTTTTTGCTTTCACATTCACACAACCTCTTATACACGCGGCCGTCTTTGAGAATTTAATCCTTGTGATCAGGGTTGTTAATTCTCGAACATCCGTTCTTTTCCACATCCGCTCTTTCAGATAGATACCTACATCCTCTTTTCATCTTGTCATCATCCATTCGCTCTTTTTGACTAAACTATCGCAACCTATTGACATGCATTTTAGCCACAACACTCCCCTCGCATGAAAACGAAAAAAACAAAACAAAATAAGGTGTTACTACATCTTAAGGTTAATGAATATCACAGTTAAGATCACCAATATATAATAATCAATATGGAATATCTTTATGTCATTGAATACGTTTTGAAAAACGTGTAATTTATATGTGCGAAATATGGGTATATTGACCTCAAAATTCCACAGCTTTGAACTTTCTTGCGCTAAACAGCATTTTTGTATTCACACTATCAAAAGTTGAAATGCATCTGTATTGTTTCACGCCATCGATGGATTTCGTTGGATCATTCTAATTTACTGTTATGTATATAGAGGTAATATATATATACATAGTGATATTATATCTTATAACTTGTTCGTACAAGATTGTATGTGTGTTGGTACCAACCCTACCCCGATCAAAATGCCTTATCGTAAATCAACAATATTGTCAACAAGATATGTCGGCATGTATGTAGGTAGTTACAAAAATGGAAGAAACAGGCCTATAAAGAAATGTAAAAAATCCTGTACATACTGTAAATGTACATACATAATATGATGTTTCTATCGGTTTATTCAGTGTTACGATAGATATATATGTATTTAAATGGAAAAACTGAATGTTATGAAATAAGATGGTAATAAAATTGTTCTTAATATGAATACAAACTTCTGTTATTGAAGCATGTTTTAGTATTATGAAAGTGGATGGCCTTGAGAAAAATAGAATAGTATTATGAAAACCTCAGTGATTTCATTGAACTTGCAGGTTTGTTTTTTTGTGGGTGCTTGTCAATAAATTTATATATAATAGGGGTAGGTATCTAAATATTTTATGTTAAAATATATAATACTTGCTTAATAGCTCTGAAGCTTTTTAATTTAGGAAACGGATTATTTTCAAAAATCTTCAATAATAATGATTCTATCTAAGTAGGTTGATACAATACATCACCAGTATAAACAAAACAACAACAAAAAATACCAGTTTTTTTTTTTAATTTTATTAAAGCAAACACAAAGAAAGTTATTATTATTAAATCGAAAAATAAATTATCAGTCATGAATTATAATATTCTGTCGTTTTGCAAATATCTAACACTACTTTAAAACATGACAGAAGCTTTAGGAATATTTTTTTATTTATAAATTTAGCTTAATGGAAAATATTGTCAAATAATGTAACTTCTACACACAATAATATGTATTTTTGTATCTGTTTAAAAACAGCCTTAGCAACTTTAATATTTATCCTGCATTGTCCATTCTGAAAATGAATGATGAATCTACGAATGAGTTCGTTTTAGGAACTTAAATATTTCGTGACAAAAAAGCCTATTGTTGAAAGTCCCCTTTTGCACGGTAAAACTTTTGTCGTAGACAAAAAGCAAACTAGTCTACGATCAATAATGCAATTCTATTTTTAATGGGAAGTTCACTTAATCGTCTGGTGGCAAAAGTAAAAACAGTTATATTTTTTCCGTAGTTAATAATACACTTATAATAAAACACTTAACTTTTTATAAATACACACTATATTTTATAAATGAGTAGACAATTGTTTCGTCTTTTACCAAGACATTATCAATACTAAATTTAGAAAGAATACAAATTGAATTGGAACAGGGGGAAAAAAGTGGGGTTTATCAACTAAACTGTGAAGAGTGTGATAAGAAATACATTGGTATGACCACGAGGAGAATAAAAACAAGGATTACCGAACATTTTAATTGTGTAAGGAACTCGGGATTCTCGGAATTCGCCAACCACCTCATAGAGAACAATCATCACATTAAAAATAGAAAACCATTTAAGATTCTACATAACGGCAATAGTAATTATAGAAGATTAATTTTGAGAGAGACATTGGAAATACATAAAAACATTAATAGTTGTAATAATAAAGTTAATAACATAACGGTACCTAACGCATCACCCATTCTAAAAATATTCCCACTCCACTCTAAGTCCCCGCCCTCTTCACCCCCCACTTAAAATTGTTAACTGCATAATTTATTTATTGTACCTTCGTAATCAATTTGTATTCTTTCTAAATTTGGTATTGATAATGTCTTGGTAAAAGACGAAACAATTGTCTACTCATTTATAAAATATAGTGTGTATTTATAAAAAGTTAAGTGTTTACTTCATACCATAATGGATAATACGCAAAAAGTTACGGATTATATTAGAAACACTTATACATAATAATATTTTAACATTTCATCATTGCCCATCATAATAAATGAAGTTATGAGTTTGATCATGACAAATAAATTTCATGCCATATCATACAAGTAGATTAGTCATCAGACTAACTGTTTGTAATAGACATGCATATTGTCTTCTCCATTTCAATAATAAACAAGAAATTCAGGATAGACGGCAAAACGCATCAATGAATAACAGATGTTATTTGCATGAGAAACAAAAGCGTAAATTGATAAATTTGCTAATTTTATTCAATTAACCAGTTTACTGGTAACCTTAACTAACTAAATCCTCGTAAGATTAAAAAAAACAGATTAACAATAATATCTATAAGATATCTAGTGGAAAGTGGAAAGAATTTAATATTATTTTAGAAACTCTTTCCAACATTTGAGCATAGATGGCGCATTAACTTATTAGGTCAAATTTTTATCCTATGTTGCGCAAACCTTGTACCAGTCAATTCAATTTATGTTATGAATTTTTTGACACAATTGGATGTCGGGAACTGGATTTTTAATTTAAAGTTTAAAGTTCAAAATATGTTTGACATCTACACTTCTAGTAAGTTAAAAATCCAGTTCCCGACATCCAATTGTGTCAAAAAATTCATAACATAATATAAGAACACTAAGAAGTACAGAATTAGTAAAGTTTCAGTGAGGTTTTGCAGTTTGATTTCAGCCATGTTTCTTCGTGCGACTAAAACAGTGTTATTATATTTGTTGGTCTAATATGTACGTATGACACATTATATTTTCTGCCTTTCTTACATTTGTTCTACCCACAGGAGAAGTAAGTAAGTCATCAAATAATATAATGTCCATCATGACATCATTAATATTTCATTTCTGACGACACACAAACTGTCACAATACATTTTTTTTCTCCATTGATACCAGAAGGTTTTATTTAGTAGACATTTTGTCATATTAATATGAACGTCTATTCTATGTATGTTTTCATATTGTTGTTTTTTTTTCATCAACCTTATGATATTATCTTATTTTATATAATGTGTTATTTATGAATGTGGTGTCATTAGTTTTTCTGAGAACAAAACAGTTGTGGAATTGTGTCAATAATATTAATTTGTTAACCTTCCAATATAAGTATTGTCACTTGTATTAAAGGAGTGTTTTTGAGAATATTAAGCATTCTTTTAAACAACGCCAATATATATTAGTGCATTGTTCAAATTTATAAAATTTAAGTTTTTAAATAAGTGTGTGTGTTTTTATTTGTATTAATCTCTCTTGTTTATGTTTTTAATTGTGTTTAATAATGTGTATTTTATTCTACTGAATTGTTTTGTATATCACTCATCGAAAAGGTGAACACTGTCATGGTGAGTGGTGTTTTTTTTTATACAAAATAAATATCTTTTTTTATTCTTGTTGTCTAAAAGTAACTTCTCTTTGTTGTCTTGTGGATTTTTGTTGATCTAATTTATTCCTTACCAAAATCTACATTTCAGGGACACTTCATAAAATGACTGTAGCAACGGGAGATTGTATCAAGAATAATATTTTGCATTTCAGTATCAACGTTAATTTGTCCATCAGTATTTGTTACAGTTCCCCCCACAAGTGAAGTTGCTATGTAGTATATTCATTCAGTAAAATTACACATCCTTCCCTCTGTGCGAAAATATTGTACGGCATTCAAGGCAAGTCTGAGAATATTTTCATAATACTCATAATGTGTGACTTTATTTGATTTCAAAGACAATATTTTTACGAAAGAATAAAAAAGTTCTACCGCAATAAATTCTTCAGATATATTCTTTAAGATGACATCCTATTCTTATAAAAAAACTGTATTAAAGTTACACAATGATTTCACAAAATATAAAATCTTTTATCAAAGAAAGAGAAAAAGAAGATCTTATAGGGGTTATAGAAATATTTCAAAGGTTTTATTCGCCAGAGGAAAGTTGGGTATCGAGGCAATTTAAAATATTTAGTTCAGATACATTAAAAGTGCTTCCGGATGGCCGCTTAGAGTACCGTCGAGCACCCGTTTCCGGAGAGAGCGAGCGACCAACCGGAAGAATCTTGATTCAAATACCCATACCTTGTTATACTCGCCTGATACCAGATTTGGTTTAACCATCAAATTTATTTTGAAGTTAAAAACAACCTGATAGCTTCGTACCTGGCAGAAAATGCTATTTAAAAACCACCTTTTTTATTTAAATCAGTTTGATACACGTGTTAGATATGTAAAGTTTTAAACATATTGTCATCAAAGGGACATCGTGGTTATTTTCACATTGAAGTAGTCAGCCCTTTTTAAATACCTACATGTATGTAGTTGAAATGATTTGGTATATATGAATCAATAGATGAATAATTGAGTTGAAAAATAAATATATCAAGACATTAGGGATGCAAATCAAATTCCACCATTGATATCGATCTTGGTGAAAATTTTCGAACAATCAATTGGTTTTTTTTATTTCGAAGAGTCTGTAGGTATATTGTTTTGGCGGCCGGTGTGGCGCGGAGTTAACGGTCTTGCTTTTGAACCACGAGATCACGGGTTCGATTCCCGGCCCGGGCAAAACGAAGAATGACCTTTTTTATATTGACTGAGTGTTACATAAATAATATGTGTTTAGTGCATTGTGTGTACATGTGTATCGTCGCGTTAGTACGCATAATACAAGATTCATATATAAGTTTAGGACTTGCTCCATCTGTGTTATTTGTCTGTACATGTTATATTATAAAAAAAATTAAATAAAAATATATTTGTAATTATGGACATATATTTTCTGAAAAAATCTAATTATTATTATTAACGGGCAACATTAAAGTGTCGTTTACGTACCAAAGCACCTTTAGGACACTGTATAGTTCATCAATATTCTAGGACATTACATCCACGTCATACTATAAATAAAGATAAATAGGTACCTGGTACATTGATTGAATGAGGATCTGGGTATTAATAAACGTGATGTTTTACAAACACCTGACTTTTACAGAATATTCAAAAACTTACTAAAAAAGTGGGGGTCCTATGAAGATACTTTTGATGTTCTGATGTTGTTGTCATCGTAACTGTGTATTTTGAAAGTCCAAGCCCGGAAACTTTAATCGGATAACAAGGTAGTGAAATATAGGAGACGTCAATAGCATATTAATTTGTCCAGACACAAAAAAAGCTAAGAAATAATATTTTACCTAAGAAAAATATTTTCCTTCCCAAGACGGAAAACTATCGTAACGAGGTTAAATAAAATATATTATCAAATTATAAGGATGATAATTAAGGAATTATCCGTTCCTGGTCAATTTGCCAAAGTCTTGAGAGGTAATGAAATCTCATAAATCTTGCCACGATCAAAACTTCATCACTCGGTGACTTTTCGGGCAAATAATTGAGAATATCCATTTCTCCTTTTTACGATATCCTCCTAAAGAAAATACTCTTAAGAAAAAGTAAATTAAACCTTGATTAATGATGGCTATCAAAATTAATGAAGAGAACGTGAATACGGCAATAGTATAAGAAGTGTTCATAGTCGAAAGTAATTTTTTTTTATGAATACTTACTTATACAGTTAACTGTCCCAAAGCAATACAATTATGAAGAAAATATGTGATAAAATATATTGCCTATATTTCATATCTTATTTTTAAGGCACAGGGAAGACGACATGTATGTTATTTAAATATTTTTAATAGTTTTCTCTGTACTCTACCTATCTATATATTTGGATTTTCTTCGAGAGAAAGATAAATATTTATACTAAGGTAATTTGAAACATGTGTTTCTTTATACTTTAAGTTATTGATCATGAGAGAGACGTTTTTCGACAAACCAAGTCATTATCAATCTCTTACCTATAAGTCTCAATCTCTTATAGTAGTAACTTAAAGTAGAAAGAGACAATTGTTTCAAATTACCTAATTATAGAATTGTATTACGTGTACACCGACACAATTAATAAATAATTTTAAAGATACATACGGCAATACAACAGTACAGTAATACCTTCTGTGGGTAGCAAGTGAACTTTATTATATTGTTGTACTTTTTATATTTCATAATGGACAACTAACTGAATCTGTTTAAAACTGATGGCGCCTTGGTGTGGCGTACTATGATGAGGGTTCTCATTGCTGTCTTCGGGAACTGTTGCTGTTTCTGTCACTTGTTATATTTCCTACACACATATAAACATAATACCCTTTGTACTCATAAAGCATTCAGGTCAGTCAATATCATATTTTGTACCAATAATTATTATCTATTTATAAACTAAAAAACTTCATGAAATTAAAAATATGAAAAAAATTAAATCTTAAAAAGATAAATTGAAAAAAAACCAGCATGTATTTAACTTCTGAATGACTTTTATTAATTTCGCGTACTAGTATTCGGAGACTCTCGACTATTAATCAGGCGATTAGTAAAAAGTGTTTACTAATCGCCTGATGATGGAGTCGAGAGTCTCCGTATAGCGAATTTAATTAAAGTTATTTGGAAGCTAACTACATACTGTGTTTATGTTTCAATATATCTTGAAATGGACTTCCAACAAGTACCTTCGGTCAACAACATCGAAATTTTAAAATCTCAATTTCTCAAGAACATTATATAGATTTTGTTTTGCCTGCTATGTATAGTCCACTAGCAAACTCATCTGCAGGAGATATGGTGATGTAATGCCTGTTTTGGAGTTCTAATACCACATCCTTGTGCCTTGTTCACACGACACAAACTTTATTGAATTTCATAGTAGGTAGGTCGGTTTATAATATTGTATTATCTTTACTTATGGTTTTTAACAGAAATAATAGTAGATAGTAGATAACAACATACAAAATACATTTCACCGCCAAAGCGGAGATTCAATTTAGAGATTTCCCACGTACTAAATTCAAAGCGTGCGTGAGTCTAGTAGTAGAACTATAATATTATATAATAAGTAGATGATATTATAGGAAGAATGTTTAGTAGTAGTTATGTAGGTATATTATTATGGATACATACTAGTTTTAAACCTGACATCGTTAAATAGTCACCAAATAATAAAAAAGTTTGTAAATTTAAGGAGAATATATCGGAGCCATTGACAAGTCGCCCGGTAGCTTGCACGAGCACATCTCGTGAAATGATTGGTTGCGGGTTCAACACCCGTCCGGGGTGCTACCAAACAAGGTGACGTTGTCCTTATATTATGGTAGTCTCATATGTTCAATAATATTATGTGATTTTAGATAATAAATACTACTACAGTTAAAGACGAACCCCTTCAACCTCCCGATAAAACCCAAAAATAAACGCAACATTAAATTACCCTTTTATCTTTCAGCCACAATGGGCTCAACTCACAATTAAGAAATATTCCAGTAAACATAATATTATTATGATTTTCACAGCCAGTACAGTCTTCTATATGGATGGTCTTTGCATATTTTTTATAACAGGAATAGGGTCTACCGGACTCCTCGAGTTACTTGATTTCTCCTCCACTTCGAGTGGATGTGACTTGCCAGCTGTGGGATCCTTCGTAGGACTTATTTCAGGACTTGCATATCAAAAATTGCAAATGTTTTCAAGTTTTTTTCTATTAGTACATATAGGTATATTTGTTTTAATTAGGTATGGGTCAATGTGTCGTTGGTTACATGGAAGAAATCACTTCGTTAACACATAATGATTTTTTAACACTTATTATAATGATGATGTGTAAAAGGAATAAAATAAATAAATAAATTAGAGCTACTTACATACCTACTTAATAATAAAACGAAATATCAATAACTAAAACCACCCTATACCATAACATCCCCACCTAACATCACTTAAAAGTTCTACGTACAAATAAATAATTTTACCTCTCTTTGTTTTTGTAATATAATTAGCCCTGTTGATGCCAATTCTTTGGTGAAAGCACTTGGCGTTTTTGCGGTATATATTGTATAAACTTTATGAAACAAAAAAAGTGTTTATTTAAAATAATTTAAAATATTATTTCACAATCTGAACACTGAAATATTAAATTCAACCAATCAAGTTTTTTTTTTGAATCACACTTAAAAGACGTGACTTCGTAATGACGATAATGATTTCCTGATTGTTTTTTTCCGACGGATGTATAAACGAGCATATAAGATTACATGTGCATGTACTAAAATAAGTACACATTTAAAACCTTGATTTTAACGTTAGTAACAGTATTAGTATGTAGTAGTATTATTATAATTTACGTGCAAGTTGTTAGTAAGTTCTAACCTAACTTTATTATTCCATAATAGGCACGTAATTATATTTTCCATAACAAAAGCCAAAAATATGGGTCCCAGTATAATTTGATTCTAATCGTCGTTGTACCTGCAATGTTGAATATTAGAGTGTATTCATTAATGTATGTGAAAAGTCTTTTTCCTTTTTCATTCTGTAACATTCGTTTTGAGAGCGAAAGTAGTAAATTGACCTGTTTTCGTAACTTTTCTGATGAACAGTTAAAGTAGCACTCAAAACACTCAGAACTGCATAGGTCAATGGGAACATGAGTATAAAATAGTAATTTTTGAACATCATTTATTAATATCTATTATTTAGAATAAGACCCAACTAGGATATCATTATTCATGGTACATTATAATATTAATAGGTTCTTGATTTTTCGATTATGACATAAACGTAGTTAGATGTAAAGAACAAATAATGCCGGTCGAGCGCCAGCGCCATCCATCGATCGAGATATTGTCGGTCGGTGGATGGCGCTGGTACTATTATAGCTGGTACTATAATATGTATAGGTTGTAGCTCTGACGTCTCATTTTTCAAAATTAAATATTATTATCTTATAAATGTTCAAATTAACTAAATTTTGATACATTTTTTTAGTTTCAATAGTTTTATAAAGTAAAATTTTTGGGTGTTATTATTATTTTTACACTAGTTAAAAATTTCATATTTAAAAATGTGAATAAGTGAATAATATTTGTGACAATTAATATAACCTTCAATTGGAACTCACATAAAATTCTCGCATTTTAGTCAAATTTGTCACAAGTGTTTTCAAATTTTTATAATAGTAAAATAAAAATAATAGGTGCCCTTGAGACGGTCTAGGGACTGTTAAACAGCGTCAAAACAAAATCATCCATAATCATCATCATCATCATCAATGTCAAAAGAATAAATTTAAAAACCATCTAAAATAAATATATTTTAAGTAAGAAATTTAGGTTGAACTATTGACTGATTAGAGCGTCAATTCAATCAACTAACCAACTTTAACCAATAAAGGAAGTCAAATCACTTAAAAAAATGTGACGCTGATCAAGTTCTTTTGAGAAATAAAAAGAACAAAACGCTGGACACCGGAAAAAGCGTAATT
Source organism: Athripsodes cinereus (assembly GCA_947579605.1). Lineage (NCBI taxonomy): Eukaryota > Metazoa > Arthropoda > Insecta > Trichoptera > Leptoceridae > Athripsodes > Athripsodes cinereus. The sequence goes on along the minus strand of OX388318.1, from coordinate 19,392,686 downwards.
AAATTCAGTCCGTTAGTGAATTATAAAAATTACAATTTATTTATTTTATTTATTCGTCATTATTACAAAACATTTGAAAATTCCTACATATGAACAGAAATAATACACAAAATCACAAAGCTAAGACAATGCATCATCCTACTCAACCTGCACTTATAATTCAACCCTTTGCTTTATTATATCAAGCCCACAAGTTTGTCATTTATAGGAAAAGTTATATAAAAAAATTAAAAAAAAAAAACAATACACCAATCCAACATGCATAAAAGACAGCCAAAACATTAAAAAATTAGAGTCACATACGTGATAAATACAACTTAATAAAAGCTGTGAAATGATCTCGATTGGTACGAGTGACAATTTAATGATAAGCATGATTCATGAAAAACTGAAGACAGTGAGAGGAAAACGTAGTTCATTAAATGTAGAAAGAAACACGTATTATTTGACGTTTGTACGTAGTATGTTGTTAGTAGATAATATTATTTTATGTATGGCTTGAGTAGGACACAGGGCAAAGAATTCTCATTATAGAGAACATGCAAACGTGACAGCTGCTTTTCTGGAAGACAGTACGAAGGTATTATTAATATTAAAAGTACCTACCTACTCTCAATATAAGCAGAATAATAATATGATAATAATATTATTTGTCTTATTAGTGTCATGAATGTACCTATGTAGTGGCAGTAGAAAAGGTATATAATGTAGTAACTTGATATCCTTTCACAATCTTTGTTATTAGCAATAGTTTCTTCTTAATAGATTAATTTCATGCAGGTACTGCAATAATGTAAAAGAATCGTTTGTCTTAGTTTTCCAAATAATTTGTGGATTCCAGCATGCAAATTATATTTAATTATTTCTTCATATCGCCCGGTATTTCTTGTGGAGTCATAGTCAGATTTAATGAATAACAGATTTCTAAGCCTTTTGAATAAGTGCATTAGATTTTCAATTTTTTCTGGCATTCACGCATTTCCTCCAAATCTTATATGATACAAGGTATACACTAGCAGTTTTTGGATACATAAATTGAGTAGTGACATCCTTAATGTTCTTATTGTTAAATATTATTTCATGTTTTATTAAATTAATTATTACTTGAATTATCTGTAATTATCCAAAATGGATCAAAAATATTAATATTGCTAAGCTTCTTTGATGTTGAAATTCTTGATGATATGATACGTAATGATATTTGTAAAAAAAGTTTTCTTAAGCTTCAAGTAGAAAACTTCTTTTCAAGTTAGCAGAAATTTCGCAACTATTGGATGAACAATTAAAGTTTGTGAAAAACGAAAATTGTCCATTTCAATACAAATATTTTAACAAATTTAACACATAAGAATACCTATTATTGAAAGAGCACCATTTTCACATACCTTATTAACTAATGTGACCAGATTCTATGAACGTATCTATGTATGTATTTTTAAAGAGAGCTTTGAACATTGTTCTAAAGTCTTAGTGCATCGTAAAGTTGAAAGAATTCAATGAAAGTGTATTCTTTAAAGAGCTCCTGAAAGCGAGATAAGGGTAGATGGATTATCTCGGTTCATTGTGAGCTTGAAACAATACATAACAGTGGGAAGATATTAGAGAGGAAAGAACAGAAACGAATTGAACAAAATTGAGTAGAATTCTATGATTTTCGTGTGATTTTATTTGTACTAGCATTTCATTGAAGAATTATTAGAAATTTGTAACTACTATTACATTTTTGTCTTTGAACTCTAGAAGATTGTGTCTCATATAATTTATATAAAAGGATATACAAATTAACAGTGCGTAACAAATTATTCCTGCTTTTCCATTATAAGATAAAGATACTGAATAAAAATAGTGATAATGTATGCAATTCATCATGAATGCGTTAACTTTTATTGTCACGGAGAGGATAACTTGCATGTTAATTACACGCTGCCTACCCTAGTTGTGGGAAATGTCATGATGCAAACATATGTTTGTATGTATCAATATCAGTAAATTAATTTTGATATGAAAACAAATTCTAAAAAATAGATCGTAGGTATTTTGCCTTGATTATTGAAATATCTGTGCCTCAGGATTGAATCGCTGTGCCTTAATCAACATTAGTTTTGATTTTGCATTTATGCTATTTACAAATGATGCTGTGCGCCGGCGCACCCAGCAGAGACCTGTAATCTCCGTAATACAAAAGAGACGATGGTCCTGGCTGGGACATGTTTTGAGAATGCCCAATGATAGTTGGCCAAAAAGATCACTGTTCTTCCGTCCGCAGGGGTTCCGTAGGCCCGGGCGTCCCTCTTTCACAATACACCGTTCCTATGACAACGATATCAGAGCGCAAGGAATGTCGTGGGAAGAGGTGACGCAATTGGCACAGAGACGCTCTGAATGGAGGAGGCTGGTTTCTGCCCTGTGCTCCCGAGAGGAGCGTTGAGGGCGATGATGATGATGATGATGAGTTTGATTTTGCATTTATTAGTCCTCAAAAAACAAATTCTTGTACAAATCATAGAGATTCACTGATATTACAAGAGCAATCTTCGTCGATAGCCTGGAGGTAGAGTCTCGGCCTCTTGAACAAGGGGTCCGCGGTTCGATCCCAGGTGCCAGCAAACTCCCCTTTCACGACACAAGCTTTTAGCTTACTGTGGAAGGTGTATAAAGTTGTATTTGGGTTTATAACAAAACCCAGATATATCTTTTTTTTAAAAATCTGGATATATAGATAAAGTTTTTGAAATTAAAGTTTTTTAATAAAGAACAGTGTTTTAATATAGTAAGTTTATGAAAAATTTAAAAGTGTTCATTTTTTTTTGAAACGTCCACATCTATATTTTATAGAATTGTATATCGCTAGGGGTACATCACCATTTCCGTTCTGTGGTAGTAAAAGTACTACACAGCCTTCTATGTTAGTACATACATAGGTATGATTTATTTGGATTGAGATATTATTATTATTTTAGTCAAATGTTATGTTTTTATTTAATAAATAAAAACGCAAATAACAATAAAAATATTTATTTCACAAATGTTGGGAATTTGGTGCGGTTCAAGGAAGTGAGTTAATGTTCTGTAGAAAATCGTCAACCGGCACGATCTTTGTAAGGAAATGATAAAGAAAAATGATGATATATTTATTATTTATGTGTTATATTTTATCATCTTTCTGCCTATGTACCGAATAATCTTATTTTAGTATTCTTTTTCTGTCAATTTTTTTTGATAAATAAAGCAATCGCCATAAATTTCCTTTCAATATTTTGTATGGTTTTTCTTTCCGAAATGATTCATAACAAAAAAGTGACAGCTGTATAATATTATTTTGCTGAAGCATGTGTCATGACTAGTGTTGTGGAATTTTCAAGAAATAATTATTCGAGAAATTTACCGAGAAATTTCTCGTTAAATTTACCTGAGTACCGTTTCGACTCGGTTGGAAGACCGTTTCCCAACGCAGAGACTTCCACACCCTTTGTCTTCTATACAAAATACTTTTTGATCCCAACACCCCGACTTACCTAAAAGAAAGGTTTCATTTCCTGCATTCACATGGACTCCCTCTTCGATCAGCCAATAACAATCTTCTGGCAATTCCTTCACACCAATCTGGTTTCTATACAGACTCCTTCACAGTTCTCGGTGCTAGGTTATGGAATCAACTTCCGCCTAGTATCCGCACCTGTCCCACATATCAATTGTTTAGAAAGCAGCTTGGTGGTCGCTAGTCTTCAGAATTTTAATACTTTGTAAACCCTGAGGAAACGTTTTCTTCACGTGTAGTAGGTACATATATATATACGGCGAGCATTCCTTCTCTTCCCTTCCCTCGATATCCGGACTTTCCCTCATAGTGTGCGCAGGTGTTTGCCTGTTTTTATGTATATTTATTTTACTTTTTATGTATGTATATATTATTTTCTTTTTTTATGATTTTTGGGTTAGTTGGAAGATATCGCTTAAACGCGTTAAACTCGCCCATTGTGCATGATAATTATTGGTATTTATAATCTGTATAATTATATGTATATTTTTTAAGCACAATAAAGTTTATTATTATTATTATTAAATTTCTCGAAGTAGAGATTTTTCCGAGAATTTTTTTTATTTTTTATTAAACAGTATAATAATAATAAAAACTTTATTCAATCAATCAATAACAATGTACAAATGTTGAGACAATTTATCACCAATATAGCTACAATTAATTATGGAAATAAAAAAATGTTAAGTACCTACATAGAAAAAAGTGCTAACAACTGATAAAAAATCTTGATGGTTGACACCCCACATGCCCGTATTTAAGTTTAAAAAAAATTGCAGGTACTTACATAGAAAAAAGTGTTAATAACCTCTGATTTGGGCCTTAATCAGCCCCACAAATTTTTGGATCAATCAGGTTGGTTGCGAAGTATACTGGGCGAAAGGTAATAATACCACTAAGAAGAATTATGGAGAGAAATTTCTCTTCCATCAGAGGAGAAATTCTCGGAAAAATTTCTCGGTCTCGAGAAATTTCTCTGGAGAATTTTCTCTTTTCACATCACTAGTCATGACATAGTTATTGTCCCAATCACTTTAAAGTTTGTCATTAATAAATTCGTATTAACTGATGGCCATACTTTATATATTAATTATAGAAATTGTCAACTTAAGCCAAATCTTCCATCACTTGTGATTTTATTGTTTTTCGAAATAATTTCCTCATTTGATTTGATGTTGATGTGAAAACTAGTATTCACGCAATTAAGCAGTGTCTCAACTTTCTGAAAAGTTTGCATGAATATTGTTATCTTCTAAAATATCCGATGATGAATTGATTACATTGCCATATCAATGTGTCTAAGCTTCCCAATCGTTAGCCAAACCAGCAAAGCCAAAACTCTTTTAATAAACATATTTTGTTGATCTGGAATCCAGAAATGATGTTTATCATCGGCTTTTTAGCTATTATGGTTAAGATGAACATTTTTGTGTTAATTTTGAAGTTATCTAAATATAAAAAAAAACATTCGTTTTCTGGCATATTGAATGTAAAAATGCTGTGATGATTGTGATAATTAGACGAAATATACAACCCACATGGTACATGATGACATTTATGAATACTAGTAGCGTGTTATAACAGGGATAATATTAATTAACATCACATTCCTTCATTTTCACCCCTTTCTTTTATCTCTTTCCGCTTGGGGTGAGAGCGTCCCTAATTTGACTGCACCGCATTATTATTTGCTTGGGTGAACTGCCTAGCTCATTGCTATTTTTGGAAATGTAGGACACTGTAAAAAAACTGTAGCGAAAAAGAATTTGGAATATAATAATAATTATCGTGAGAGCATCAAAATTTACGCTAATTTGTAAAATTTATCCTTTAAATTAGTGAGTAATGCAGCCGATAGAAGTTACATTATATCGAAAAAGATATTAAGTGTTTTTTTTCGGAAAATATTTTTTAGAATGATGACGAAAAGGGAATTTATCTGAATTTACTTATCTGAAAGAGAGGGTGTGAGAAACACCAGCAATCCAAAAACTACGTGGCTTGATAACGTGAATCAAATTCTCAAGGACGGCCGAACCGAAAAATTGACGTACATCGACGTGCTTTTTGCCTGCCCCACGTAGGATACGGCTTGGTGTGAGGGTAGGTATAGATGGATATACCGATTTTTTAAAACTCGATGGAATCAATGAGTCCTTTTTGGTTATGTCTAACTTTTTATATTGCTTTAGTGGTATATTATCGCAAACGAGTAGATGGCTTTAAAAAAAATATAAAATATATCATAAGCTCAACACCATAACTAGACATCTCAAAATCGACAGTTTTGTGTTAAGGGTAAATCATGACATTACACTCATTATCATCGCTCCAACGTTCCTCTTGGAAGCACAGGGCAGATACCAGCCTCCTTCATTCAGAGCGACTCTGTGCTAATTGCGTCAAATTTTTCCTCGACATTCCCTGGGCACTGATGTCGTTGTCATAGAAACGACGCTAATAAATATTATGTTATGAATTATTGATACAATTATTGAATTATTGATACAACATAAGGATTTTTTTTTTATAATTATTATTAGAAATTACTCACACATTAAAGGCGAATATCGGGAAGACATAACTCAAAACTATCAAATTCACCTTTCCTTAATTTGCGAACAAAACTTAATCACCTCACTAGAACATGTGCAAATACTGGTTAAAAGTTTGTTTATATTATTTATATGCAGCTTTAGATTTCTTAATGCAATATAAAAAATTGTCTAGTTACATAAAGTTTCTCAAATCTTAATTCTGAGTGTCTAATTTAGGTAAATGCATGTTTTTCTTTATTAAAAGGCTCTCGTCTGGAAGAGAACGAGACTAAACCTGAGAAATCGTTTATCTTATCAGAAACAGTGACTCAATTTTGTACATTTAACGAAAACTTTTTCACATTTAAAATCTCAAAAGCATGTTTAGAGAAAATTGGTCTTACAAAACACTTCATTTCGTTAAGTAAAAAGTATGTTTTGAGAATGTTTTTGATATTAATTTTATTGAAGATTAAAAACTTACTATCAAGGTTTTCGCAGCAAACTTTTGTCCTGACATGAAAAAGAATAAAACTTCCATTTCAAATATATATGTATATCGATCGTGTTTCTAAGCAAGTGTTCAGTGAACAATGAAAAAAAAATGTTACTGCAAACTCCCTCTGGTGCCACATTGCTAAAACAAGCAGTGAAAATATACGAGTTACCAATCAGTCTTTATATCACGAATATATTTCCTGAAAGGTTTACAATACTGTTACTGTTAGTTGTATGCTCGATACTGGTACACAATATTTCTATTTGTACACCGACATCATTCAAATGGTTCACGATAGCATGGGAATTGAGGGTTAAAGAGCTTTCAGAATAATATGTATGTATATACAATATGAAATTTATAAAGTTGTGTGTTATTTAAAAACTGAAATATGTTGACATAATTTCGTAAGCAAAATTCACTAGAATTTTAAATATAACGAAAATTTGTAATCTAAGAACATTAAATAATATTCAAAATGATCTTTTATAATTATACTAGTTTTTTGAAGTGTTAAATAGAAAAATTACTACTGCTATTGAAAATAAACATGAAGAATATGAATTTATTAAAAAAGGTTAATCTGGGTTTATTATTAATCCAAATATATACTAAACACTCAAAGGAAGAAATATGCTTATGTCGTGTGAGAAGATCGGCAGCAAGAGAAATCGAACTCGGTTTTCTAATTTGAAAATCCGAGACGACCATCAGGATACCTGCTATATCTTCATAAGTTCTACTTATACAGATGGTTCAGAATTGACTCCATCTATCATTCCTCGAGTTTTTAAGCAATGAGATGTATTAGTTCACAACAGTAAGAGAAAGGCACCTACTGAGGTTTGTTGAATGGCTCTAGCAATATGGAGCATCGCATACTTGATTTATCTTGCTGGCAACCTCATTGCTTTCAGTTATCTAAGCAGCTTTCGACTAAGGAGATAAACAATTACAGGGAATGGTAGTTCAAAAAGACTGTTCGTGAGCTAGCCACTACAAATATTGAAGAAAAATAACTCGTTAAATTTTTCATCAGTAAAAATGAGAACTTTATGTTTTTGTTACAGACATTTCACATAAAGTTCATTCAAATATGATATGATTTTCAAATAAAATTTGATTCCACGTGTAGGATTTTATTTTATCGTCTGGAGAATTCTGGCCTTGGATAAAAGTACTTATTTGAATATTTTACATTTTTAAACTTTAAACATATTTGGAAAGTTTAAAATTGTGACACGTTTACGAGTTTAAAATTCTTGAAATATAAAAAAAAATATCACGCCTTTATTAGTTCATTATTTTCATAAACATATTAGCTGCTTTTTACTTAGGCAAAATAAAACTATATTTTATCTCCTCCAAAATAAAATATTGCATTGTATTTTATAAGTACCTACCTTCTTAATTTGTAAAACTCTATATACATAATATTAATCAAAAAATAAAGTACCTATGTTCAATTTGTTTCACAAGTATTTTAATCAAGCAACGAAGATATTGAATAAAACATTACCTGTTGAAATTTGAGTCACTTTAAAAAAAAACTACTAGTAATTTATTTAAATGTATCAGAAAAACATTTTTTTAAATGCATCTCATTTTCTTCCTCATAATTTTCTTTGTTTTGTCGAGTGTTTGAGATTTTTTAAAGATTCTCGGCCCGATAAAAAGTAACTTTAACCAAACCAAAGGCTCAGGATTGCCAAATAGCATGTATCTAAATGATAAGAATGGAAAAACATCAGAGGAAATAGCTAACTTGTTTGCCGATTTTTTTGGCAGTGTGTATAGATTATCTGGCACGAATACTAGCTTTGCCTATGAGTCTCCTGTAAATATTCAATTATTTTCTGTTCACATTGAGATTAGAGACATAGTGGAATGTATTCGAGGACTTGAGCCTAAAACGAGTACTGGTCCTGACAGGGTACCACCCTTGTTTCTGAGAGAATGTATGCATAGTTTGTCATACCCCTTGTTCATAATTTTTAATAGATCTATTGCGTCTGGCTTGTACCCTGAGTGCTGGAAAGAAAACTATCTGATACCTATTCACAAGTCTGGGGATAAGCATGATATAACTAACTACAGACCCATATGCATGCAGTCCACCATTCCGAAAATATTGGAAAAAATATTGTTAAGTAAAATGTCTTCTAGTTTTAATAATATAATTGCCGAATGCCAACATGGATTTGTGCCTTTGCGGTCCACCTTGTCAAACTTGATGGCCTATGAGAACTATATATCTGATGCATTGTCTCGCAGGGGTCAGGTAGATTCGATCTACACTGACTTCTCGAAGGCATTTGATAGGGTGGACATTGGGATACTCCTGAATAAGTTATTGGCCATTGGCTTCTCCGGATCTCTGTTTGACTGGTTGAGCAGTTATCTCACGGGTAGAAGGCTTACTGTTAGGATTGGTGATGCATTCTCATATACGTTTGAAGCCCTGAGTGGCGTACCCCAGGGCTCTCACTTAGGCCCGATTCTATTCGTCTTGTTTGTAAATGACGTAGTAAACATATTCACTGATGTGAAAGTTTTAATCTACGCCGATGATCTTAAGATTTTCAAACACATAGAAAGTGTGAATGATTGTATTACAATGCAGGAGAATCTGAATCGCTTCCATGATTGGTGTATCAGCAATAATTTACAGTTGAATGCTGATAAGTGTCAGGTGATGAGATTCTACCGAATCAAGCATCCAATCATTCATGAGTATGAGTTGAGTGGTACAACACTTAAATCAGTGGAGGAAATCAGGGACCTGGGAGTAACATTTGACCGTAGATTAGATTTTGTTTCTCATATTGACAATGTTTGTGGCAAAGCACTGAGACTGCTGGGTTTTATCTTGAGAATATGTAGACCGTTTTCTAATATAGATACCATTAAAATACTCTATGTCTCTCTTGTACAGAGCGTTTTAGAATACTGTTCAACAGTTTGGAGCCCAGTTTTTGAGGTGCACAAAAATAAGTTTGTTAAGGTTGAACATAAGTTTCTCAGACACATTAATTTTAGGCTGGGTATTCCTGTGGAAGATATCGATTATGATTTCTTGTTTGGTATTTTGAACCTGATGAAGCTGTCTGAGAGGAGAGCTCTGTCTGATCTTATGGTCCTGTACAAGATAATACATGGACAAATACACTGCCCAGAGGTCTTGTCTCAGATTAATTTTCTAGCCCCAATGAGAGTGACAAGACAGGCCCTACCCTTCTATGTTGAAGATGCCAGAACCACATATAACTTTAACTCAGTTCTCAATAGAATCCAACGTACGGGAAACGAATATGCTCACGTGGTGGATTTGTATGGTGTGGGTCTGGCCAAGTTTAAATTTAGTTTGAAAAGAGCAATTGTTTTATCTAGATAGACTGGTTGATTTTTTTTTTTTTTTTTTAACTTCTCTGCAATTCAGTGTTTTTATATATATATATACATATGACAAGGGTCTTCCTGCTGTGTGTTTTTATTTTCTACATATGTCTGCGTGTTGTTTGTTTTTAATTGTTAATTAAGTGTCTATGTGAGTCGTGTGGGTGCGAGCGGCGCTGTCTCCTTTTGGGAACAATTGAACATGCAGGATACTTCTTAATATTTGGTTTTAATGTCTTGTAAAATGTTCTACTTTCTAAATGTAAGCATATTGCTTTCTCTTTGCTTTAGTTATTTTCAGACTTTTTTTCGCTTAACATTGCCAATATTTCAAATACGTTTGCCCAACATAATTTTTTCTTGTAGAGAGATAGTGCTGTTTGCATTTGTACGGCTCATATGTAAATTTTTATCTCTGATCATGGATCTTTTGATGTGTTCTTTTTTTTTTTTTAATGTATAAAAAAAGCTTATTATTAATAGCTGTTTACAAATGAATAAATAAATAAATAAATAAATAAATAAACCATTATTAATCAACCGTTATATAGTTTATATCTACAAAATAATATATCTTAAGGTAGTGAATTTGTTTGTAAGAATACTTGATAAGACACGAAAAGACACACGTTAATGAAACGTATAGAGAAAAGCAGTGTTAATTTTCGATGTTAATGCTTATTAGTGATACATCCATCAAAGATTTTAAAAATGAAAATCAACGATGTAACCAAAATGACTAATACCTTGGAACACTTGATGAAGAATTGGTCTCACACTCTAAACCGTAAGTTTTCGAGTGTCCTGTAAAAAGCAGGTGTTCGAAAAATAAAGTAATTTTACATCTGAAATTCAGCGACGAGGTTTGCTTCCCATTCTGAATGTCTTTATTTTTTGTTAGCACAAAAAGGATAACTTGAATGTTCATTATATGAATCTGGTAAGCTGGCTACTCCACTTGTGGGAAATGTCATGATAGGATAGTAGTACTAGTAATATCAATTTAATTTTCCTTGCATTCTGTTTTTTTTAATTTCATCTCATCAACTGCAAAGCCTTTCACAATATAGATCAACAGTTATCAGTTCAAAAATTATAGATAAAATAGACGCAGACTAACACAAAACAAAATAACTGTATCAATGATAAATACAAATAGTAATAGTCTTTTTAATAGAACTGTTCCGGGTCGCGCAGGATAGGGAAGCCTTCGCCAGAGTGATTGCCAACGTCGGGGGGACCTGATACGGCACGAGAAGAAGAAGAAGAATAGTCTTTTATCAATCCATTTTTAACAAGTTTTTTTTAATTGGTTATAGGTATGTATTATATTTATATTACTGTTTTTTTTTTATTGTGTATTGTCCTTTTTTCATAGTTAATCCTTGTCTTGTTTGAATGTACTGTCTGTCATGCATTTTCTATAATCTTATTTTATACATGTAAAAGGCTCACGCCGTATTATGTAATAAATTAATTAATAAATAGGTATAAACTTTTTTCAACAAAAACACTGCAATTCTATTGATAAGCTAACATAAGTGGAATAATTTATCAAAAGATCGAACTTAATCAATTGATTCTAAAGTTTGACGGTATGTTTTATTAAACAAACTTCATTAACTCAGTTACATTCCGTATTATATTCTGTGAAAAGTATTCACGTTGTGTGTTGTGTATAATCCCCATACACTCATTGAAAAGAGCTTAAAGCTTCGAAAGTGCTTTAACTAGTTAACTTAGTAACAGCAACGTAAAAATGAGAAGTTTCTATTTTGCTGATGTAAAGAAAAATATAATTTAATAAAAAAGATGGGGTGTAATTAATTAAAAATTGTTAACTTGTTTTTTTAATGAGGTTCCCGAGGTAGAAGTATTTCGCTGTTTAATTTAAAAATAATTTAATGAAGCAAGCATATAAAATATTATAATAATGTATACATTTATATGGTTCTGGGCCACCTTATTTTATTAATGTATTTTTAATTGAGTTTTCTTGATTGGAATTTTATTAATTAATTAACTCAGATCCACGTTGTTTGAATAAAATAATCAAATTTGAGTAATTTTACTTAGTGTAACTATAGAGTTGTTGTTTTCTAACCGAAAAATGAAAAAGAAATAAAGTAAGAACTCGTACAAATTATTATGGCAACGAATACATTAAATTTACAAAATACAAGGTTTGAAAGATAAGAGAATGTTCAAATTGGGTATAACTACTATTCTACATAATATGTCTATCTATATCTATCTATCTATACTATCACGGCATATCCCACAAGTGGGGTAGCCGTATGTGATATGTTATATTCTAATATCATGCTTGTTTTTTAAAGTAGAATTGAAAATAATTTTTAAAAAAAAAAAAAAAAAAAAAAAAAAACTATTCGGGAATGACGTTTGTTTTGATTCTCCGTGTTTTGTTTTTGTTTTTTAATAATATTTTATGGTAAAACTTGTTTAAATAAGTGTTTCAATATATCATTTTGTGGAGAATTTTTCGGTGCATATGGTGGTTTAGTTATATATCAAACAAATTTAAGGATGTGAAAAATATTTAAGAAAAACTAGAAACTGTGAAAATATATCGTAGGAAAAACTTTCGAAGTGAACGCTGCTTCCAGCGAACCTCTTAAAGAGATTTTTCTTATGTCATTGTATTCAGGACATTGAGTTACGTAAAAAACCTCGCGGTGACTCTATCATAAGTTCAACCGCTAGCGAGAAAATCGGTTTTTCCTCCGATGAAAATTTCTGGAAATTTTACAAGAAGATAGTGTTACATATCAATCGAACCGCAATTTAAAACTGAATCTGGCCTAATTTTTAGTTTTTCTATATCTTTTGAATTTAAAAAGTTATACCAAGTTATATGCCTAACAAGTGCATTTTTGTGAAGTGCCTTTCTTTGATAGGTATTTATAAAAAAACAATTATCATCATCAAATAGAAAATAAAATTTTACATAAAAAAGTTCGTGGTGGTGTCTTTCTATCTCATGTGGTTGTAGTGAAAAGTGAATAAATAACAATTTACCCATATTAAAATATAAATATTTCTTGATCTACCGACTACGAACAAAATTTGCATCAGGTTTCGTGTGTACTCTGCCGCTTAGCACTACAAATTTATAGAAGTAGATTTCTTTCTTGTGCCAAAGTATGTCTCCAAGAAAAACACGAAGTTGTACAAATAGAGATAAAAATTTATATATTACAATGTTCGATACTTCCCAAGACTGGAGTGGCAATGATACTGAGAATAATGAGGACATCACGTGTGTGCTACGGAATAAAATAGTAGAAGTGGAGAATGAGAGAGACAGAGTGAGGGAAGATATTATAAAGAACAAAAAGGATCTGATTACTAAATGTAAGGAGGTGCAATGCCTTAAGAAGAAGATTTTTGGCTTAGAAAAACTTAATTTAGAACTAGATGTAATTAAGAAGAAAAATTTTAAATTAGAGACGGAACTTTTGGATAAAAATTCTAAAATGGATTCCTTAGTTACTGAATTTAAAGCTAAAATTGACAAACAAGAAGCTATTATATTAGAATTAAGGAAGAATGAACAAAAAATTATGAAGCAACTGGAAAGTGCTAAAGAAACGTGCTTTATTCTGAGATACTCATATGACAATATATATGAAAGCGTTGAAACTCATAAAAATATATCAAAGAATATATGTGACACACCAGAGATAAAGGGCAGATCTTTCGCTAATTCATCGTATAATCCAAATTGTGACGACGCCGGCGTGAAAAATACTCAACACAATATTAGAGGCAATATATTTATTATTGGCGACGAATTGTCCAAAGGATTAAGATCCCGCCTGAGTCATAATGTTGAGTCCCATAACATACAAAGTACAGTGTATCCCGGTGCAAAACTTAAACATATGTCCGGCAGCGTAAACTCCACCATAAAGGGCGCAAGAAAAGCCGACACAATAATATTGGCGATTGGTAGTAGCCAAAATGCCAAATACGCCAAAGAATATAAAACTTATATTCAGAAAATAATAGAGAATGCTGAACAGAATAAAATAAAACTATATATTACGTCATTACTGTATGACAAAAATGAAAATTATGATACTAATTTGCTTATTTATGATTTAAATATGTACCTGTACAACGCTACAAGATGGTGTGAGTATAGTAATATGATTGATGTTGGAAGACAAAATAAGGTGAAGTTATCTTCGCTTATCCTTAATAGCATGAAATTCAATAGGCAAACTGGGGGGAATTTGATTGATACATCAATTGGTACCCGACCTGAAGCATCTGCGAGCTCGACTGCATGGCCCAACAACATAGACAAGGAGGGACAGACTTCACGTGGAAACATTTCTTTTTCTCGGATTTTGACAAGACAGATGACACGATCATAGTTGCTCACCAGAACGTCCAAGGATTGCGGAATAAACTGCATGAACTGTGTACTTCGATTGATTTAAATAGTGTTGATGTGCTCTGCCTCACAGAGACTTGGTTGGAAACATATGAAATAAGTAATTATAATACATCTACACACAATATCATGAGTAGTTATAGTAGAATTAGCACAACCAGAGGAGGATCAGTTATATACGTTAAGAATACACTCACAGCAAAAAATAGATTAGATATAGTTAAACTTTCTCAAGAAAAAATATGTGAAATGAGTTGTATTGAGATTTATAACTTTATTATCTTATCGGTATACAGGCCTCCTACTGGAAATTTTGACGCGTTTTTTAATTCTTTGGAAAGTATCATACAAAAAATTTCTCATAAAAATAGTAAAAAACTTATCATTTGTGGCGACTTTAATGTAAATTTAAATGAAGTATGTAAAGAAAGCAGTAAACTCTTAGACTTAATGCAATGTTATTTATTGACGCGTAGCATTTTTAATGCTACAAGAATTACAAAAACTTCATCCACTTGTATTGATAATATATTTACTGACACTAAATTTGACTATACTAATACTGTTTACTTTGTGAGGTCTGATCACAATGGACAATTAATTGCTTTGAAGAAGGAAAACAAAATATGTAAAAACACTGTTGAGAAAAAATTCAAGTATAAAAGATTTTACAATGAACAAAACATAAATGATTTTCTTGAATCTATGAAAGAGTACAAATGTGATTTGGATAACTTTAATGCAGAAATGGCATTCACAAATTTTTTCTCTAATTTTATAATATGTTTGAATGGTCATGTACCAATTAAAAAAATTGAATGCAAAAATAACAGATCATCATGTCGTTGGATGACTCCCGGCATTTTGATTTCAAGAAAAAGATTATTTGATTTATATAAATTGAGAGAGAAAGATAATTCACAAAAGATTAAATTGTTTATTTCTAGTTATAGTAAAATATTCAAAAGAGTGTGTGATGAAGCAAAAAGATTGTTTTTCATTAATAAAATTAAGAATTCTAAAAACGTTATCAGAACTACTTGGGATATTATAAAACAGGAAACTGGTAGAGCAAATACTCTTATCAATGACAAAACTACTAGTAGGAATAATATTCAAATTGCTGATTATTTTAATGATTTTTTTATAAATGTGTGTAGGTCTCTTACAAGTGATTTGAGTGCTTCGGCTGAGAGGGCAAAAAGTTACTTGGAAAACATGAACCCTTGCACAGATGTTTTCTCGTTTGAATTTGTATCACAGAGTGACATTATTAATACATGTAAGCAAATTAAAACAAAAGACTCTGCTGATCTGTGGGGTATCTCCACAAAATTATTGAAGCGCATCATTACTGGACTTGCTTCTAATATCGCTGATATAATAAACTTGTGTTTTAAACAGGGAATCTTTCCAAACTTATTAAAAATGGCAAGGGTCATACCCATACATAAAAACGGTGATAAAAATGATCCGGGTAACTTTAGGCCTATCTCGATACTGCCTGTGCTTAGCAAGTTGTTTGAAAGGATTGTTGCCAGCCAGGTTCTCCATTTTTTTGAAAGAAATAATTTGTTTCATCCTCAACAATTTGGTTTCCAAAAGAATAAAAGCACATCAGATGGAATAGCAAGCTTGGTACAAAATATATTGGAATCGTTTGATGAAAAACATGACATTTATGGTATTTTCTGTGACCTATCAAAGGCTTTTGATTGCGTTGACCATGAAATCCTTATCTGTAAGTTAGAATTTTATGGAATCAAGAACACTGAAAAGGCCTTTTTTGCATCGTATCTTAAAGAAAGAAAACAACTGACAGAACTAGATAATGTTAAATCATCTTTCGGAAATATCAACTATGGTGTCCCTCAGGGATCTATTCTTGGTCCATTGTTGTTTCTAATATATATTAATGATTTGCCCCTTTCCTTGATTCATGATGAGAAAATTATAATGTTTGCCGACGATACGTCGTTATTGATAAAGAGCACTAAAGGCGGAGAACATACACAGGCGAAAACTCTACATGCTTTAAATAAAATGGAGGGCTGGTTTTGTGATAACAATCTTGTACTGAATAAGACGAAAACTAATGCGATTCGCTTTTCTCTGAAACGGCCTATGCAAGATGATCCAGTGAATACCATGTTAAATAAAAAAGAAATAGTTATTAAGGATGCATGTAAATTCCTAGGCGTTACTATTGACAAAACATTACAATGGAGCTCACACATTGAAAATATTGCTCCAAAACTTTGTTCGGCAATCTACGCGATTAAAAAGATAAGAGAGACCTGTGGAGTAGAAGCTGCAAAATTGGTGTATTTTGCATACTTTCATAGTATCATGTCATATGGTATATTGTTTTGGGGAAACGCCCCTGACTCAAAAAGAATATTCATTCTGCAAAAGCGAGCAATGAGAACTCTTCTTTGCATGAATTATAGGGAATCCTGCAGAACTGTATTCAGAGAGCAAGGAATCCTAACCATGGTATCACTTTTTATTTATGAATGTATATGTTATGCGCAGAAACACCTGGATAATACACCACTAAATGAAGATTTCCATAGTTATAATACCAGGTCGAAACACAAAATTAGACCAATTGAACACAGGCTCTCTAAAGTAGATCGAAGCTTTTTGTGTCTTAGTGTAAGACTGTATAACAAACTCCCAGACACAATAAAATGTGATGATGTATTGGTCTTCCGGAGAGAAGTGAAATCGTATCTAGTTAATAAATCATTTTACACGATTGACGAAATGTTAAATGGATAAAATTGTTTATGTTTTATGCCTTGTACCTTTTTATAATTTTATTATATCTATGTTTGACGCTGTAGATCCAAACCCTTTACATTTGCGACTACATATTATATTTTACTTATTTAATTATTTTTCTCACTTGACGAAATCCTAATGGTTGGATATATTTTATGTTTTGTGTGATCGTTGCTTAATTTTGATTGACTTGTTTTTTGATATAATGTTTGTAATATTCATTGGTTATTATATTCTACATTTGACGAGTCTAAGTGTCCGCAATATAAGGACCTAAGGACGATATGAAAAAATATAAAATATAAAATATGCTGAATTATCCATCACGGCACATCCCCCAAGTGGGGCAGCCAGTAGACCAACCGCATGCAAAAACATGCAAGCCGTTAAAAAATAATTCATTCAGAATGACTGGCAAACCTCATTGCTGAATTTTAGATGTAAAATGTCTTTAGTATTTTGCTCACCTGCCTATTACAGGAAACTCGAAAACTTATGCAAACCTATTTAGGTGGATGTTCCAATGAATATTTTATTTTATTGCCTTTCTTAAAAATATCCTTTTATTTACATTAATCGTGAAAGCATAATATTTTATATAAAATGGTATCAGCAGTACAATACATAGATCGCAATATTTTTAAAATTATAATAGTAAAAAGTAAAATTAATTGATCATGTAATTTGAGGATAGGTTCACTTTATATTTATAGCAATGAATCTTTTAGTTATAATCATTGAATTTAAGGATGCTTTTATGGAAACGTTTTCCTTTAAGATTTCTTTGTAAAACTTCAATATAACGTTATTTTTTTCTGATTCAGACACACGAAAATATTTTAACGTAATATTATGTATTTGGTGCACAATATGAAGTATATAACATATTATGTGTTAGGTACACATGAAGTATAAAACATATATGTATCTAAATACGTGTTCCACAGTTGCATACAAAGCAACGAATACTTCTGCTTTTGGACGTCAAGATAATGTTTTCCAAGATGTTTGATTCACACCGACTTGTACTGTCAGATACATACGAGTACAAGATGTGAGCCGAATTCTTAATAATACAAACTTATTGCGGGTAGTTTGAGATTCAAGAATTCGCTCCATTTCAGAAACTTCTCCATACTACTTTGATTTAACAAATCTTAGAATATTATACGAAATATTAATGTTAAAGTTTTGTAGAAGGAATGTGTATTTTCAATAAATTTATTGAGAGGACGATTTGCATGTTTGTTACATGCAGCTGGTTTGTTAGTTATCCGCTCATGGGAAAAACCATGATTGTATAGTAGTAGTAGCGATTTAATCATGTTTTCCCACAGTTGAAAATATTGAAGATTAAAGGCATTCTCCAGAGTAATCACCTTGCTTATAAATACATGCACATGCATTCAAAAGTAGAAAAAATTGACAGAAAAGTAATAGAAAATACAGATATGGTTTACTTTTAAGCATCGTAGAGAGAAACATTTCATTCAAACCTATTTAATCATATATTAAATAAAAACAAAACATATATTTAAAGCATAAAAAATCAAAGAAACTAAGATCTTTAAGCAAACTTGTATTTACTAAGCGTAATCTTGGAGAATAAAATTTAGGTGTTGATTAATAATATCCAAATCGTTCCAGAAGGATGCAGAAGGCACAAGATTGTGACGATTGGAAGGTTTTAAAAGATTTGAAGTAAAAACTATTTTAGATGTGCAATTCACACTCTATGTAATGAACATACACATTGAACTCCCTGTGTCAACAAAATAACAGAAAATGGAGTATAAAAGTTTGCATTTTCGTCATCGATATGTGATACAGTAACACGATGTCATGTTATGTACAAATGCAGTATTACACTTTGTTATGGAAATGGTCTGTTTTCAGGGGTCGATTTTCAGCATGCTTTCATGCGATCTTTATCATCACCAGCTGTATGTAGCATGTTGAGCTTTTATGTTAATAAGTTTCTTGTTTGACATCATACCTATTCATATTGAGCGTGTTGAAGGTGAATTGTTTTTCGTTTTCAGATTACCTGATATTTCAATATTATACATGTTGTGATAATTGGAATTAAATATTTTATAGGTGCACTCGTGTGAAAAAGATATCTTTTTTCTCATAAATGTTAAAGGCTTTATTCATTTATAATTATGTACTTATATTAAGGGATTCTTCCCTTGAAAATGACTATCGGAATATAATTAAAACAAATCATATAAAAAGGAAACCATAATATTTCATAAAAAATCTTTTCTTTCAAGACTTTATTGTAGAAATATAATATAATTATCTCTTTCGTTGAGAGTTTTTATGTCAATGATACAGTCATTTCTTTCTACGACTTTCCTATCACTCTTACATCATTGTAATAAGGAATATAAATTTAATGACTTTCAGAAGCTTTCTGGATACAAAGCAGTGTATTCGTGATATGTGATGTTGTTTTTTAATAAAAGTGATTTTCTCAGAAATCCTTTTAAAATGCTCAATAGATCAAAGAATTTGTAAGGATACGAAAACAATATTAATGTACCTACCTTCCAAAAATGACAATCGTTGGTTGTAGGTGAGTATTATTTTCTGAAACATGATATTTCATGTATGTACATAGAGATTGGTAAAAAGGTACTGCAATGCGGGAACCAATTCGTATTTCTCTTCTCACTTGGAAAGAGATATGGGTATGAGAACATAGAATAAAAAAATAATACATACAACAAAATGCATTTTTGTTTTGCAGATTGGGGAAAAAATGTATTAAAATATAATATTCGGCTCGATTTTCGTTGAAAATAAACTAAAGCTGATATTTTTGACGAAAAATATAAATATTACTCATTAAAAACTCGTTTTGAAGAAAAATAAAAAGAAGGAAATTAGTTGTTCTGTAAATTATGATTTAGTATTATGTAGGTATAGAAAGAGTCAAACAAAATGCTTTTTAGACTTGTTATTAAAGTTGTCCTTTATGTAAAGTTTAAAATATACAGACGAAGCTCTAGTTCCAAAAGCACTCTGCCAATTAATAAAACTATTATATATTTACAAAGGAAGCAGTGTTATGTTATATTAATTGCTTATAATTTTTAAACATTTCAATTTATATAAAAAACGTTTAGATTCTGTGACATTTTTTTTTACCAATCTCTATGACATCGTTCTGAAAAGAAGAAAAATGTTTCTTATTGTTTTATTTTTTTTTGTAATTGTTAATGACTGTAACTAACACATTAAAGCCTCGGGCTCTAAACGTGTGGAAGATAAATAAGATAAATACTTGACGTGAAACTAACACTAATGTAGTTTTTAGGGAACAAAAAAAATGACAATTCAAGTCCGTAAAGTCCTCTATATACAATAGATCTCCCACTCTTTTCTGTAAGATTCGAGTGTCCTGGGGCCGCAGACAAACCGCACTTTGCGATCGACAACTGGCGAACTATTCGACAATCTACCTAGTCGAAAATTCGTTTGTAGTCGGTCGCCAAGTACGGTTTGTCTACGGCCCCTGTAATAGGCAGGGGTTCGTAAAACATTACGTATAAAACAATTAACACCTGTGTGATGTATCCACGTAGTGTATCTATGTAGCCATTCTAATTAGGTATATAAGCGTGCTACCCGTATTAATCTATGCTCATTATACTCATTAGACTTAGATACGCAGTTAGGTACTCTGCCAGCTAATTGATAAACTCTCGCGTGTGACTAATTGTGTTCGAATATTGTAAATAGGGACAATAGTAACATGTAATGTATCGTTATTAGATTGTAAGATCCGTGTTTTCTTGGCAGGAACCTACATACATTGTAAATAAAGGCACAGTAAAATAATTTGCAATTTAGCAATGAGACATACCGTGCATCCTGAATGTCTTATTTTTTATTAGAAGTAATTTTTCTGTAGCTCCCCCATAAGTGAAATGTGCCGTGATGGTATGAATGAATGAAACAAAAAAATATCTAGATAGTATTTTCCACAAAAGCACATCTGGAAAATTCGTCTCCGCCCTCCTTTGTTCTATTTTTGAACCAAAGGAATTCGCTTATTGGAAAATTGTTCAAAGGTTTTATAACCGACTGTAGTAAGGTCACTCGATATTTTAAATGTGTGAAAAAGGAACAAAGTAACTAAATAAGTAGCAATGTATATTGTATTCCAAGAAGAATAGTATGTAAGCGACATGATACATCTACTCATCTACAGAGCTATCCAATTTATATGGCTTATCGATACAAGAACATTGAATCTGAAAAAAACAGCACATTTCATTTTATACTCGAACTATTTTTGACACTTAACCAGTTTTTTTTTTAATTTATTTACTCGAGGATTTATTGTAGGTATTTATTAAAGTTATATTATAAGAATTTTCACGTCGCTTTAAGTAATTTTGTATAAGTTTAAGCAAACAACTAGTATGCAGAAAATACGTAGCTGTAACTTATGTTGAATTTTTATTGTAATTATGTAAAGAGGCGGTGGATATTAACGGCGGTATTTACTTCTAAGAAGGATTCTATCGAGGAGAGTCCTTCAGGCAAACCTTGAGCCCATTCTTAGAAAGAATTTTCATGAGGAGTACGGATGATATAAAAACTGTCATTCCTGTAATAGTCAATGAGCTAGTATACGTAGCATACGTAGCTGTAACTTATGTTGAATTTTTATTGTACATAATTATGTAAAGAGGCGGTGGATATTAACGGCGGTATTTACTTCTAAGAAGGATTCTATCGAGGAGAGTCCTTCAGGCAAACCTTGAGCCCATTCTTAGAAAGAATTTTCATGAGGAGTACGGATGATATAAAAACTGTCATTCCTGTAATAGTCAATGAGAGTGCAATACTTTTTGTGTGTATTGATTAAACTGTTGTGTAGCCAGCGAAAATACGCAGATATATCTGTATTCACACTTATGTAAATAGTTTTGAAAAGAAGATTGGTTTTGTTTTGCATAAGAACCCCTCATACATACTTGCAGATGTATGTGATCAAAAATATATTATTAATAATAATAATTTTTCTGAACACAACAAAAAATCAGATATAACAATAAATAGACTATTTATTACAACTTAGATCTTAAACTTAACTTAAATCTTAATATCCCCCGTGTAAAGTCTCGTGTAAAGGAGGGTACCTATATTATACATAGGTTATCATAGGTAAAGAGGGTTTTATTATAGATTCATTTATTTAAAAACATATTTCACAACCAAAACAAATATATATTATCCGAGGAGTCCCTGTTACAGAAAAGGTACCTTTATTTTAGTATCATTTGTATGTTAGTTTTTAAGTGTAAACTATCGGATATGTCTGGGATATCTCGCCACCGAGAGTGATCCCGGATACGACTCCTACGGCTGCCAGTCTCCTTTACTTTCAAAAAAGGTATATTATTTATAGTGAGTATGTTATTGGTGTGTTTGGATAAATTGAAAACTCAAATTTATCTTATAAAATAGAACATCTTCAATGTAGCGATGTATTTATGAAAACTCATTTAAAAGGATATAAAAACAGGAAAAACTACTAATAATATGGTATCTTTGTTATTAATAAAAATTAAAAAGTACTTCGAATTTAAAGAACGCCATCAAATAAACATACTTCCAGCTATTAAAATAATATGATTCAAAACTAAAAGTTAAACATTAAACTTGCAAGATAACACGTTATACATTTACAACTAGATACAAAATATTTTCTTTATCGTTTTAACAGAATAATACTCTTATCATTTTCCATACTAGGCGTATTTAAGTTGTACACTTTTGAAAGCTTTAGAATATTTATTCTTAGTCTTAGTAAAACTAAAACATCTTCTTCAACAGTAATAATTGTTGATCCTTACACGGCTATCTGATAAATTATGCCGGGGCACGTTCAACATGCTGGAGTTTCAATGTTTTACGCAGTTAACATAATACCAAGTATTAAAATGATAAAATATAAAAAAATACGATTTTGAATAGTGCTTAACAGTCAAATATTTGAGTTTGTCGAATTTCAGTTTATTTACTATATACTAACAGTTTCGTTATATATCAACCAACCCACAGAATACAATTTGATTGAATACAAAAAAAACATTATTTTTTGTAGAAGTAACTATTACTACTATTACTACAATCTCATCACGGCATATCTCACAAGTGGGGTAGCCAGCAGATGGGCCACATTGAATAACAAACCTCCCTTAATTTTTTCACTTCATTATTCTATTCCATGTTCTAAAAAAAGGTATAGGAAACTAACATTCATTGATGACATAGATGATTTTTTCCTTATGAGATCGCTTTGGCCAAAAGCTGTTATGGTATCGGTACAGGGTGATCTGTTTTATATAATTATAATAAAAGATACTTACGTAAATCATACATTAATATGCAGAACCTTATTGGGTGTTATCATGTTACATTTGGAATGTTTTTTAAATATTCTACAATGCACATCCGTTACTCAATTTTTTAAAATCGCGATCGATTTCGGTAAACCTTTACCATTGACGAGCGAGATGGTAAAGGTTACCGAAATCGATTGCGATTATAAAAAATCAAGTAACGGATGTGCATTGTAGAATATTTAAAAAACATTCAAAATGTCTCGTAACTGTTACATAGTTAATCCTTCTAAAATAACTGATAATGTTACATTTGTTTTCAGAACGGTTTTTGAATTTTTGTTAGCAAAAAATTAGTAGACAGAATTTGTTATATATTTATAAAATGGGACAAATTGGATAAGATTTAATTATTTAAAGGTCAAACAGTACAAGGTATAACTATTTTTGTACCTGAGTTATCCCATGAAAAGAGTTATCCATGTGGCCTATTTGTTTTCAATAGATCACTCACTTCTATGGCAAATGTACGTACTCAAGTTTTACAAAGATGTTACGTCGAGTACTTTTAATACTCACACTACGCCGTCGTAGCTACGGTTTAGTAGGTATATTTACGATGATAACAACGTAGAGACTACGTCTACGAGAGCTACAAAAGTACGTTTTTATCTCTTTGTATATTGACACACAGAGAGTGAGTGAATTTACTTAAATATTCAAAATGATCTATCTACTTAGCCTTGAGAATATATTATAAAAAAATTATAAACTGAAAGATATTATGTCTGACAGAAATGTTGAATAATAATGGTGTAAATATAAAAAAAAATGGAATAAAGGGTCATATTGAATTTGATCAAACTTTTTTAATATTCAATTTTGTTTTGATTGTGTGTATAAATAGGAGTCTAGAACTCCTGAAATATCCAGGCTCAAGATGGGTCTTTCTTCAATGATTGTCCTCTACAGACAAATATCTCTATCAAATACCTAGGTTATTTCAACATTTGTGACATCGGCTTTTAGTTTACTAAAGGTCTTCTATAGACAGGTGTTCGCGAAATCAGAAACCCAAACTAGCGTTCATCCACGGCATTGTTATTAATGTGACTATGCAATAGATACTGCTTTTTGATGTTAGGTATCTATCTATAGCAGGAGAAGAAAGTTTTTATTATTTATAATAACAACCTTTGTGAAACACAACGAACAAGAATGTCCGTAGATGTAACGAGAAAGACCCGATATAATAAATAATGAAACAATAATATATCGTATTCTTGTCAAGTCGAAGCTTTTGTGTGGTATTAATGTAAGTTTCCATTTAAGTACAAATTTATGTATGTTTAACGTACGGACAAATAACAATACTATGTTCTAATACCAAGATCCAGATAGTTCTAGATAATTAATATAGTTTCTACGCTAAAGTGTATGTTATTTAAATGTTGTTATTTATCTTGCGATATCAAGAACAATTTGTATACAGTAATTCCTTTTCTCACTTACTGTAGCAGAGGTAAGCTACCTTTGAAATTATAATTATAGAAATTAAAATATAACGTGTCGTTGAATGAAATAAAAGTCACTCACTCAGTTCCGTAGTATTGCGGGATTGGTAATAAGTTGGTATTAAATTCATTCTGTATTATCGTTTAGGTTCTCGGGTTTGCTGAAGATGGGTTCAGCATCGAAGCCGAAAGCTAGAAGAAAGAACGACGGAGATCCATGCAGCAAACCCGAGAACCTCAACGATACAAGACGCTGCGAAAGCTTAAACAATTATTTCATTCTGTATTGTATACAAGTTTTTCAAATTTTTAGAATCTCCAACTACCTAATTGAAATCTAAATTTTTAAACTACAAATTCTTTTTGGTTTGCCAACAGCAAACTTTTTTTAGAAATATATAAAGGATACAATAGTTTTCATATTTAAATTGATTATATTTGAGCTAGGCACTGATTCTTTATCACTTCATCTCAACCTACAGAATTATATGATTTTCATAGAAGTGTGTAAATGACCTTATTGACCCACTTTTATGTATTTCTAGTAAAGGAATGCAAAACATCTAATTCATAGAAGTCAAGTTCTTCTTATTTCCGAAGAAAGAAGGGCTTTTGTTTTCAGAATATGTTTTTCTATTCTATTTATTTACTCAGTATCATCAAAAGTTTGTGGAATATGGAATGAGAATTTGTTATTTAAATTTTAAATGATAATGAAATTCGTTGAATCAACCACAAGAAAGGCAGACCCCACCACCATGTGGGAATAATAATTGCCCAAGGAGAAGAAGAAGAAGTTGAATCAACCACATTTTTTCTAGACGACTAACTCTATGTAGAAATATTAAATTATATTTAACATAAATCCTAGTTTATTATGAAAACTGTATGAGTAAGTCCAAAAATGATTTATTATTCTCTGTTTTGAATACTTCTGAATAGTTTTTTTCTATATCATACGTTGTTTCAATTGGTTTTCAAGCTAAGGATATTATTACTTTTTAATCATCGAAGCTTTTAGCTAAGCGATCTGCATAAAAGGATTGAAATAACTTTAGCTACACTGTGAACTGTAAATAAATATTGTACCTAAAGGCGATTCTTGTAAAGGTTCTTCCAAGCTTTTCAAACCACCCGCATTTAGTCTTTAGGCATATTATGCAAAACTGACTATTTCTTGTTTAGTTTTTTTAGTCAATGTAAAATAGACTTCTTTGCATCTGAAAATTGATCAATTAAGTCAGAAAATTATTATTCAATAGAGCTTCAGCTATCATTA
The DNA here is from genome assembly GCA_947579605.1 of Athripsodes cinereus. Lineage (NCBI taxonomy): Eukaryota > Metazoa > Arthropoda > Insecta > Trichoptera > Leptoceridae > Athripsodes > Athripsodes cinereus. The sequence goes on along the minus strand of OX388318.1, from coordinate 19,366,348 downwards.
CGGTGTAAAAGTTACATATTATGCTAATGTTATTTATTGTGTAGGTATTTTATGAAAGTGCATTCTGTACTAATACATACATTACTAAAACAAATACGGCTCTTCTTGTTCACTGCAATAACTATTATTTAGTGGTGTAATGGACTTATGCAATAAACCTTCAACCTCACAACATACACACACAAATAATTTAAATTATGTGGAGAAGTGTAAAGAAAACTGTGAAGTAATATGTTTATTTACTACATGTTATGCCTGTAATGTTTACTCTTTGTTCATTTACATGTCTATTTTACATTTTATTATAAAATATGAATCTAAATATAGATTCATATTTTCTTCTCAACCCACTTCCATCTACTTTCGAGTGTTTCCTTTATATTTTTCTGTATTATCCGATTCTGAAACTGTTTGCATTCAGTTGACAGCGGTATATTTTGTGTAGCCTTCTAAAATAGACATTAATGGATAAAATATTAACAAAGAGAGGCCTCTTAAATTCTAACTAAATGAAGGAAGAATCCTTCATTGCGGTCTGATCACATAAGAAGAATTCCTGGTGACTGGTCGTAAAATACCCACTGTTAAAAAATATAAAAGTAATAAATAATAAAATTAAATTACTTTCAACTGAACTGTTGTAATTAAAAAAATGTAATCCAAAAATTTAATTGTTAATAAAATTGACGTCATACGACTAGGTACCTATTTAAAAAAAATGTTGAATAGATTTTTTTCTTCAGACAAGTTATGGGGTTATTAAAATCATGACTTTTACATGCTCAAAAGGTTTTTTCCCGTTTTCATAACGAAGAATAATAATAAAGTTTTTTATTAAGTATTATTACCTTCCTGCAGAAGTTAACTCTTTCTATAAGAATTATTGATTGCATAATATCTCTGGGCGAGAGCCGATGGCGAAAAACTTTCATTTTGAATTTATTATTAACATTAATGAAACTTCATCGGTTTATTTATGTTCATTGAAAATTAAAATGTTTTTAACACTCCATAATGAACGCATAATTTTATTGCCTTTTATGTTTTTTTTTATTGCAAAACACAGTTAATTTTTCGCTTAAATTTTGAAGAGAACTGTCTTTAATCTTTATAATAAAAAAAACCTAAAGCGAGACACTAAATCTCGTCTTCAGCAGTTGATAATAGAGGGCAATTTTAAGTGACGTCGTGGAGTGAGAAGGAGGCAGATGTCGTGGCTGCGTAATACATGGCCGTGGACTGGAAAAATCCAGATGGGAGAGCTGGTTAAAAAAGCGCGGGACAGGGAAGCGTTCAAGCTCCAGAGTGATCGTCAACGTCAGGAAAACCTGGTAGGCACTTCTTCTTAGTTTCGTGTCGGTCAACAAATGATAAAATAACAAAAACATCAAAATCCACATTTATATTCCCATTTCCTCCCAGAAAACCACGATAGAAGGCACTGATAGAAGAAGAAGAAGTTCCTAAGAAGCTGACATAATATTTTATATTATTTTTTAATATTTTATGTTTTATGGCACTGAAAGAATAAAATGGTTGTTCATTACATTCATTCAGTATGCAAGTTTTCTCCATGTGGAGGATGCTTTGATAGTTTAGGGTAAATATTGTTTTTATATATATGAATATTATTGTATTTTTAAAATCAAATTGACAATGTCCTTATAAGACGAATGACGTCTCTCTCACAGAATAAAACAATAGTAGAATAAAACACATTGAGAATTTATTTTTAAAGGATAAATCCTTAAGCCCCTCCTTTGAGGTACTGCATTTTAGCTGTCTGTATTTTATCTCAAGCTCTCCATAAACTTTCATATCTGGAGTAGTACCTAACTTTTCATAAACTTTCGTTACTGAATTAATTAGAGGCTTTGGAGACAGCAATAAGGATGCTTTGAGAAATTACCGAGATGTAAACAGGTCACCAAGGCAAGTGAGAGCATATGAGTGTGTATTGTGTATTGAAGTAATTTTAGGAATGTTATTCTAATTTGGTCCAACTTTGCGGTGTAGACGCGTGGACTCTTAAAATTAATAAAATTAGCCGCCTTGAAGCGTTCGAAATGTGGATCCACAGTAGAATGCTAAGAATATCCTGGACCGATATGATAAGAAACATTGATATTTTACGTAGAGCCAATGCAAATAGATAATTATTCACTACTGTTAAACTTCGTAAAACATCATATTTTGGCCATGTAATGAGAGGTAACAAATACACTACACTCCAGCTCATCATTAAGGGGAAGATTGAGGGCCGCAGAGGGGTTGACAGAAGACAGCTCTCTTGGCTTCGAAACATTCGAGAGTGGACCGGAGTCAGAACCGTGGAGGAGCTGTTTCGCGCCGCCCAGGACAGGGAGACCTTTTTCAAATGGTAGTCAACATCGGGGGGACCCGGCAAGGTATGTGAAGAAGAAGAATATTCTAATTGTATGTATCATATAGTCAAAAAAATTACAAAAAACTATTTTCGTGTGAGCGTATATCTAAAAATGTCGTTAATACAAATGAAAAAAGGTGCAAGTTATGGAGTGTTAAAATGAATTTAAGTTCGTCGTCGTAGGTATATTTTACTTAGGAGGCAATATTATTACTACTGAAACTTTTAATACAATTTCATAATAAGTTAACTAATATTTATTATTGCGGGAAAGAAATCGGAAAGTTCTTAGGTCTTGAAACTTATGAGCCTCATCCGCGAGTAAGAGTTGGTTTCAAAGTGCTTTAATAATGTTAAAATAAGAAAACATTAGTTACATTTGGTTTTCCGTAAAATATTTCCTTACCAAAGGTTTGAAGCAGGGATATGTTATGTCACTACGGCAATAGAATCAAACGTTCCAATATGTTGTTTTTTTTTATTTTGTACTTCCAAGCATGAGTTTATGTTTTTTTAACGACTCATTTAGGTTTAATGATGCAAGATGTTGTTGAAACGAAAATTTTGAAATTATGTAAGAACAAACTAAAACTGCGAAAAGAAAATTGATTTTTTATTTGAAAATAAGTGGACTAATAACAAATATTTATGCTGTGATTCTCGAGTTGCGTGAACCAAAGTATCACATGACCAACGTCGCTTACAATTAACTCTAATATAAATACCGAGTGACATTTGTTTTACTGTATTTTTATTTGGCACTTTCACTTAACATATAAAATTGCCAATTCTATCTTTTCATTGCTATAAGGTACCGAAAGTTTGCATGACTCGCGAGTATACTGTTTTATGTTTGACGTATAATAATTATACGTCAAACATAAAATAGTATACTCGCGAGTAAAAACATAAAACAGTATAATTATTATTACTACGAGTTTCTAGTTCTAGTATTAGCTCATTTCCGCCCAACGTACACGCTTTTGTACACCTCTTTGAAGTGATATTTATTTCCTTCGTTTTCATAAGTTATTATTGATTCTACAGTTTCTACAAGTCTTAAATATTATGATTGTAATTAATAAGGCTTGTAAAAATATTATATGTCTGGTTAACATTGTGATACGTCGTATTGACTGAAAAATACTTATCATTTGGATAGAAATTTCATATTGTTATTTAGGCTTGTAAAAATACGCATGGTAAACATTGTGAATACTTCATGATGACCGAAAAATATTAATCATTTTTATACAAATCTCACATAGTTATTTAGGCTTTTAAAAATTCATTAATTGTATCGGCATTAACTTTGTAACACTTCATTTTTAATTATCAAACAAAATAAAATAAATATTTATTATTTTTGTTTTATGTTACTGTTGAGTTAGACTAACGCACGACCGGTTTCGCGGACTCCGAGTTCGTATCATCAGATGCTGATCTATACTTATATAGATCAGCACCTGATGTTTGTAAAAAAAAAAATATTACGTTGCATTTGTTTCGATACATAATTTTATTATAATACTTGCGTCTTCATCCCTAATCTTTGTTGAGTCGACGGCTTACTGCGACATGGATCTTAGAATATTTTTCTCGGAATATCGCTGTCTTTTGCTGCTTCCGGAATCTCTATTCGTTTTTTCAATGACCTTCACCAATTAATGTGTTCTTGATCAACCTTTGACCACTTCAAACCAAATCTTTCAATACACGTGTTTTGTATATATTTTCTGTTAAGTGTTAAATTAATGAATGGGACCTGTGAGTTAATAAAGTAGATTGTACTTACTCAATAAAGGGTAAAGTACCTGCTAGGGACAGTATATCGTTACTAAGTACCCGTTATTAGTATTATTATTAGGTACTCGAACTATAGATCGTTACTTACAATACTATAAATTTATGTAACCCTTTTGAGGTCTACATTAGTGCGAATAAAATACGCGGGTAACTATTACTACATTATAGGCGATAAAATCAGACGCAATGGGCGTTATATTCTTTTAACTGGCTGTTATACAAATTATTTAGTTTGTTGGTAAATGAAATATATTAATTAAAGTTAAAACAATCGAAAATTTTAATCACTTTTAATTAATTGCATATTACAATTACAATTCCACTTTTTTTGGAGTAACGTCAGGGATTTAAATTCATTCATTTACTCACACCACAACAATATTTAACACATGTGGTAAAGCCATTTTACAGCATGCAAAAACATGCAGTTGTTCTTTTTGTGACAAATTAACGTTAAATATTTTCAGCATGGGTAGGAACCTCATCGTCTGTCATCTGTCTTTTACAGAACAGTTTAAAAATTAAAAAGAGTGGAAGACCTATTTTTTGTGCAAGAAACTCCACGGAACTTCACTGATGAAAGTGAAATAAGATGACGTGTCTTATAATTATATCGTCATTGCTTTACTATAATGACCATTGCTACTTGTCACCCAAATTTCAAGAAATGTCTCCCATGAAATAATGGAAATATTTTAGGTACTGGTACATACCTTACCCTTTCCAACTAATTTTGGTAAACTAGAAAGCACCGTGAGAGATTTTCTTTTCAAGGTTGTTATTATTAGGTAAACCTGATTCATTATTCCAGTCGAGGCGAATGGGCTGGACTATGAATCTAAATTAATGAAGATATAGGTTGATAACCCTATATGTTTAGCAAGGGATTGTTTACTTGGCAACCTATTGTGTTTTTTATCGAGTAAAACAATAAACGAATCAGTCAATAATCGAACCGAATCCTTTGACGTGAACTTATGTGTTTCTTGACCGTGAAATGTTTTTGACAAAATGTAAAAATCGTGAAATTGGAAATAATTTAAAAGCATAACTAAGTCTTTGACTTATTTACAATTGTGAATTTTTTGATTCGTACTCAAAAAAACGATTGTAATACAGAGGATGTCAGTAGAAAAATATCAAGTACGTAAGTTATGTTAGGTATATTTTATCTACTTGCACTTGGAAATAACCGGCTTACGGTACCAATACTAGGTATCTCAGAACTATATCTACACATGAAGCTGTCAATGTGTTTCATAAGAGAGAATATCGAGTCCTTCGGCATGTCTCATAGGGGCTTTATTGGACAAAGTGCACATCGCGAAAAGTACGGTTTGTGGGTTCAATTACCATCCAGAGCACACTTCCAAAGGTGACGATGTTTTTAAGTTTAACTTAGCGACCGACGGATCTTGGTAGGTGTTCATTATTAAGAAATTAAAATGAAACAAAAAAAATTATTTAATAATTATTTTTTAAATTTTAGATTTTGACACAAATGCGTTATTCTTAGAAAACTTCGTTTCTTATATAAAACAAACATGTTAGAGATAGTTTGAAACCTATTTTTCATATAAACCATATGTTTAATTTATCAAAGTTTCCCGGTTAAGGTTAAATAATAAAATTCAAAAATTTGATTTTAAAAGCTTTTTAAATAGATGTCAATTAGTACGTACTAAAACCAGGTTCAAAGCTTTTAAAATGATTAGCGTTTTCATATAAATGTACCTATAAAGTTTTATACACGTTATATTGTATTTAGTTATTCCATGAAATCTTTTTAATTAAAAATTACGATGCATATAGCAAAGTGCTTTACTCAGAATAAGAGTTATATTTTAACAATACGTTATTAAAAACTAAATAATGGTGATGAGTTGAATGCTTTCAGCTTTCACGTATGTTGTTACATAATATAATCGTATGTAATTTAATTATTTTGTTTTAGTATTAAAATTAATATGTATTATATTACGTATTCTTCTCATTTTAAAATAACGATTCATCGTAACACTCTAAAAATAATGTTATTTTTACTACATCACTTTTTTCAACTTTTAATTATAAGTTGGTAAGTTTTGAAATATAAATTTTAAACACTCATAATTTCAGCTTCATGGAAATTAATCTTGACTAAATATTGTTTATGATCTTTATCTATGAATGTCAAAATTTTTCACTTCTTGTTTTTGTTTTGTCGTGTATTTTTTTAATGATTTTATAATTAATAAAGTTATATGTGTTCTGTGAAATGTGCAAATTATATCTTTATAATAATTTTGTTAGGTGTTACTAGCCGTATGATGATGAAATAAATAAATAGATAAATAAAATAACTTGAGGAAATTATAATCGTTCTCATTAAATTTCAAAGTGTTTTTTTTAAACAGAAGGTTCGTTTGACTAACCTCACATCTCAGGGGATTATAATACGAAACCTTTATTATTTGATGAACAAATTTTATAATATAGGTAGTATGATTTGAAATTCTCAAAACAGCTTTCGTGGTTGACGTGATTTTTGACATCGGAAAGTTTTTCAAAAAAATTACTCACCAATTGACATGCTACAAAATTACATAGATAAAATATAACAGATTATATAATTGAATATCTTTCTTTGGGATAAAGTGATAGTGATGCTCAAGTGCCTAGGAATGCAATATTGCTAGCTAATGGGGGGTATACTGTTCAACCAGTTCCAGTTCCTCTTTCTACTATTCTTCTTAGTAAAAGAAAATTTAAAGATGGGGGGAGTAGTCAAAAGCTTATATTATTTATTCGAGGGAAAGCTATGTCAGGGGCGCCAAGTATCAAAGGAACTAATCAGTTGCCAAACCCTCCAATTATTTTGATGTAATTCTAGTTTTTAAATAATATCAGTTTATTATCACGTCATGATAATATGACTCACGAAACATTCAAGAGATGAAAAAATGAAAAGTGAGTATTATTTTATTTAAAAATATTTTTTTGTAGATTAACTGTTATTTTTTTATTGAAACATCGTAAAAAATTATTTATGTAATAACTTTTTTGGCATTTTTCATCAGAAAAGCCATCACTAGACTGTCTGGAATGAGCACAGATGAGTTGATGACCAATGAATGTAATTTCCTTTAGGAAATTGTGAATTTACGGTGATCGCCCTCATCATCTCGTAACTCTTAATTACCCTGTTGGGGTACATTGAACCCTTCACAAATCGATTTTTAATAAAATTAGTATTAGTACATTGTATCTTTGGTATCTTCATAAATTTTCTTTTTCTGCTTTTCAAATTCGTTTTGGGAATTCAGATGTGAATTTAACTACAATTTAGATCGATATATGTAAACATTTATATTAATTTTCAAGGGTTTGTTCGTTAACAATGAGAAAAAACCTATTAAGATATTTTTTTTTAAATGTGTACATAATTCAACAACACTGTTTATTTTTCATTCTTATAATTAAAAAACTACCGCACTTACGGCAAGATCAGTTAAAACTTTCGAGAGAGTTCTTTAATATATTAAGTTAAATTGATGAAATCGTGTTTTTGCATAGTAAACTCAAATTAGAATCTTACATTTATATAAATAAGTTGTTGATAACATATTGTGATGAAATGAATATATACAAGATTGTAAATATTATTTTAGATTGTAAATTTAATATTATTATTTTCGTATACCTAGATGGAATATTTGTAGTAGGTAATTAATAAAGGGATGGAACTTAGTTGATTTCAAGTGGATGACAATCTATCTATGTAGGAGACAGAGACAGGTATATTTTGGTGTGTGTCAGAAAGAGATGGATGTAGTTTTTTTTTGTTGTTTTGGGTCGACATTTTCAGGATCTGAAGTGGGAGGATAGATGACTCGTGGCAGTTCGTTTTGAATTCTTAAGAAATTAGGTTGTGCCCATATTAGTTTTAAAAGCAGTGTTGGAATTTATTGATTAAAGAATAATTAATTGTTGGACACAACCAAAGTATTATTTATGATTTTGGAGTGATATTCACGTACAGAGTGGATATAATATTTTACATCCTAAATAATAATTGTATTAAATAACAGATTCAGTTACCTGCCAGCCGCAAGGCTAAGTGTTTTAATATTATTTTATTATTTATATATATAGGTGCTAGGATACTCTCAGGATGTCTGTTGTCTACAAGGCAATATTTGTACTCAAGGATTTATTATTTTACAGATTTTGAAAACGAAGGAATTATGTGTTATATATATGTTATTTTCAGTATTATTGTATGTATGTATGTATGTACTTGTGACCGATTTTATATAGCGCCTTCCGACACACCTACAACTAGACCAGTGGCGTACCGATCTACCCAATAGTATATTTTATTTAATTTATTTTGCCAAAACGAAGGATTGTGCAGTTCGGAGTGGAGTTTTATGTTGAGCAGGATATTATTTGATTATTTAATTAATTACATATTTTATCTTCGATGTCATTTGTATTCTACGAATTAACTGGATTTTTCTATTTAATTGTTCTGCTGGAAATTGCCGTGACATTATAGAATGTATTAATTAACATTTTGCAAGGCATGGATGTATCGTATTGATTATGTATTATTATATTAATATATTTATATTAATACCATTTATCCAAAAATCCCTACATAAACCCTTTCCCTTCTTGGGAATCCAGTTTTGTCCAGTCGTTTGTTTGGCCCCAGATGATTTGGGTACGACGGTATTCTTTTCTTAACAAAATATATGATATTGTAGTATATAATTATGCATGATAATTATTTAAATCAAATTTTGTAAATATAAGTACATAGTTCAACTAACAAAATTCTCTCCTTTCCCTATATGCTGGAGGACCCACAATCCATTATAAGGTCTTTGGGCATTTGTAAATGGATATTATGTTTAATTAATTTTAATTATTATTAACTGGTTGGTAAATCACTGTTCGTGATATTGCTAACTATATTAGTAGTCTATCTGATCAGTTCTGTAAGAACACACCTTGCAATCATTAACATGGTTGGATGTGCGTGGAGATTGGTGGTGCTTTCTCTGCGTATAAATCAACTTAACCAATGAAAAAGTATTTATTTCAAATGTTCTCCGACTGAAGCAGGTACAGCTCCATTCCTCGAATTTTCTGCTAGAGTATAGCTTGAAGGGGTTATCTGCGCCCTTTGGTTGAGGCTCAATGATCAGGAATCTTTAGAACTAATATCATTATATGTTTGCATGTCCGCATGTTTGCAATATATTGCATGTCCTAGTGAAAATATATCTTATATATTATTTTATATGTATTCGGCTGTAGAATAGTGCACTCGGGCTCAAAGTACGGCATGGCGAGTTTGAGACGTGAGGGAGCGAAGGCGGCGCTCCTTTAGCATGGACACAGCATGCTTTCCATGCACTAACATGGTAGTTAGTCTCTGAAAATGATGTCATAGCAATTGTGTTGAAATTTAATTAATATTCAAAAGTAATAAAGTTATGTTTTTGGGTGCGCCACTGTCCTTTACGACGCAACGAATTAGTAGGTATGTTGTAGAACATATGTACATACATTGGCCATAGGTACTATGAAATGGTTATCTTATGTAGGGACATGGATCGGCAACCAGTTACCATACAACATTCTCGTGATGATATAGAATAATATTATTTGAATTTTATTTTATGATTGTTATGTTATATTTTGTTATGTTTTATTATGCACTATTTTTATTATGTTATTTTACAGTATCTCAAGGTAAGTGATCTGACGTCAAAGTTGACCTCAGAGTTAATATGAATCAAAATTCATGTTTAAATTGTTTTATTGATTTTGTGATTTTGTTGTTCTTTTTGATTATTGAAATGTATATTTCAGGTGACTTATTTTGCGTTTTTAAAAACACACAACGTAGGTAAAATTATCGTCAAAACACAACGTACTGGGTCCAAATCTACGAAAATAGTTAATAGATAAATCTAGACGATCACGAAAGGCCAAAATTCGTTAATTAATTCAATTAGGAATGCGATATTTCATACGTATATTTGCAACAATGCGGAATTTCATACAATTCTTAGCTAGTCGGATAGGGATGTAAATTCTAGTTTGGGAATCAATTATTACAGTAGGTATAGTTTAGAAGCTAGGATGTTGCAAATTCGGAGTTTAGAATGGTTTGAGATAGGTAGGGTCATCACAATATGAAAATAATTATAATGTAATAAAAGGCCAAACGTTGTATATAAATAAAAAAAAATAATTCATTACAAAAGTTACCTACTCGTAAGGAACCCAGGACATCCTTCTAGTAATGTAATCATATTAATAATCTTTATTGCACAAAATATTTAAACAAATATAATAGGATAACAACATGGAATATGCAGATATTTTTTGCAAAAATGGGCGAGTTTATCGCAGAAACGCGATATCATCCATCTAACCCAAAGTACAGAAGAAAAAGAATTTATATGTCTTCATTTAGGTATGTTTTTGTGTATATTATGACTGTTTATTACTCTTCTTCTATTGAATTAATGTTTTTCCTTTCTATTATTATATTATTGTAATGTTGATGAATCCATAAGTCCTGTACGGGAGATGTTGAAAAATAAGGAATTAAGTTCTACATATTGCATAATTTCTAATACAATGCTGACAAATTATACCTATATGATTTATAAATTTCTTAAATATTTCTTCTGTGGGTAACTTAATTATCAAGATGCAAGTGGAGTTATCAGGTAACAAAACTGAAAGAAAAGTCATTTTCTTTCACTTTTTAAAGTGTAGCATGAAGTTGAAGTCTACCTAAAAATAATAATACCTATTATATTGGTTCCGTTTAAAATAAAAGGAGTGGGTATAAGCAAGTCGACTATAAAATTAAGTATAAAATAGCTTGGGGTATTTTAATAACTCACTCGATTGCAGAGATGGTGTCTTTTTGTATATCTAATTGATGGTTCCAGATTAACTTTTCCCTTCTTTCATTCCGCTTCTTAACATTAATCCTTTACTTTCTTTTCGCTTTTCTTTGATTTCTTCGCTCACATTATTTATGTCTACTTATCTTATAATTGAGGGCAAATCAAACTGCTATCGATTTTCTCAGTTATTTTTACCAAGAGAACTTAATAAGTAAGTTACTTTTATATCTCGAGAAAAATGCAGTTTGTTTTTAAATTATATAAAATGAATATATTATCTATCTACTTATTTCTGGAGCAACAAGCTACATTTTTACTGCTTTCTCTATTCAAATCCATTTAGTACTAGAACCCTTTTTAATTTTAAAACAACTGCAATTCAATCAAATTTTAAACTTTGAAAAAAAAAATTCCGTGGCTCTCGATAATTCACGTCTTTTTGAAAAATTTTCATACAAAATATCAATATTAGCACTTTAAGTTTACTGTCTGGAAGATCTTCATAGGAAAACATTCTATATTACATCTAGCGATAGTAATGTCATAATGGTCGGTGTGGAGCAGAGGTAACGCTCTTCTTTTGTGTCTCGAGGTCCCGGGTTCGGTTCCCGGCCAAGGCAGAATGAATATGACGTTTTTTTTTTCAATAGTGTGTCAGTATCCACAATACAAAATTCATATCTTAGGAGGGGACTATGTATGTTTTGAATAAAAGCTACTCAAAATTACAGATAATCATTCTGACCGAATCATTGTTTTTCTAGTATTTCTTAGAGGAACGTTGAGAAAGAATAAATTGAACTATGGTACATAGATAAATATTTTGAAGACAGGATTTCTAAAAGAGTTCTTTAACCAGAAATTGGTTGAAACGTTGAGTGATTTCATTATAAACGTATTAAAAGATAAAAGAAAAATAATTGGAAAGGGAAAGCAACGACCTATTTAATTCATTTCATATTACAGAAACGTCTTTGTAATTCAAACAATTTAATTAAAACTCGAATACCTTTAACATTTACCTACCTCAATGATGAAGTGTATTATTGACAAAGAGCGAATGAAGAATATCTGAGAAAGCTAGAGGTGTAACGAGTTTGTGCGTATTCTAATTTTTTTTGAAAATTCGCGCCAACATTTGAATTGATAACTTGCTTTTGATAGATATTTTTATGCGTGCATAGCACTTTACTCTACATACATACTAATTAACTGACACATATGTAATTCCTACGGTCATTAAATGTATTTTTAATTGTGTTCTTCTTTTTCGCCCTCGTCCTTTATTCCATAGATTTGAGGTCGGCTCTCCAAGTCCTCCGGTCCACTGCATCCTCCGAACCTAACTCTGCCTCCGTCAGATCCCTAGTCATTGTGGACATCCAGATGGTCACTGATTTGCCTGACATTCTGGGTCCTTCTAATATGCCCATTGTTCTTTTTATCATATTATCCAATGATAGTTTCATAACATGTTCTAACGGGAATATTTCCTTTAACAATAAGGTATATGTTTTAAAACTGTGCTCTTATGACTACGTACTTTGTAGAAGAAAGGTTTCTTCTTTAGGTTTTTTAAATTAATTATAAATTAAACGATTAAATTTTCTTATATTCACCTCATATTATAGGTATTTGGTAGACTTGTTGATTTGACATCATCCATTTGAGAAAAAGTTCAGTCTTTAGAGTAGTGTCTTATTTTTGATTCATATCGTGTTACTTGATTTGAACATTACAATCAACATTTTTCATGAACAATTAATGTATAAATATTTGAAAACTTAATTATGAATATTCACACTTACATTCGCTTCTCCAAATGTTCAAATGTAGATCAATATGTACATCACTAATGGAGGTTGATTTTGTTTGTATTGGTATCGTGTTTGAAACTTTATGTATTGAGACTCTAAATTCTTACCTTGTACTTACATCAATCATACTTATATAGGTGTACATATCAAATATTGATTTGATTCTATTTTTAACTGAAATGACTTCGAATGAATATTTATTTTATTTACCGATATCGCGAGACTTGACGATTTTACTTAAGCCAAAGACAATGGGAGTTAAATATCTTAATAATTGACTTTCGGTATCGACGTTTTTTCTTCAATATGTTTTTTTTTTTTTTTCTTTTTTTTTTTTTAAAAAGGATATATCTGGGTTTTGTTATAAACCCAAATACAACCTTATACACCTTTCACAGTAAGCTACTAAAAGCTTGTGTCGTGAAAGGGGAGTTTGCCGGCACCTGGTATCGAACCACTGACCCCTTGTTCATGAGGCCGAGACTCTACCTCCAGGCTACCGACGAACTCTATTGTTTTGTCCGAACTGTTTTGATATTTATTTCTAAATTACTCATATTTTCTTTAAATTAAAGCAATAAGGAGCAATTTTTCTAGGGACTAGATATTTGTTGTCTCTGAGATACGAGAGAAACGATGGTACTGGCTGAGCTGAATTTTGAGAATGGTCAATGATAATTGACTAAAAAGAGCACTTTCCATCCATCCATAAAGTGTCCGTTGTTTTGAAAGATCATCTTTCAATATACACATTAGATTGCACATAAGATTTTATATGACATAAGATATACACATAAGATTTTATATGACGTAAGATTGCCATTAACATAACATAACATGAATATGGACATTGAGATTTTCACAAATCGAGCTAGTCCCAAAATAAGATGTATATCTTGTAATATGTGTACTATCACGACGATACTTATATACAATACTCCCAACACATGAATATGTAAATAGTAGATATAATTTGCAAAAGGCAATGTTTTTTTTTGCCTTAACTGGGAATAGAATCTGGGACCTCGTGACTCGAAGACAAAAGTGTGCCTATTCATGTAGGTAAGGACCTACATAAATATCGAATTCACGTGTCCTTATTTCAACAAAATTACTCTCCTACAACAATCACGAAATAATATCAAAGTAGGTGGGTACTTATTTGATATGCACGACTGTCATTACAGGATAGAACCCCTACGACTTTCCTCCCGGGACGCCTCGTGAGGAATAGTAATAATAATAATAATATAGCAATAATAAAAGATCGTAAAACAGACGAACATGCGTTGTGTTACAATGTCACAAGTGAATTAACTGCAATCTGCGGTGTTACTCCCGATGCGGAACTTATCAAGAATATTATCTATTATTAAGCTTTTTTGAGTCGTATATCAACCTCTCTATATTGTTATAGTTGAGACAGTCCCCCATTTTCTGGATTCATATCAACTGGCATGTTATGTCAAATAATTAGTTCTTGAAATTAAACTGCTTCCTACACTTTGTTCTCAATCTTACCGAGGTATTAAAATATTATCAAATTTACCATTTTTGTATATATTATTTTGTAATTTTGAGCTAGACAACCTATTTAAAATACTATATTATACTAAACTAAACCGACACGCTATATTTCACAAACAGGGTTAAAAAAAATATTAAGTAGAATAATATATCTAGAGTAAGTATTAGTTGAGTAAGTATATTATTGTTTAGATGTGTAAAATTAAGAATACTGAAAATCTATCCCATACACAAGTATAACTCTTTTAATGGGATAGTAAACAATAGATTTTTAGGTGTATTTTAGTAAATGTGTAATGTAAATGTATTTTAGTCGGTGGATGGCGCCCGTAGTGGCTGCCTGAAACCTCTGACGTCTCATTTTTAAAAAATAAAATATTATCTTATAATGATTCATATTAACAAAAATTTTATACAGTATTTTTAGTTTCAATAGTTTTATAAAGATAATTGTTTTTTAAGTGTTAAATTACTTACAAACTAATTAAAAATTACAAATTTAAAAACAAATGACTTAGTGGATAAAATTTGTGACAAATAATAATAGGTACCTACAATTGGAACTCACATAAATACTTAATTTTTCAAATTTGTGACAAATAATAATACCTACAATTGGAACTCACATAATTTCTTCATATTTCAAATTTGTGACAGTTAGAAATGCATTATTTTTTTTAATAGTTAAATTAAATTTATAAAACATGCTAAAATTTAATAAATAACAATAAATAAATAAAAAAAACTGAAAATGCGCCCTTGCGGTGGTTTGTACCACAAAACGGCGCTCAATAAATTGTCCAGATTATTATTATTATTATTTTTGTGATATTTTTCAAATAAAAAATAAAAAAAGGGTAGTCAGCAGACCAGCTGCATTTTATAAACAAACAAACTGTAGGTAAGTACTATCCGAGAAGCAAAAAATTAAGACATTCAAGATAGTTGGCAAACCTCATAGCTGAGTTTAAAATGTGATTTTTTTTACGGTCTGCCTTTTTCTAATTTTTTCTTTTGTCAAATTGATTTTCGTTAGATATTTGATAATACTTAAAACTTAAACAGCGTCAGAAGTAACTCTTCTGTGATTTCAAAAACGTAGATATTTAGGAGCAGTGATTCCCAAACTATGGTACGCGTACCACCAGTGGTACGCAACAATTATTAAGGTGGTGGCCATAGCAGATGGCCATAGGATATACACAGTAAATAAATTAGATAAAACGTTTTTAAATTCAGTTCAGTGGTACGCTACTGATTAATACTTTCGTGTGTGGTACGCGAAATTAAAAGTTTGGGAACCACTGTTGTAGAGTATTGGTAAGTTTCAAATTCAATAACGATAGCAAAGATAGATATTAACTTCTAAATTCAAATTGTTTTAAGGCTTGATACCTTGTTACATAACATCGTCAATACATTTTTTATCTATTTCGTATAGTCGTCGACTGTCTGAATATTATGTTGCTTACACAGCGTGTTCAAAAACTATAATCATAAAAAAACGCAAACATCGTGAAAGTGATAAGTAATGACAGGTTTACATTTGACATTTCAATGACAATTGATTTTTGAAATGTACCTACGGTTTTGCAAGAGATCAACGAATCAAAACTAGTGAGATTTAAAATTTATTTATTGCCTTTCTATGAATAAATTAACAAGATATTAAATTTTATAAGAATTATCGAATTGTTAATGAAAAAGGAAAAAAATATTGCTTAAAAAAATTATAAAGGTGCTTATGACTTGTATTAACTGTATTTTTTATTTTGTTCTTTAAAAGGCCATCCAATCGATTGTTTAGACTCTCTACAAATCACAAAATAAGTATGAAGTTTTGAAATTTTGGTTAATAAAG
Organism: Athripsodes cinereus; assembly: GCA_947579605.1. Lineage (NCBI taxonomy): Eukaryota > Metazoa > Arthropoda > Insecta > Trichoptera > Leptoceridae > Athripsodes > Athripsodes cinereus. Next base: position 19,350,031 of record OX388318.1, on the reverse strand, counting down.
ATTCCCATGACGGTTTTTTTTAACTTAAATGTTTTTTTCTACAAACTAAAATTTGTATATAATTGCATAGGTACCTAAATGATATTTTTTGTAATAACTTTAAGTCAGAAAATAATTTAAATTGCAAAAATATCATCGAAATGGAAATCTAATTTTATAAAAGAATAGTTACGTTGAAAAAATAATAGTTTTTTTCTAGGGTTTGTTTTCGGAAAAATGGTGTGCATTGTAAAAAAACATTTGCGTCAACTTTCAAAAAGATTACAGCCTTCAAGCATGATGTGAAAAAATTCTGATAGTAATGAAAAAAAATGTGAAATGTAAATAAACCATTACAATATTTTTACCGAATGTAAACTTAATTTTCAATAGTTTACTAGTGAAAGTATTTCAATATTTTGTTCTGCACAACAGTATGTACATAATAACATACGCTGAAAATAATAATATTATCAGGTATATGTACCTATAATACCTATGTATGTATGTAGCAGGTATGTAATAAAAGTAAGTGTTTCTCTGTTATTCTTCCTTCATCATCTACTTTACTACCACCCCGGTATGTTCCTGCTTGCATGACTTTCAAACAGGCAAGTTATGTAGTATGTTTGCCTCGACGGTAAAAATGTTATAAGGGAGCCTTATTCTATATCTGTTAATTCTATAGAGATAATCTTTGGTAGAGATGTGCTGTACTAAGATGTTTTTTATTGATTAAAATTGAGGCTTTTTTATTTTAACTTTTATTGTAACGTGAATATTTAGTTGATTTATGTATATTCGTAGAAAGCTTATCGTTCCTGGTGAATCACCAAATTCTATGTTATTTATATGTTTATTCGTTTGAATAAGTATTGGCAGATATTGCAATGTAACTTGAGTGGTTTGATATCGAAAATTGACAAATCCATGTTAAGTAAAATATCGGGAAAAACAAACAAAAAATGAATAAGAACTCTTCTCGTCAAAAAATGAAATTAGAATGAACTTGAATTTGACCATTTGACTTTGATTAGATCTGGATTTGTCCAAATCAGAATTAAATTTAATTTTCAATATTTTCATTATCAAACAGATGTTACCAACTGAGTATTATAGATTTTTTATTACTATCCTTAATAGTCATACAACTTCATTTCACGAGAAAACCATAAGCTAAGATTAAAATTAAAATATAAGCTGGTCGAAGGTTCATACAAAATATTTAATGCCTATTGTTTAGTTTGGATTTGTCCAGATTCGATTGTGACACGCAATGCATTTTTCTTATTTCCGTTATTTTTTAAGTAAAGATAATTTAATTTTATTATTAAAAAAAGAAACTTAAACTCAAAACAAATAGCATTTCTACTTACTTAGTTGAACAAAAACGTATGTAATTTTAGGATATGTTCCCGTTCGATCCCAAACAATTAATTTACCAAAATAAAGTTCTCGGTGCTACGGTTGTCTTTATCAGTGAGGTTACTGAAACAAACGGCGTTTGTTCTAGATAGCGAATAAAGAAGTTATTATAAATTGTGAACAATAATAAAATATAAATTTATGATTGTTCTCGATAATAACCTTCTATCGGGAACGAAAAACAAAATTGTGAAGGAGCATCATCATCGTCATTAACTTTATAACGTCATTCCTATAATTATTAAAAAACAGCTTTGAATTATTCATAGATACAATCATCGCCTCTTTCACAAGTGCGTTAGACAGCAAACAAATAACATGCAAGTTGACCTCTCTGTGCTAATAAATGTTAAGAATGGGTGATGCCTCTACTTGATCAATGTTTAACTTACATACCTGCTTTTTATAGGACCCAGGAAAACTTATACAAAAAACAATGGAGAACCTTTTCATTGCCAGAAACTCCATAGGAGAATAAAATCACTTTTGTATGTCGTATATTAAAAGATTCAAAGTCAAAAAAAATCACATCAAAAGGGCACATAATGTACAAAAGAATTACTAGCCGGAAGAAAACACTGAGAACAAAGGTAAACATTATAATATTATATGTATGCACGTACGGCGTAGGTAGGAACATGAATTTCCTAGCACATCACATCTATCTATCTATTGTAGGACACATCTCTTTCCCTTTATATTACATATTCTTCTTCGTTCGCCTCCCTTTTCTTGTTTAACGATTTCCCAACCATTTTTATTTTTCATAATATATAACGCATACGTCAGCATACTTTATAATTTTTCTGTCTCGTACAATTTCTAATCTTTTTATTTCTTCCTTGCTTTGTTCGTTCCTTATATTATTATTATTTTTCAGTAATGTTAAAGTCCACAAAAAATGGATACCTTAATGTAAAATATATTATAAAATCATAAAAAAAAAACATTTTGTGGAGTCCTCGATAAGAAAAAATGTCTCCCACTCTTTTTTGTGACTTTTCCAGTGTCTTTTAAGAGGTTGGTATTCATGCAAAATCGAGTTTAAGACATTTAGTATTTCCAATACAGCGATGAGATATGTCACCAACCTGAATGTCTTAACTTTTATTAGCATGGCGAGGATGACTTGTATGTTCATTAAAATCAGTTAGCCTGCTGGATACCTTACTCATGGGAGATGACGTGATGGAATAGATGGATAATTTGCTGAATTGAAGATGTTAAACTACTACTATACTACTACTAATTGTGTTTCGATTACCCTTAATGTCGTGTATTATTTAAATCAATTATTTTTATGTTTAGTATTTGTTCTATATGGTATTGCATGTTTTGTTTTATAGGTGGCAACTTATTTCTTGCATGTGTTGGATAATATTATTCCTATTTGCTTATGACAAATTTTACTATTGAATTTTAAATGATGTTAAATTTTGAATATTAAATTTTGAGAGATTTTATATGATATTTTTATGTTTTTAATTTTATTTTTCATGACTCATTGTATTGTTTTTATTGCTTATTTTTTATTGTTTAATCCTGCGATTATTTGTTTGTGAGCATAATTCTATTAATTTTGTTAACATAATTTACTCTATTCTATTGTAATTGTTGTTTGTTGATTTTATCTGTTGTGTTTAGTTATGTATGTTTTGTAGAGCACATAAGGGTAATATAGGGATCTTCACTGGTTTGCTTATTGCTAAATATGTTATAGATCATTGTATTTTTTGTATCAACTGTATGTATCCTGTGAAATTGAAATAAATAAATAAATATACCATCACGGCATATCCCACGAGTGGGGTAGCCAGCAGACCAGCTGCATATAAAGATGTTAAATATTATGTAATATCCATGATATACCATGTTTTACAGAAAAGATTAGAATACATTTTTTGCCTATTATTTATTGATTTAGGTTTTCTTCGTCGTTGTTTTTTTTTGAGCATGAATTAATTATTACAAATATTTTTTTAAACCATATTGATGTAAGAGGGCGAATGCCGTAGATGAGAGAAATAAATAAATAAATATGTTTTGTTGGCACAGAGAAGATAGTTTGCAAGTTTATGACATGCAGCAATTTAGTCTAGTGACTGCCCGACTTTTGGGATATGATAGGAGAAAATTTAAATTTTATTTCCACATTACCATTTCATGAGGCAGTTACATACGATTTCAATAGTTAGGCATGTTTCTCTCTAATTTACATAGGGGCCATAGTAAACAAAACATAACCATTATAATAATAATAATATTTGGCACAGTAATAATAAATAGGCCGACACCTCACGTAATTTATCATTAACCTCATTAAACAGAACGTTAACAAATTATTTTGTATTATTATTTTAACAAAACATATAACTCGGAATAAAATTAACATTTTCAATGTCTCTTATGGGCGATGATATGGTAGGTTCAGAACGAGCGATGCATGTTTTTTCATTATCAGTCAAATTTGTTTGTTTTTCAATATTTTTTGTTTTATTCTTCCTTATTTTGTTAAATTTATATTTATTCATTCTTTACTGTACATCGATTACATTTTTTTTTATAAAAAATACAAACAAGACAAATACAATCATAAAATCAATTTACCTACAGAGGGCAAGCTGTTTATCGAAGAGGTGCGATTTCATCCAACTAACCCTTTTGTTTCAAATATCCGCATGTTTTCGAGTGTCCTTTGGAAAAATTAAGACATTTTACATCTTAAATTCAGCTATGAGGTTTGCCATCCATCCTGAATATCTTAATTGTCTGTAGCCACGGAGGAGACAGCTTACATGATTATTACGTGCAGCTGCTTTGCTGGCTACCCCACGTGTTGAATATGCCGTGATGGTTTATAATATTGATAGACTAAAAAAAATTGCCCAAAAGATGGATGATTAGTCCAAAAATATCTAATTCTATACATTCAAACAGTCAATATTTAGAAATACAATTGTACGCGTGTTATTTGACTGTTGTATCATCAATTTATTTTCTTTGTCGCCCGTTGAAAAGAAGGTATCGCCCATCACGCAAATACAACAAAATATTATCAACTCTCTCATTTCACTTGTTTGACTAATAATAATATGTAACAATTATTTTACTACGTACCTGTTCTAAATAATTAGGTACAAATTAATATGCGGCGACACAGAAACAAATATAGAATTATAATAACAATAATAATTGAAATATTTATATACCTACAATAGAATACATTACATCAAAGCATAGTGTTGTGTGGTATTATTTCCACATAGTTGTATCGAGTAGTATTTTAATTCGTGGTAAACCAATATTGATTGTCGTGATAAAGTACGGTTATGATTTTGTGACGTTAATAACGTTACAATATTACATTACCTTTTCCGTTATAACGATAATATTATTAGCATAATGCGATTAGTAAATGTGGAAGGCATATGGAATATCAACCCTAAAAATAACATATTATGATTGTATACGTGTTCTATGTGTTTTTATTATTCTGTAGACATGTTAATAGGTAGGTAGGTACTTAGCATAAAGCATATTATAAGTAGTTTGTAGTGGAATTTTACAATTTCGCTCTGCTGTTTTAAATGGTCTTCCACTCTTTTGCAAGTGTTCGAAAAAATGACAATATTTTATATCTTGAATTCAGCGATGAGTTTTTCCACCCATCATGAATTTCTTATTTATTTTTATTTATTAATAAGAGACACAAACACAAAGTTGACAAAATACACACAAAAAAAATAAAAACAACATACTTAAGTTGATTCGGCCAGGCAAACCCCCCAATTAAGTGTGTCTACAGCATACACATATTAATGTTAACAAAAGAATGAGAGAGTAAAAAAAAAACAATCAAACAAAAGCAGACCACAATCACCGCAGGCCCAGTACAAACTGAGCCCGCACCAAACAAGCACCGATCAAACAACATCAAGCAAATACCATCGCAATACTTAAAATCAAGCAATCCATTTAACATCAAAAAACAAAACAAAAAAAAGTCAATCTACAAAGATACCAAAGTTGGAGGCAATATATTTGTTGACAGCTTGCATTTTTATTGCATGTGGCTGGTCTGCTGGCTACCCCACTTGTGCAATAAGCCGTGATGGTAAAGTAGTAGTAGTAGCAGCAACAAACTCGCCTTTAGTACAATTATTTTTTATGCTTCTCTTTTCTTCTTCCTCTTTTGATAAATTTTCAATCTGTTTTCATGGTGTCGAGGTCTCCTGGGACACAGAGCTCCAACTATCTCGTCATGTCTTTGCAGGTCTTCCTGGTTGGCGAGTTCCCGTTGGCATGTTGTTAACGGCTACTTGAGGGAGTCAATCTCCGCTCATTTGTTCTACGTGGTCGCCCCAGAAGCATCTTCTTTTCCTGACAAGTTTTGTTATCTTTCTCTTCTAAAGAGAGTTCGTCGGTAGCCTGGAGGTAGAGCCTCGGCCTCGTGAACAGGGGGTCCGTGGTTCGATCCCAGGTACCGGCAAACTCCCCTTTCACGACACAAGCTTTTAGCTTACTGTGAAAGGTGTATAAGGTTGTATTTGGGTTTATAACAAAACCCAGATATATCTTTTTTTAAAAAAAAAAAAAAAAGAGTTTTTTTCTGTTCTAAACACTCTTCATAATGGCTATGAATAGACACAAGTAAAACAGAGAGATAGGAAGAGTTTTAAAATTTAGCATATTTGTTTAAAAACTGACAGAAAATAAGCACAATCAATGCCTCACCTTGGCACGTTAAAAAGGAATGGTTAGTACCGTGATTTTTGGACCGCATACGGTATAGTTCAGTTGTACCTACCACTGGATCAAATGGATTGTGGACCCAATTCACACTTTCCGTTTAAAGTTTCCCTTAAAACTTTCGGATCACTACAAAAAGGATCTCTATGATCTCTATATTTTCTTTTTCATGACGTCAAAAAATGTTGTGGATATTTGTTCCTCAAAAAAACATCAAGTACCTACTGTAAGTACCTACTATTGATATTATTTGTCTCGTTTGACAATATTAATGAATTTGCCGAACACCGAGTTCGTCCGCTGGTTATCTCATTACTGGGAATTGCTTTGATGGTGAGATAGAAATTTATCATGTACACCTATTCAATTTTGTTTGTTATCTACTCGTATGTGATATTTTGTATGATACAAATTTTAAAATTTGCGCAGTGTCGATTTTGAACAAACAGTATTATATGAATTGCTTTATAAAAACGTTGTCACAGTTGATATGTGTCGCTGAGTTTCAAAATCCGCTATAACACATTTTTGTGATTCGGAGAAATTTGATAAAAACTATTATACCAGTATTAAACACACTTTCCTGAAGTCAAACAAGTTTGTTAACTCAATTTAAAAATAAATTTTGCTATAGTATAAAAATAAATTTTAATTTTGTATAGGTACATAAAAATAGCTCCAATTGGTCATTTGAGATATAGAGGATATTAAAAGACACATAAAGAGATATAGCGGGATTCTTTTCTCACTATCGTTTTATTTGCATTGTATTGTAAAAACGGTTGGTAAGTGTTTTGAAAGAACCAATTTTCTACAGTTTTAGAATTAATTACGAAACTAATGACATTTATATAACTCACTTTTCATGAAAATGTGTTATGGCGTATTTCGAAACTCGGCGACACATATTTGGGTTGGAATATTGAATTTAAAATATTTTCAATTTACGATTTTTCAGTCTCAAATTTGAAATTCTATTTCACGATTGGGTGGTAGTATTGTTAATTTCAAATTAACCGCTCAGTAAAATATACGAACTTTTTTTTTATTGCGAATGAAAGAAAAACATTGAATTTTGTATTTTTGCAAATTATCGAGTTTTTGTAATTATGCTTTTGCGTAAATGAAAATTGATCACTGAAAATAAATAATCCGAAAAAAGTAGGTACCTACGTATCAAATTGATTTTCACATTGATACAATTATTATTTCACATTTTTGTGGTTCCTACTGTTTAAAATATTTACATGGTTTATCATTAATAATTTATTTATTTCGATGATACCTATATTTTTTTCCGATTGTTTAATATAAAAGGTTGGTGCACTCTGCTATCTTAGTGCCAACACCGTGTATGCAAGTGAGACGTGGACATGGTTAAAGAAGGATGAAAGTGGCATAAATGCAGTAGAAATGAGATCGTTGAGAAGGATGTGTGGTAAAAGTCTGAGAGATCGTGTGCGTAACAGTGATATATGAAAGGAATGTGGAATGAAAGTTGGTGTGGTTACAAGGATGAATGTAAATAAATTACTATGGTTTGGGCACGTGGAAAGAATGAAAGAGGATCGAATGTCCAAGAAGATATATGTGGCTGAGAGGAATGGTGCTCGGAGACGTGGACGTCCGAGAATCAAATGGCAAGATCATTTAAATCAAATCCTACGGGACGGTCACGTGTTGAGCACATTGAACAGGAGAGCATGCATGAGGAATAGTATGACAGTGACGGAAGCGAAAGATGTATGCAAATAAAGAAGGAAGTGGCGCTCGATCCTTTCTGCATACCCCGCGAGGGAAGCGGTGTGATGATATGTATGTATGTTTTATTTTTTTATGTAATTTTTCCAAAATATATTTATATCAAAGTTTGCTTCTTTCAGAGGTATTCAAAGATTAGACATCGGTTGGTCAAAAAACGCACTTTGTACAATGTATGTGCATTCTCCGCTATGGATATAAAAATGTTTTTAGTGACTTAAATAGTTGAACCTTTAGCATTGTGAGGAAAATTATTTAATGCGGAGAAGCGAATAAAAATATAAGATATTTTTTGCTTTTTATATCAAATATTTTCGAAATCGACTAGACATAATATTATTATCCCAGTTGTAGCAAAAATGTTAATTGATTTCAATCAAAACGTATACTTACTTTCAAATCTACCTTTATTTTCATTTATAATGTTATAATCATTTGTTCAAAATGGAAAACGAATAAAAAATTACACATTTCCTCTTCCCCAAGGAGGAAATTGGAACACATTAAAAAGCAATATATTTTACTGTGAATAAATGCAAAAACGGGGTCTAAAAAGGGGTTGACACAAACGTGGAAGTTGTACAGTTTGTCGGTTTGTCCCTCGAGATATTTTATTTACAATATATATACAAAATATTCACAACTTATGTTTCTTCGAGCGAGTTCGTAAGGTCGAACGAACCGGTTTTATAAGTGCACTTAATCATTACTTATTAAGTAGTGAAGGAGCTCTGTAAACGATTCTCTGCCTTTTTGAGATACTAAATGAGATATTTTAACGTATGTATTTTTTTATGAAAAAAAGTACGATATTTTGTGAAGGTTACTAAAATTACCTAGGAGAATCGAGATAAACTTTGATGATATGGACATGTGTAACGAATAAAAGGGGACAAATAGACTAAAACGTGTATAAAGTTGAGGTAAAGGGTCCTCAGAGATGTGGTAACCGTAGATCTATTGACTAGATCACGTAGATCTGATACTCATAGATAGACGAGCGCTGAGTACTATGAATATGAAAGTATGCGCGAGGAATAGAATGAAAGCTGTGAAACAAATAATATGTGCTCATTGACAGGACTAAAATAATGCCGTCTCATCCTTTATTAAGTATGTCAATTCCGCAAGGCAAGTGGCCTGATGATTTTTTTCTTTTCTGTATTCTTGTACTCACAGAATGTTCATTTCTGATGATTTGAGTTTGTTTAAGCAATATTTAGAGCGTAGATTTAGTCTTTCGTCTACATTACAATAATCTCCGGGTACCTATTTACTCTATGTAAAAAGTGAATATCAATTTATTACCAGTTCGCACAAACCGGCTACTATGTGAACCATTTTCAAGTTGATGTCTACATAATGTGTAATCAGTTTTGTTTGAAACCTGGTAGATTTATTTACATATTTCTATACAAAAAAAAGTAATGCTGAAACGTGATTTATATTTAATGGCAAATACAATCAATAATGTAATTTCATTGGAATGTTTATATATAATATATATTATGAACGCTATATTATGTGCTTTATATAAACCCTTCTCATATGCTTACTATGTACCTACTGCATTGATACTAGGTACTTTCTGAAGTTACTCTTATGTTTTAACTTCAGACAGAGAAACGTTAGTGGTGTTCGACGTTAAGATCTCTTGATTAAAAATCCGAGACTACCACCAATCATATCGTATTATCATTTGGTGAGAACGGTTTTCAATGCAGTTCCCGGAGTAGAATAAATAATAGTTGGTCTAGAATAAATAATATTTTTGAGTGTTCTGTTGAAGGTGGGAACTCGTCAAACACGATTTATCTACGTATATCCGATACTTTAATTATGGATTCGTGGACCCCCGTTTACGACTCGTGTACCCCTATTTTTTAGTGACGCCAATGTAGACCCCGTCGAGTCTCCCCTGGACCACTTTGGGAATCATTGGTTATGATGCATAACAGATACATATGCCACCAAACTATTTTTTTTTAATGACACGGTGAGGATATTTGCATATTTATTACATTTTTTTTACATGCTGCAGTTAGTTCTCTGACTACTTCGCTTATGGGAGATGCCGTGATGATAGGTACATATATGAAGATTGAGTAAAAGAAGACAGATGACAACACGTAGAGATACATAAGTATATAAAAGTCACGAGGTTGAAGATTGAAGTGGAGGATAGAAATAAGTGGCGTATTTATGGAAAGGCCTGTATCCAGCATTGGATCGACATGGTCTGTAGAAATATATATTTTCTCAATTTAAATCATAATTTTTTCAATACACCCTTTGTTTGAAATACGATTATAAGATTATTTCATTACAACCAAAATCTTGAGTTCATATACATAATATCTACATACCTACCTACATTTTATGGTATTTCCTTTCGTTTTGTTTTACATTACTATAGTATTATTCTACATAGAATAGTGGGTAAAATAAATAATATCTTATATCACACACAGACAAGGGAGTACCCAAGATTTTATTAATTAAGTATACACGCCAAATTTCACCCTGCCCCCCACATCGTCTATTTTCAATTGGGTATAGGAATTTGAAAGGTTCAACGTATTCCCCATTTTTTGTACAACATTTTTAGAACCACCTTATATTATTTAGTCTGACCCGGTAACGCCCATGCACAGAGAACAGGGTGACTATAATTCACAGTAACCCCACGAGGCGCACCTTCCGTGTGCAATTTAAATGTCAAAATGCCCTGAATAATGGACATTTTATATTGTTCTCCCTTTCCTTACAATACACTCTCTCTCTATATTATCATCTCATCTCTCCTATTCTCTTTATGAACATCTTCATTAATAATAATAATTTCCTTTCTTCCTTTTCTTCACCTCTTTATTCACTTCGGCTTTGCCTTCTTTTCATCCATTTTGGTAATGTTAGAAACTATTTCAATAAAATTCAAAATTTTCTTTTTTCACCTTATGTATTATATAAAATCTAAGGCCTTTCAATTACTACAGTAGATTTAAGATGTAATGTTTTTGAATTGATGAATAGCTTCGACACGGTACCTACTTGTCATTCTCAAGCGCAATATTTGAAGGATGTGGAAGAAAAAATAAATTGATTCTGTGTGGCTGGTCCGTTGCTTTGGAACAAAATTCCTTTTGATTTGCGAACTCTGGAGAGTGCGGAGGTGTTCAAGACGAGGTTATTAACTCTATTGTTCGGGAGGTGTTATGATTCTTAAATGGGCCCTTCCGGTGGTTTTCCACAAAACGGCGCATCATAAATAATTTGTCTAGTTAATATTATTATTATTAAAGAAAACAGAATACTTCAGGTACATATTTCTATTTATTTATTCATACATTCAACGGCATACAAGCCTTTTATTACAATGACTCATTTACAAGCAATACAAACAATTTCCTTACATAAACATAAAACAAAAACAAGAAAGTCAGCAAAAAAAAAACATTATCAAACAAAAACATTACATTAAAAACTTTTGAAGTATTTTCGATACGAAATAAATATTTGTGTAACTGTTTCAATGGAGACGTATACTTTTTATTTGACACTTGTAGTATATATTGGATAATAAAAGTTTTGGTCACGCGTAAGATAAAACAAGAGTGGTGTTAGTAGGGCCGTCTTTGAACACTATGGGGCCCATAAGCACAGTGGCTTAAGGCCCCGGAGAGCAGAGTTAATTCTTAGCCCTGCGATTTTATAATTTTTTTATCGATCAAAATTTGCACCCTCACCGCAGATTTTTCAAAAAAGCATGAAAATTAAAAATGTTTGACTTTATTTTCGTTTTTATTTACAAAATCTATTTAGCAAAATGCTTGTCTTGTGAATGTAGAAAAGATTGTTGAAATAACTTTATTTCTCGGATATTGCAGGAGTCCAAGGACTCCTATTTATCCGTTTAGGTGACGATTTATTAATATTTTAATTCTCTCTAGTTTAATACCACTATGCCAGTGTTGGCATCTCCGATCGTACCATGTCAGTGGGCGGGGGACCCGGCTGATGTAGCAGATTCCATCTTGAGACCCACACATCCACGAATGTCTTTAAGTGTGAAGCGTTTGGAAAGATTGGCAACGAATACCTGTCTTCTACAGGACGCTCGAACACTTACTGAAAATATTTAATGTAAAATATAATATGGGCGACATATTCTTCGCCGGGGACTATATTATTTTTCATACTATTCATTTTAATTTTCTATTATTAGAAGAGTGAGCGTAAGAGTGTTGTTACCAAACCGCGTAAATGAGTTACGGTGGTTTGGAAATATTGGCTTGATCAAGTTGATAAAATACTCAAGAATGGTCATGTGTTGAGTAAAAGGAACCAACGTGCGTGCATGAGAAATTGTATGAATGTAGAAGAACGAAAGAAGAATTTAAAGAGAGATTTATATGGCGTTCCGTTCTCTCTGCCTACCCCACTTGGGATACGGCGTGAGGATATAGTATAGTATAGTAGTTTATATCAAAGAATGTATTCTTCATTCTCCGTGTCACTAAAACGACCGTTAAGAGTAGGTATATATATATAATGAGTTACAATCCATTGGATTGGTCTGCAACGAGTTTGGTTTTTCTTTTCCGTTCGTCTCTATTCTCAGCCAGTCTTTTCAGCTCTACGTATGAGCCACAGTTCATGTCCCTCTTCAGTTGGTCCATATATGCGTCTCTTGGTCGGCCTCTGCCATTTGTCCCCTCGGTCTTACCCTCCGCTATGGCGATGAGTAGTCCTGGGTGCCTGATGTTGTGGCCAATCCAGTTAGCTCGTTGTTGGCTGATTCTCTTAAGGAGTTGCCTTTTTTCGCCTACCCTGGTTAATACTTCTTCGTTTCCGACGTGCTCTGACCAATGGATCTTAAGCATGCGTCTGTAGCACCACATTTCAAAGGCCGCCAACCATCCGCTTTCACTCTTGCTGATGGTTCATGTCTCACAACCATAAAGCAGAATGCTCCATACAAAGGCTTTAGTAAGGTTCTTCCTTACGCTTAAGTCAATATTTGGGGATTCCAATATCTTCGATTTTTTGTTAAAGGCAATTCTTGCCTGGTTTATTCTGCTTACAATTTCTGCTTTGGAGCGTCCATCCTGGTTTATTCTGCTGCCCAGGTACACGAATTCCCTTACTTGTTTGATGCTCACTCCATTTATGGCAATGTTCGCAGTCGCTTCCTCTCTTCCAACGACCATACATTTTGTTTTTTCTTTATTTATTTTCATGTTGTACTTTGACAACAGTATACTTTCCATTTTTCCTAAGGCTTCGTTCAGTTCTATCTCGGAGTCTGCGAGCAGAGCTATATCGTCAGCATATCGAATCATGTCGACCTTTTTTCCATTTATTTTTACTCCTGTCCAGTTCTTCATTTCTTCTCTCAGTTCATCAATGGCTCGCTGTATATAGCAGTTAAAGAGAGCTGGCGACATTGAGCATCCTTGTCTTACGCCTTGTTCGACCCTTGCTTCTGCCCAGCTCTCTCCGCTTTTAATCACAGCCATTTCGTTCTTGTATAAACTCCAGATTGCTCTTCTGTAGGTATGGGTTGAAATGTAAATATTATGGCCAACTCTGAATCATAAAATAGTATAGTTGCACTAACTAAGTCAACTAAGTGTGAGAAGATAGTCGAGTCATGATAATTCGTATTCACAGTTTTCCGTACTAATTTAGTTCATTAGTTCATTTTGACACCTTAGTACAACTATAAATTTCGAGAATCTATGGATTTCGTATTCAGAATGAAATTTTAGTTGACAGCCGACGACTAAAATAAGTTGGATTTGGTAGAATTTTATTCGCGACTTTTAATGTGCGAATATTATTAGTTGCTGTCATTTTACCGCAGAATATTGCTATATTTTGGAAGTGTTAAGCTGTTTTTTCAATTAAAATTAAAAATTTATATTTTTAAGGCAATTCTTAGCATGTATAAATTGTAAAATTACACCACCACCGACGCAAATACGAACGCCTAAATATCATGGATGTATTCTCTATTTAGGTCCATGCTAAATATATCGGCAAATCTGACATTTCACAATTTTCATGCGCGACAACTATTAAATTGTTGCCAGAAGTGTAAATCAGAACGTGAAAAACATTTTGTATTGCGGCATCACTGACTAATATTAGTTTGTCCCATAGATTTTACCGTTTGCACTTGGTGGTTCTCGGGTTTATAGTTGTTTATAGTTCATAACTAATGCTGAATACTACATAATAACTAATATTAATCAACTTTTTAGTTAGTTAGTTCATTAAGATTCAGAATTGGCCCTATTATGCTTTTATGAATGTGATGTATTAATTTTGTGCACCGTGATAGGTAGGTACCTAAGTACAGTTTTATTTATCACCCATCACTGTACCAGTGTACCTAGATGTTATATGAACACAGGTACTTTACATGGTTATGCACTCTCTTCTATAGTAACTTATGTAGATATAAACATAACGTATCCCAATAACAACAACATCGCATGCTCCATTACTATAAATAATAAATAGGGGGAAGTCCTACAGTACCGACACCCTAAGGTTTATTTATAATAAAATAAAAATTCTCTCAGTTACATTCAAAATACCTAGTGATATGTGTAAAGGAACTCTTGTACTATAAATAAAAACAATAAAATATCGATATATTTAGAAATAATCAACTTTATTAACAAAATTACAAGACAAAGAAAAATCAACTTCAAAAAAATTGGCCTCCAGTACCGGCCAGCAAATATTTCAACATTTATCTAAGGCAATAATCACAAATATATTGATTTGATAGCTCTGATACGTTTGCACAAGCCTCATGGACCCAAGCATTGCAGTTTCCACATTGTATCCAATCCTCTTAATTTAATACCACTAATTCTATCACTCGATGTTTTTCTAGGTACAAGATAACGATCTGCGGCCTGACGTGCCGCACTCATTTCATTACTCAGTACCTTTTCCACGGCTTTTCGCATATTTTCAGGATCCCAGGTGCCCTTTTTTCTTCATCTTACCATTGTTTTCATTACCAAGCATCTTGGTGTATCTATAAGCAAAATAAATTACACAAACATTAATTTAAATAGTGGCCGGTACTGGGGGACAATTTTGTGGCCGGTACTGTAGGAAACGTTGTAAAATATTATTTCAACATAGCATAAGACTATGCGGATAATGATTGATTTTCAATGTATTTTATAACAGCTATATAAACAGTCAATACATACCAGGTTTGACTTCTTTAGAATTCGTCCTCAAAACTATAGCAATCACTCACAGAACTTTAAGCGTGCGTCGCATGTCCACTATATTTAACACAAATTTTAGCACTGACAGGAAGCTTGTCGAAATATTTCGCCGCTGGGCGAGGCATATGCTTGTGAAAACGTATTAATGGAATTGATATAACTGTCTCAGCGCTATCCGTTGTAGAATTTCGTAAATTGCAACTGGCCGGTACTGGATGCCGGCCGGTACTGTAGGACTTCCCCCTAAATCATGCTGGTTATAAAATATGTAGGTAAAAAATGCAGTAAAGAATATCAAAGTGACTAATGAATTTGCATTTTGTTAAAAATACCACTTTCGCAGATATTTCAGAAGCCACAATAACGCTGGACAGGCTTGGGGTTTACTTTTAGGATTTTACTCGATAACCATGTCTAACCATCTGGCGCGCACCAATGAGATGGAGTGAGCAGATGAAGGGGGCAACGGGGGGAACTTTGCATGAGTCGCTACAAGGAGCGGAGGATCGAAGTCGCTGGAAGTATTTTGTCCACACCTATACAAATGATGGTCACGATCCTCAGCACTGAGGGACCGACAACAAAGAAAGAAGAATCAAAGTTTGAAAGGCTGAATTTGCATTAACAAAAAATTGATAAAATTTGTATTCAATTTTTTTTTCATCTTATTGTTACATTTGTTATATAAGAATAAAGAAAATGATCAGTTGTCGATATAAATACTGTGTAATAACTATATACTTTACCCTCACGCCGTATCCCAAGTGGGGCAGGCAGAGAGAACGGAACGCCAAATAGTGTAATTATAGAAAGTATAATTATGATTCAGTAATGATATTTTACAGTTTTACTAATGCAATAAATAGAGAATTAATTAAAAAGATTGGCCCCAGTAAAACCAATCAAAGTTCCTCAACTATTTATAATAATCTTTCTTCACTAAAGCTCTGAAAAATAGAACGAATCGAATAATTTTCTAATTATAATGTATGTTGAAATTATCTAATCAAATATAATCAGTAATATTCTCTACAAGCCTATCTACTCATTTTCAGATATTTTTAGTTGAAATGTGAATTATTTACAAACCCGGATTTCTCAGGATTCAAAGACTTCTATTTACCAGCCTTGATAATTAAAAAAAAATGTTCTCATTGGCGGGAGGTGAAATTCTAAAATGTATAAAATGTTAGGGACGTGGAATGTTACAGTACAATTTACCCCATATCTTTTTACCATTAAGTACTACCGAGAAAGGTGTACAATGTTGATTACGCTATTTTGCAAAATGACGTTTTTGTTCCGTAAAACAGTAATGTATCAAATTTTGACAGACTAATTGTTCCGATCCCGGCTCTATACAGCAATTTGATATAACATTACCTAGGTATTAATTGACTTGTGTGGCATTTTAAATTGATTGTGTGATAATAACTGAAGGTAAATTTGTAAAAGGTATCTACAAATGCGATCTAGTTATATACAGCTAAATAATTATTATGTAAATTGTAAATCTATGATGAAAGTTGTGATAATCAAATAGTTTTTAAATTAATTGTTTTCTGAAAGTAAGGTGGAGGAAATGATGCTTTGGATGTAAATATTTTTATTTATTTTATTTAATTAATATTTTTTTTATAGTATAATATATATCTGGGTTTTTGTTATAAACCCAAATACAACCTTATAAACCTTTCAAACTAAGCTAAAAGCTTGGGTCGTGAAAGGGGAGTTTGCCGACTGTGTTTGCGGACTGTGCCTCTAGGCTACCGACGAACTCTGCTATGCTATTGATCTGCTAAGTAATTTATTATTATTTTAAAAATGTCAACCTACACTGTGACCATTACAACTTTTGGCCAAAACCATCTCAGCAGAATAAAAACAAAACAAAATACAGAAAAAGAATAACAAAAAAAAAAAAAAACATAAAAGAGACTTTATAAAACAACAATAGTTACAAATTCGCCAAAAATAACAATACCTAGCAATAAACTCGCCCTCCGCGCATTGAATTGTGTAACTGATATTTGTGATATTTTGTATTCATTTGAAATATTGTAAATCAAATTAAGTTTTTGAACTACTATAGATGACTCGCACACATTGAATTGCTCAGAAAAAATATTGTAACCTATGTACTTACAGTGAAGAAAAAAGTAAATAAATTAATATGTGAAAAAATTGAAAATGTTTCAACATTCGTTTTTAATATAGAAAAAAATTACATTTATGAATGAATTAGATAATCTTTTTCAATTATCATCCAATCTCGCGGAGTCCTATCTAACATTTTCAATTCAGAAAAAATGTGTGCAATGTCAACCTACACTGTGACCATTACAACTTTTGGCCAAAACCATCTCAGCAGAATAAAAACAAAACAAAATACAGAAAAAGAATAACAAAAAAAAAAAAAAACATAAAAGAGACTTTATAAAACAACAATAGTTACAAATTCGCCAAAAATAACAATACCTAGCAATAAACTCGCCCTCCGCGCATTGAATTGTGTAACTGATATTTGTGATATTTTGTATTGATTTGAAATATTGTAAATCAAATTAAGTTTTTGAACTACTATAGATGACTCGCACACATTGAATTGCTCAGAAAAAATATTGTAACCTATGTACTTACAGTGAAGAAAAAAGTAAATAAATTAATATGTGAAAAAATTGAAAATGTTTCAACATTCGTTTTTAATATAGAAAAAAATTACATTTATGAATGAATTAGATAATCTTTTTCAATTATCATCCAATCTCGCGGAGTCCTATCTAACATTTTCAATTCAGAAAAAATGTGTGCCGGTTATCATGATTTAATTTAATTGGCACGGAGAGGATGGCTGTAAACTTTTTGCACTCAATTTTTTTGCTGGCTAACCCACTCGTGGGAAATACCATGACAAAATAAATGGATGACTTAAAAAATTGAATCGATATTCGAGTCTGTGATTTCTCAATCGAAAATTAGAGGCTCTAGTCTAGAGATAACACACAGCAACATGATATAACCTAATGACAATATATAGAATAATTATGTCACAGAATATAAACTAATCTTTCACACACAATAATCCCAATGCAATAAGAAGTTATAGGTACATTTTTATAAAATTAGATGCTCCAGTTCAGGTGAACTAATTTAATTATTAGTAGGTATCTACTGGAATTTTTATATTATCTGTGTGTCAATTTGCTGCTGTTGTATGTGGCAACAAGCATGCCGTGACCACCCGGGGCTTCTGCTGTGAGTTGGAAAGTATGAAACAAGAAAATATATTAGCAAGCATAGGGTGGCATATGCAAACATCGTTATATCGATTTTATATGAACTTGATCTCCTACATAGATTTGCTCATTATCTCTTTTGGAATAAGGTGACACCAATAGCAAATAGCTATAGCATAGGTGTATATTTTTAGAAGATAATTTTAAAATATAAATTATTTGGACAATGCACTATCTATTAGATTTGAACGATTAACTGCGATCGATTTTGGTGAACCTACGTTATTAGAAAACGAATCAATACCAATGTGTTATGGTGATTAAGGAATGAAAAATAAAATGGATGGGAAAGATGAGGAGTAATTAACTATTAGAAATGGGTGTAAGGATAGTTAACACAGGCAGAAACGAAGAGTTTGTATCATTATTTTTGATTGACTATATTTTAGTTTGTTTTCAAATATTTGTTTATTACTGATATTTCAAAAGCATTTATATGATTCGATGTAAATATTAACAGTAGTGTGTTTAAACGTGTGAATTTTTTTGTAAAAATTACGATCAGATTGAAAACTTTTAGCTCTTAGATAACTCTTGCATGCGAAAGTGAGAAGCATAAATATTAATTTAATAATAATAATAATAATAATCGGACTATTTATATGTGGCGCCGTTTAATGATCCGTGACCATCTCAAGGGCGCCGTGACTTCTCCCGAACAGTAGTGTTTTCAACTTGGTTCTGAACGTGGTTGTGGACTGATTCACCCTCAGATCTGTGGGCAGTCTGTTCCAGACGAATGGCGCGGCGGCTCTGAAGCGCCTTTCTGCAAATTTGGAGGTGTTCGCCATATTGGGTTTCACGAGTTTGTTGACAGCAGAAGAGGCCGAGCGCAGCGGTCGTCTCGGAGTTTCGTCGACGGAACAGAGTTCGGTTAGACATGTGGGTGCCGTGCCGCATAAGGCCTTGTGGACAGTGAGACACAATTAAAACTCCACTCTCTCTGGGACCCTCAGCCAATGTAGATCTTTTAGTAGTGGAGTGATGTGGCAACGCTTGTTCTCTCTGTAGATAGTCCTGGCGGCAGCATTAAAAGCCATCTGGAGGCGATTGAGAAGAGTCTGGGGCAGTCCTGTGTATATGATGTTGCAGTAATCCAGACGAGAGATGACAAAGGAGGCGATCAGACTTTTTACTGCATCTACAGATAGATTTTTGGATACGAGATGCAGTTGACGAATGTGGAAAAAGGCTGTACTTACTGTCCTGGATACTTGGACTTCCATGGAGAGTACTTCGTCCAGTAAGACGCCGAGAACGGATATTGTGCGCGATGGTGTTATGTTGGTGCCAGCGACAGAGATTTGTTTGGTGTCTATGAGATGTTGACGTCCTGGGGAGGCAACCCACATAAATTCGGTTTTGGTTGGATTCAGTTTTAGGCGTCTCTGGGCCATTATGGACGAGAGTTTTTCAACGCACCGGACAGTGGTAGCCACTAGATTATCCTTTTGATCCGGGCTACAGAAACTAACAAGGACACGATCGTCGGCGTATGCGTAGTTTTGCATGCCACACTCTTCCAGGAGGCGGTCAATGCATCCTATGTACAATATAAACAGTATTGGACCAAGGACTGATCCTTGCGGTACTCCTTGAGTAACGACATCTTCGTTGGTTGACCCAGATTCCACTTTTACGGACCACCTTCTATTGGTTAGATAGCATCGCAGCCATTCCAGAATGGTTCCGTGAATATTGTATTCGGTCTCCAGACATTGAAGGAGCATTGTGTGATCCACGGTGTCGAAGGCGGCGCTCATGTCGAGGACCGTCACTAGGCCGATGTTTCCTGATGCGACGCCCGTTATTAAGTCGGATGTCAGTCTTGTAAGGGCGGATTCGGTGGAATGGTTTTTCCTGTAAGCGAATTGGTAACTCTGATATAAGTCGTTGCTTTCAAGGTAAGCTGTCAGCTGGGATGCAATTACGCGCTCGAGTACCTTAGATAGAAAAGGAAGGTTGGAGATAGGCTGGTAATTGGTTGCGTCGTCGGCGTCGAGTGTGCTCTTTTTGAGAAGCGGAATTACATGCGACACTTTCCAGAGTGCTGGTATAATGCCACGCGTTAAAGAGAGTTCGAAAATCTGTGTGATCGTTGGCATAAGGAGGTCTAGATTATCTTTAAGAAGTTGGGTAGGTAAAGGATCAAGTTGGCATTGCTTGTTAGGGGAATTTCTGATGGTCTTCATGATCTCCGTCTCGGATACGGGGCTAAAAGTATCGAGGCTATTTAAGCACGATGTTGTATTTGTGTTCATAACCGTGTTGTGCTTCGGAAGGGATGCGGAAATTCCATCGAGCTTCGTCTGAAATGCAGTCTTAAACTGATCGGCACTCAGCCCAGTAGACGTCTTAGACTTTTCTGACTCCATGATCTCTTGCAGGTCCTGCCATAGTTTTTTAGGATTGTTTTTGTGAGTGTTGATTCGCTCTCTCCAAAAGCTAGATTTCGTTTTCTTGATGAGTCCTAGGTATGCTTTCTGGGCGGAGATCCAGGCAGTCCTGGAGTCAGATGTTCTTCGATGCCTATAGACTCTTTCGAGTTTGCGAACTTTGGCTTTCTCAGTCCTGCACTCAGAGTTGAACCACTGCTGTTTAGGGTTATGCACACGGATAGTTTTTGAAGTAAATGGTGCAAGCTCGTTAAGGATGTCATGGAGTGTGGAGTTGGATTGTTCTGCGAGATGGTCAATATTATCGTTGGTGTGTGTGATATCAGAGCATAAAACAGATCCTTGTAGGTGGGTTCGAAATGCTTCGGGGCAGAAGTCCTTCCAATTTCTTGAAATGACAGTAGTGTAGAGAGGCGCTGGAATAGATACATGAAATCCTGCTTCAAACAGTCGATGGTCCGAGAGCCCTACGTCAGTAACTATAGTTGATGATGGCATGAAGTCTCTGCTTGTAATGAGAAGGTCAAGAATTCCTCCAGCGTCGTGAGCAGGAGAAGTTATGTTTTGAGCAAGGCCGTGATCTCCCAGCAATTTGCTCAGTTTCTTTGTATGGACATCGTGCTGGTTTTCTACGTGGATGTTGAGGTCTCCCGTTAGTATTACCGGTATCGCAAAACGAGATGTGAGGCTTAGGATAGTAGTGAACTCGGCAAAAAAATCGGTAGTGGGCGGGCAAGACCCGGGTCTGTAAATGGTGAGAACCACGAAGGATGTACCGTCAAGGGTTAGCTTGCAGCCAACATACTCGAAGGTGCTGTACGTTCCAAGGGAGGCAATGTTGGACATGCGTAGTTCCGGTTTACTGACAATGGCGACTCCGCCGTGATTGGTTTTTAAGGAACATCCAGCCTCTGGACTGCGAGGTCTGGCCTTATCCAACACTGTGTACCCGTGATTACGAAGGGCCCTGATTGCAATAGATTCAGAGCTGTCATGCCATGTTTCATTCAGTGTTAGTATATGCAAATTACGTTCAGAGAGCAAGTCATGAATGCTCTCAACTTTGTTGGTAATTGACCTAGCGTTCCAGTGGCCAATATTAAAAGTGACTGATGAAGCCGAGTGTCTACTGGTAATTTTCTTTTGTTTCACGTGAGCGCCAGCTCTGCAACCACGGTGGCGTTTGACGAAAGTTGGAGGACGATAAGACCTTAACAAGTGGGTGGGTAGTGTTGGTTGTGCACCGTGAGAAGAATTATCAAACGAAAGTAACTCATCTTTGGTGTAGCGCAAAGTCGCGGGAGCGCGAGATGTTAAAACACAATTGTCGTTACTACTAATGACAATTGAATTACGGGTGACTAAGTTTAAATCCATGTAGGACAAGATGGGTGGATTTAATTTGTTTAGCAAATAAGCGTCTATGATGTACTTATGTCTATGATACTACATAAGTTCGAACAAAGTATTAGTACGTATACAGTACTACAAAACAGCTGATAGTGGGTTAGGACTATATAACATAAATATGACGTGTTATTGTTGTTTGTTAGTAGGTAAAAAGGGAAATTGTCATGCAGTATCACAAAATAATACAACCGAGCGATGAAAGTGTCTACTGTTGTGGTGTCGTCCGCTATGTGTTAAGGGTAGCAGAGTGGAGAGCTTAGCAAAACTGAAAGAAGTTGAGGAAGACCTTTTGCATGATTGTCTGATGACATTATAAGAATCGCCAGTGACAGGTTGCAAAAAACGTAAGACAGAGATGGCTGGAGAAATATGAATGACGATTATGTTCTGAAGTTGAACATAAGGCCAAGAATGACTGAACTTGTGTATGTCTTTTTTGCTATTGTTTTTTTTCGTGTAGGTATATTTTAACTTTTGTAATGGAGTACCTTTCATATATAATCTACATAATATCTTTACCATTAAAACAAAAGATCAAGATTGTGTATAGATTTTCGCTAATTGAACAAAATGGTTATACCACAAGCACAACCATTCAGAATTTAATAATAAAAATAAGGTAAATACTTCACCATACTAGCTATCAAGTGGACGATAGAATTAATTACAATAAATTCATAAAACCGTAAAATATTCATGCACATATTTTAATTCCGTAATAGATTGATTACATTTTCATCGTAGTTATTCTAAAAGGCTTTCATCCCTTTAAAATTATATATAATAAGTTAATAGTTCACCTGATACAATAGACTGGAAGTACAACGTGAAACTTTTCCTGAATGAAGGTACCTACATATACATGTTATTATATTTACACCATAGTTTGTGAAGAAAATTACATTAGGTTCCGTTGCTGTTACATACATAACCGTAAAGTGAATTTTGAAGAAAGTACCAAATCATGTTGTTAGTAGTTATACCCATAGCGGAAGCATATTATTATTATAATACCTATTATTATTTTACCAATAGCACTTATATTTATTATTACATATATGTTATACTATACCATCATAGCACATTTCACAAGTGAGGTAGCCAGCAGGTCAGCTGCATGTGTGACAAATAAAAAATCATTGCGGATGGGTGGCAAACTTCATCTCTGAATTTAAGATGTCAAATGTCTTTATTTTTTCGAACACCTGCCTTTTACAAGCCATTCGACTAATTAACAGAAGAGAGTGGGTTACCAATTCTTTACCGGCTGCTGTATGTCCTGTTTTCGTGTTTATTACATGCAACTGATCCGTTGGTTACCCCACTTGCGAGATATGACCTGATAATATAGTGGTTGTAGTAGTATAGTCGTACATCATTCATCTTTTATAAATTTATAGGTAGTGAACTGGTTCCCACCGTAATCTCTACTCCTGATTAGGTACTGAATCTCTGACATCGTTGTCACAGTAAAGGTGTATGATGGTGCTTGGTCACTATAATTGTCTGGAAAGTGATTATTTTTTAAAACTAAATTAACTCAATACCGGTTTGATATTCTTATAATTTAATATTTTCAAGGCATTATCAAGTATTAATTGGCTTTTAAAAAATGCATATAACATTTTCAATATTCTTGATTATGCCCAATCTCTGGGTATTTCAAATTCATATTAATGTTTTAAAAAAAAAAGTCACACCTTGATAATACTGATGACACACAAACCTAAGCTTTTTTTGTTAAGTTTTCTTCTATAGGTATATTTACACATAAACAACTTAGATATAAATTTAATTATAGGGGCTTGATGTATGCAGGCGTTTGTACATACAACTAAGGAACCTCAAACTCTTGTGTAATTTGATCAAAATACCTTTAACTCGTAACTAAGTAAGTACCTACATTAAATTATAATTACTTAAAATAGGTAATATCTGAATCGCAAATAGGGGTAAATGCCTATAAACGTTGATCTTGGTTGTTCAAAGAAATAAAATATTGGATTAGTTGGAAATGATGAACTCTACTTTGAAATATTTATATTACCATGAAATTATTTGTAATCAATGTACAGTAAAGAATGAATAAATTGATAAACATCGTGTCAATTTTTACACAAGATTATCAAGCAGTAGTTACTCAGTAGGAAAATACCTATATATTGATGATCATATTTCTTCTAATTATTATCTTTCACTGTATTACGTAACAAGATATCATACAAATGCCCAGATGGGAACATAAGGGAGCATGGTGCAAGTCGCAGAAGAGCAAAAAATAATAGGTTAACAGGATTATTATGATTCATGAGATGCACCTATGTTGAGAAATAAAAAATTCAACAAAAAAATCTGCCCCCTCCCTCATCTCAAATCTGGGTATCCTACGATATCTTTTAACAGTGTATGGTGAAGGATAATCAAGAAATTCAACTATAAAAGGAATAAAATATAACAATTATCGCTGTTAACCATTTTCAGTTTAAATTCTGGTTAAATTATCTTTATTCATAGAGTTCTTTAAATAGAGAGATACATCAAATAAAGTTATATTTTTGGTTCAAAAAGATACCATTAATGCATATAAATTTTATGTGGATAAATGGCATGCCTAATTTAAGGCAATCTCACTCTATTAATATAAAAAAATGTTTGTAAAATCCCATTCGTAAAGAAAAAAGTCTTCTTCTTCTTCCTCGTGTGATAGATCATTGATCTGTTGTTTCGGAAGTAATTCCCTCTTATGACGCTGAGAACCAGCTATCCTTCCATCTTTTTGGTGGTCTTCCTCGTGAACATGAGCCAGCCGGTGTCTTCATTGCAGCAATATGGGCGATCTTGTTTTCAGCCATCCTGTCTACATGGTCTTTCCAGAATCGTCTCCTTTTCCTACTCCATCTCACTATGTCCTCCGTGTAAAAGTTTTTAAATAAATTGCGCAACAAGGATTGGTAACTAAATATTGAAAACATTGGTGAAAAATATTGATCTAAAATGGAAAAGGGTTGGAAATTAACTGAATAAAATTCTTTATTCATTTATTACCACTTGAAGAGCTTGAATTAGTCGTGAATACCTGTAAAAAGGATATAGCCTTTATCCTCGTATTATCTGCGAAGGTTTTATTTATCCCTTTGAAGCCTTTCCCTTCGAACACTAACCTCTCATCTAAAATAAGTACTACATATATGTAATTATACAGATTTAGCTAATAATGTACGTATAGATATGGAGAACTAACAATTTTGTTAGGTCTTCAAACTTTGGTCATTTGCTTGAACGGGAATAGAAATCTATACACAAATAAAAAAAATGTAATGAAATTTTAATGGCTATTAAAACATTGGATTTTCGTTTATTGTACATTGCTTTGGACACCTAACTTTCACCCCTTGTTATTCACTAACTTGTATTTATTTATTTATTTATTATATTCTTCTTGCACATCATCATACACATTACAAAATCAACAAAGCAGCATAAAAAAAATGTGATGATATGCAGTGGCGAGATTATCACTTTATAGTGATTTCTTCTATCTAACCACTTGTATGTACCTACTTGTTTACTATTTCTCTATTATTTTTAATAAACACTTTGGTATAATGTCTGTAATCATTTTCAATTCACCATTTATTTTTGTTTTATATTTTAATGAATTAACGGACAAAATTTTATATTATTATTTTACAATAAATGAACTAACTTTTTCAGTGGGCTCCGTTTTGATGAGAGGGAAGTAGTATGAAAGATTACCAAAACGGCGATTTTGGCTCGCCGTTGAAGTAAATTTTGGTTTCAATGAGCGGATAAAAAGTAATCTACGATTCCTGAGATATCAGGGTGTGAGTTAGATTTCTCCCCTCAATATTATAAAACAATTTAGGTATCAACAATTATCAAAATACGCAAGTCATATTTTTGTAGCAACCTAGAAATGCTCGGCACCATGTCGCTTAATTTGATTTCAGGAAACGTGTCGTTAATTTGAGTTCAGGAGTTATGATGGCCAAATAGAAGGACGCCGGGGAGCTGGCAGAAAAACAGACAGCGCAAAACAAACTGCGCAATATTCGAGATAATACTGAAATTAAATGTGTGGAAGAGTTATTCCGGGTAGCTCAGGACCGTGAAACCTATGCCAGAGTGATTGCCAATGTCAGGGGGATCTGGTAGGGCACTTGCAAAAGAAATAACCTGACTAAATATTTGATGTTGATATTGAGGAAATATTTTTTAAAAAAACCTCGTTTAATGTTTTTGGTGCATAGCAGGAAAAAGTAAATACATTAAATCCTTTTTTTTAAGGTCATAGCTCTAGTGAATTATAAATATATTATGAACGTATCAATACTTATTATAAAAAAAAAAATATATTTGGAAAATAAAAAAGTGACATAAATCTTTATGAAAAATTTATATATTATTAGTTGAAATGTTAAGTACTTGCAAGTTTTCCATACTTTACTTTTAATTTGTGTTTTATAGAAATCAGAAACACCCACATGAGAAAAACATCGAAAAGAGAACAAATTAAATAAAAACTAATCTTAGCAAATTTCTAAGTATCCAATTAATTCAAGTTCGTTTCACCGAGAAAGTACAAAAATCAAACGATTCATAGATTTCGCTACATTAAATTATTACAAAGGTATATTTTTTGATATTAAACACGTCGTAAAAGGTTCACAATATCAAATCGTAGAAATAAATCATTTATCAAAGATTAATTTTTATTAAAATACGAGTAGAAGTACAATTGTAGCAGTTTGTTGAACTCAACAGAAATCACAGTCAAGAAACTTGTCAAAAGATGGATTGTTAAGATTTTTGGTATGAATGTCAGAAATAAAAAGTCTTCGAATAGTTCATTGACAGTTGGAAAACTAATCGCAAAATTTAACATTAGTTCATCATGTTCATTATGTACCTTTGCAAATATTGTTTAATAAACAAATATCCATTCGAAAAGGTTTGTACTCTATAAGTAAACATTATTAATAACAAGTAAAATGTCATTCCTCAATCACTCGAAAGCATTGAATAAATAACTTACAATGTTATTTTTGTATATTTTTTATCACTATTTAAATTAAAATCAATCATCTGTGATGCAGTTGGTCCACTAGTTAGATATGCCGAAATGTTATCGATAGATGGTGAAAACATTAATTTTCATGTAGGTACAATGTTAAAGATCACTTTATTATTGCACACCGTCTTAAGATTAACATTATCTTCATGAATAGTGGTAATTGATATGTTTGAAGAATCTAACTTATATTTAACAGATACTATAACGGCGTTTCAGTGAACAAGCCTGTCCCAAAAGAGTACGTCGGTAGCCTGGAAGTAGAGTCTCGGCCTCCAGAACAAGGGGTCCATGGTTCGATCCCAGGTGCCGGCAAACTCCCCTTTCACGGCACAAGCTTTTAGCTTAGCGTAAAAGGTGTATAAGGTTGTATTTGGGTTTATAACAAAAACTCAGATATATATTTTTTTTTTTTAAAAAAGAAAAAAAATAAGAGTTTAATTATTTAAATGTAAATAAAAACAAAAACTTTGAAGAATTTTACTATGCACCAGTGACCAGGTTTCGAAATGTTATGTCTTTTTCAAACTCGATTTTCAAACAAAAAAGAGTTTGAAAAAGACATAACATGTCGAAACCTTTTTGTTTAAAATGTTTGTCTAGGGCTAACCCCCTAGACAAACACGTACTTGGCGATCGACTACAAACGAATTTTCGACAATGATTGCAACAATAACGCATAATTATACGGTACATGTAGGTAGATTGTCGAAAAGTTCGCCAGTAGTCGATCGCTAAGTACGGTTTGTCTACGGGCTGTCACTGAATAAAAGTACATAGTAAAAGTATTCAAAGTTTTTGTTTTTATTTACATTAAATTATGGAGTTATACAAAATAAGCAGTACACATAAAGGGTTGCACCCTGCCTCACCCATGAATGTTACAGGAATGTCAGTTCCTATGTCATCCATACTCTTCAAGCAAATCCTTTCTAAGGAAGGGCTCAAGGTTCGCCTAAAGGACTCCCCCTGACAAAACCCTTCCTGAAATTAAATACAACCGTTAATGTCCACCGACTCTTTATTTTAAAATTTGACTTTGAATTAGCTTACTGTTACAATAATATTATCTACGTACTAGTTATTTG
This sequence comes from Athripsodes cinereus, assembly GCA_947579605.1. Classification (NCBI taxonomy): domain Eukaryota; kingdom Metazoa; phylum Arthropoda; class Insecta; order Trichoptera; family Leptoceridae; genus Athripsodes; species Athripsodes cinereus. The sequence goes on along the minus strand of OX388318.1, from coordinate 19,321,576 downwards.
CTTAGACTAATACAAAGATGAAGACTAGACATTTGGAAATTTTAAACTAAATACATTCTTCTTAGCCTTCGAGTTTCTACAAACAAATAAATATTTCAAGACGTGGTGCTTGTTCACTCAGTTTCTGAAATCATAAAAGAAAAGAAATTTTTAGGTCAATGTACAGGAAAAATGCTAAAGGTCAAAATATAAATGTCCAAGCATAGATTATACATATGTGCTTTAGTTTTGGAACGGTTGCCCTAAGCAGTAATAAAATATAAAAATTCAATTATTGTTTGTGCTTAGTTACATAAAATATCACAAATTTATAATGCGAAAAAATCACTAGTTTCAGAAGCACATTAAAGCTTTTCTTTTATTAGCGCTTTGGACACAACCGAATAATAACTAAACGGCGCCATAAAAATATTCGTTGTGGGCTATATTTTACTTCACGAGTAATGTTTGATTAATCCAAAAAGTCTTTGTGTGGTAAGAGAGTTGGATTCTTAATTGTAACACTGACTATATACGACGTACAGATGGGTGTATTGTATAATCGTAGGTATGTATGTAGATGTATTTTCATCAGATACGCATTTGTCATGATCAGAGTAAGGTAGGCATTTGTCTTTATGATCCTTAAATGGATGAAAGGTTGAGATTGATGAAGGGATTTTAAGATCAAAGAAGAGAGTGAGAGAGAAAGAATGAGAATTAAGCATAGAGTAGGTGTAAGAGTAAAGGATTGGCATGTGTTAATTTTCATCTAACTATTATAAATAAGTTTAGACGTATTATCTATTTCAAATATTTCATTACTTAAACCTTAAATTAAAAATATCTTTTCAATGTACCTACACTATAGATAAATACATCTAGAGTCCTCAAATGGCTACTACTACTGCTATCCCATTACGGCGTATACCACAAGTGGGGTAGCCAGCAGAACTGAATGTAAAATGTCTTAATTTTTTTGAACACCTACCTTTAACACGACACTCGAAAACTTACGCAGAAGAGTGGGAGACCAATTCTTTACCGGATGCTCCACGGGATAAATCTCAACCGTGAGATGTGAAAACTAGCATTTACCGACCACAGAAGAGACGGTCTGATAACATAATTCCGATCACGGGACAAAAAGGAAACAGCACATGATCTTGACGTTTGGAGCAGTTTGAAAGAGTTGTATATCCAACAGAACAGCTGAGATACTTTGCTAGTGAGTGAGTAGGTTCACAAAAACATTGTGAAATCTATCTTTACTATCTTGGTATTATTCTACGTGGGGTAGTCTGCAGATTCACTGCATGTGATGAACATCCCGTCTATACGTTGAATAATATCTACATTTTATTTTTATTAATTTTTTTATTTATTCAAACTTTTTTTTTAATTGAAAAAAACCATTAAATATAAACAAAATAAACAAGATATCTACATACCTATAACATTTCTTATACTTAATTTGTATTTAGATCTCACCCGGCGAAGCTGCATATTGCTAGCTTGTGTCCGGGCGGCGGTCTTTACAAAATACAAATATTTAAAATAACAATAATAGTATATAGAACTAAATTTAACATATTTTAAACTTAAATAGAAAATATATAACATATTTCATAACATACATAAAAAAAATTATCTTTAATATTTACAGTCAATTTATTAATGTGAAAAATATTCTTTCAATCTTTTCTTACATTTCAATATTATATGTACATTTAAAAAATATAGTAGATTTTCACACAGGATTAGAAAAAAAAACCTGTTTTTATGCTACATATTAAAATACATAAGTCAACATAATATAATAAAAATACGAATGATGTCTCGACCTAATAAAATAATATTACACGAATGTACATAATTATGTACATATTTAGTGGAGTAAAATGTGTCTTTCTTTGAAGTGAAGCTATCTTGATAACTTGGTAAATATTATACGTGTTTTCTTTTGGTAAATATTATAGTATGAATTAGTTATAAAAATAATTAGGTGGATTCATTAATTCAATGTAAAGTGATCATAACAAAGTTTATGAATAAATTACAAAGATAAACTTTGACCAGAGAAATTGTGTTCACTTCTTTCGTATATATTATTTTTTCGGTCTTTATATTTTTTTTAAAAAACATAAATATTAATAACAAGTGAAAATACAGTTCATACTTTTATTAAGACTTTATCAAGAACTTCCGTTCTCATCGTCAGGCAAATTTAAAGTGACCCAGGTTTTGACATTGCCTATGTCAAACTTATCTGCGTTCTTGTATTTGACAGTTTCTAACTGATTTTATTTTGAGTTTGACAAAGGCATCAAATGTCGCAATCCGGGTCATTTTACTGCAGGCAAACCGTATTTTTATTAATAGATATGGAGGGTTACATATGTAATATATATGCCGATAAAAATAATAACTCAATGATAAGTGATGCTTTTTTCGTAGTCAATATAAAATATACTCAATTTATGACTCGTAAAAAACAAACATTGCAAATAAGAATCAACATTATCGAAGAAGAAAAAATTTGAAATGATAATAAATTATTTTGCATTTGAATAACGAAAAGGCGATAGGAAATAATTTCTTTTGATTCGTGCCTATTATGTTTCATAACGGTTTTCTTTTTACGCTTAAAGTAAGGGGAAAAGAATACCTAATAACAAATAATAAAAAAAAACATCGCTAACAGCCGTATTCAGAAGACGTGGCTTAATGTTTGTGTGTGTTTTTTTTCTTTTAATAACTATATGGGTCGTCTTGACAAAATTTGGAAAAGCCGTGAAATTATGAGAAACACAAAGATAAGACTGGTCAAGACCTTGGTGTTCAGCATATTTTTGTACGGATCTGAAACTAGGACGCTGCGAGCTAGCGAACGCGCGAGGATCGATGCATTTGAGATGTGGTGCTGGAGGAAATTGCTCCGAGTGCATTGGACTGAACACAGGACCGATGAGTCAATCCTTAGGGAGCTAAACATTTCGACACGACTCTCAACGATTTGCAGACAGCGCGTTTTGTGATTTTTCGCGCACATTGCAAGAAGAGAGCACGAAAACCTAGAAAAGGTAATTATGACTGGGGTTGTGGATGACAGATGGTCTACAGAACGAAGCATGATGGTCACGATCCTCAGGATTGAGGAACCAACGGAGATGATGATGATGATGAATAACTATAATTTTTCAAAATAACAACATCAACACATATTTTTTTGTTTGTTTATAATACCTTTGTCCTGTCTCTCACGGTAGAGAGTATAAGGTATATGTGGGATGTCCCTTGGGGAGATTTGTGTCTCTACAGCAGTGGTTCCCAAAGTTGACTGGGCTCCGACCCATCTAGGAAAAAAAACCAATCTTGGGACCCACATTTAAGCTGCCTTAGAGAAAAGAGGTCATAAATATTGTTTATGCTCAGATTCTCTAGAAGCGAGTCATGGAACTACTTAATGCTCAGAGCCCACTCAATATTCGCTCACGACCCACCGGTGGGTCGCGACCCATAGTTTGGGAAACACTGCTCTTCAGTAATTCCGGTAGCGGCGACCCTCGGGTATACCGGCCTGAATACCTATAAGAAGTTTCTGGACACCTCAACTTGGTTTTTGTTAGGTTTGGTACCAAATTGGTACCAAAATAGAAGTTAATTTGTAAATATTATACGTAGGTACTTTTTTCTTTTTGTAGGAACCTATTTTAAGAAAATATATTTTTAAAATATTTTTTAATTAATTTATTTTTTGAACACCTTGTTTTTGCAAATTGAATCTGACTAAGATATCTATATCTTGCGAGTTAGTTAGTTTTTAAAATTGCGTAGGTATATTCATCACATTAATATTGAAATTCCGCGGAGTCCCCGTTGAAAAATAGGCCTCCCATTTATTTCCATGCCCTGTGAAACCTTTTTCAAGTGTCCTGTAAACATCACGTTGTTAGACATTTAACATCATCGATTCAGCGATTATATCTACAAGCTATCCCAATGTCTTAACTTTTACAGTCACGAAGTGGATAACTTGCATATTTTACCCCACTTTGCGGGAGATATCGTGATGATATGAAGTATTAAAATTCTACTCAACGTTCAACGTGTCTAGTCAATATTATATTCAACTGAATAATTTTTATTGCGATTCGCATTTCTAAGCGTTGTAAATCAATCACATCTTATAAGTATGATCAAACAAAACTTTTATGAAACCAAACTTTTTCTTCTGAATCTCGCTTTGAATCTATCAAAAAACTAAGTGAATGAATTGACTAAAAACTAAGTGAAAAAACTAAGTGAATGAATGAATGATTCGGATGATGAATAAATAAACGCATAAAATTATTTTGAATAAACAAATATAATAAAGTAAATAAACAGAGGTTTTTGTTATTGTAATGCTTTTCTTTTCGTTTTTCCGATAGATAGCACGAAACATATTATTATAATACCTACACATGAATAATATAATTTTGAACAACAATAAAGGTGGCTATTAGTTGTAAGCTGCTACTAGGCTGTATTTGAAATTAACTTAAACTGATATCTGCCTCTGTTTTTCTGGCATTGCACCCAATACATTAGTAATGCTGCAAAACATTTTTTTTTTTTTTTTTTTCTTTTCGGCAAGGCACCCGACAACGAGTGAATTATGCTTACAAAACATATTTATGCAAGAAGGAAAATAACTGAACAACTAAAAGTGAATAGTTCTAAATTAATCAATAAAATAAACGCGACTTTTTTTATGAAATTTGTAACAATCACTGACGTTTTGATGTGATTTCTATTTTTCACAAATTTATCTTAAAATAAACGAATTAGAAAAACACTTTGTTTCGAAAATATTATGTGTGTGTAAGAAAGATTTTGAATGTTAGGTGGTATGAGCATGGTACAAACATTATAATACCGTGCGTCAAAGCACTCAGTAAAGATTTATAGTTTCTGTAATATGAGAGAGATGATGGTTCTGTTTTGGTAATGTTATTAGATTTTGCAGTGATAATTGGTCAGAAAAAGTACTGTTATATTAGCCATAATATTTCTGAAGGCTCAGGCATACCTATTTCACAATACACAATGGAAGAGGTTGGTTTTTGCCCTGTGCTCCTTAGAGTAGCATTGAAGGGCGAGAAGATGATAAACAATTATGATTTTTTTAAAGATGGAATGCATTATTTATTTATTCATTGATTACAAGGTATACATTCAAATTAAATACAATCAATATACAGAGGGCGAGCTTATCGCAAAGGCGCGATCTCTTCCAGCTGACTCAAGCAATATTGCCAATATGCTTAAAGTTATACTACAATGAGTAGGTATAAAGCTACAATTCTGCTTGCAAAAAATCTTGAGTACCTACCATCCTACATAATCTCAAGTTTAGTCTTTAAACTTGAATTTCGCCTAAGTTGTAGTATTATTGTACTTATAATTTATTTTATTATAAGATGAGTAGGTACCCATTTAATGTATAATTGTACCTATATGAACAGCTGTACGTAATGTAGACGACCCTTTTAACATTATCTACTGTCACAAGCTCAATTCATACTAAGTGTTTATATGGGATATACCAATTCTTCGAAGGACGGTTGGACTGTACGTGACAGATGAACTATGACAACTGATGTACATACATAGTTGGTATCTTTTATTTTGAAACGGTGTCCACTTTAATAACACTTATTCTATTAAACTTTTTTTGGAATTTGTCTCGATGTGGTTTTATTTTTCTGTAATATTTATCATGAGTTCTCAATTATACATTGTTTCAAAATAATTTTATAAATATTGTAACGTAAATCGTTTTTCTATAACTTGTGTCAGGGAAAATAAAGTCTGAATTCAATTAAAAGGATGACATCTTGAAAATTAACAATTTATTTAAACGTTTTTATTTATTTACAATTATTATTTATTTAAAATACATATTACAACATCTATTATTTATATATACGTCACATATTATTACAGTTCACACAGATTTCTTATATACACATTATATAACATCTTTCTTCCAGCCTATCTAGATCTTTCTTTTTATCAAAACCAAAACAACCACCTGTCATTATTTTCCAAACATTCCATAACCAAAAATAATATAAAAATTCAAATTCATTAAACTTCCAAACTTAAGTACCCTCCTAATGGTGATTACGTAACATTGCCTCCCTCTTAATTTAGTTCGTCCCGAACGAATTCTCTGGATGAAGATAGGAGCATCCTGAATCCTCTCTGCAATGTGAAGTCTTGAAGAAATAACAAGGTACAGACTTCTTGATGTTCTCACTATACCCTGGATTAAAACAACAAACTAAAACATTAATTCCAGTATTACAGAAGATCTCTTCTATCATATTTCGAACAACTTTCCAATCCATATTGCCACTTATCCTTGGTATGCCGAGCTTCGTAAGATTCATTTGTAACATTTGATCCCGCAAACTTTGTAAACAGTGCCACATCTGAACATACTCTGTTTGTTCTTCAGGGATTGCTTTATTTACCATGTAAAATATATGTCGTTCCCCATGCTGTAGATGGACCGCTTCTCCAATTTTCAAACTCTTGGCCTTAATCTCTTCCAATATCCCGTACTTCTTCTTGAAAACTTTGGCTATGCCATTAGTAAATTTTGCATTCTGAGCCAAGCAATGAGCCAAAACATAATCCTCTGGAGTGTCAAAAAGATCTTGCTCAACTTCGATAGTGACACCATGATGAATTCTTCGTTGAGGCGTCTTCATAAATTCTTCAAAACTCTTCTCTTCACTTAGGACTTTACAGACTTGAACAATCGGGTTGTTTCCTTCACTTTTATTGTCTCCTAAAAACGGTGCTAAGCGATTGAAATGTACCACCCTCGGCTTGCCATTTGATTTTCGTCGTATTCGATAAATAACGTCATTTATTCTTTTAATCACCTCGTACGGTCCTTCCCAGGATTTTTGAAGCTTCGGTGAATAGCCTCGTCTCCGTTGAGGATTGAACAACCAAACTAAATCTCCAGCTTGATACCCTCCTTCCACAGCTTTGACATCATATCTTTCCTTCATCCTGTCACTAGCGACTTGAATATTAGCCCGCACACGTTCATGGATGTCGTTCATCTTTCTTCGAAGTTCCGATACATAATCTTCTCCAACAAGATCCTCTCCAGGCTTAGATCCATACTGCAAGTCGCAAGGTAACCGTAGTTCACGGCCAAAAATCACACTCGCTGGTGTTTGTCCCGTTGTCTCATGAATTGCCGAACGATAGGCCAATAAGAACAAGTGGATGTATTCGTCCCAATCCTTCTGATGATCAGACACCGCCTTCGACAGATATTTTCCACATGTTCGATTCATTCGCTCCACCATTCCATCCGACTGTGGATGCAAAGCAGTTGTTCTCGTTTTTCGAATTCCCAATATCTCACATACTTGCTGAAATACGGCTGACTCAAAATTTCTTCCTTGATCCGAATGAAGCTCCAACGGTACTCCAAAACGACTTATCAGCTCTCTTACCAAGATTTCAGCAACAGTGGTAGCCTCTTGATTTGGTAATGCATAGGCTTCTGTCCATTTACTAAAATAGTCCATTGCTACTAAAATATACTTGTTCCCTCTTTCAGTTGTGGGAAACGGTCCTGCTATGTCGATGGCTATTCTTTCAAATGGACTACCTACATTGTACTGTCTCATTGGCGCACGCCTCTGTTTTTGAGGTCCGTTCGAAGTAGCACAAGTCACACATCTTCTACACCAATCTTTTACATCTTCAGTGTAACGGACCCAATAAAATCTCTGACGAATCTTTTCTGTAGTCTTTTTAACTCCCAAGTGTCCACCAGACACATCATCGTGAAGCAGCTTAAGGACATCAGGAACTCTCTTCCTTGGAACCAATAGCCCATACAACCATTTTGGTATCAGTTAGAGAACATTCACTACACTCGTTTTCCTACACCGGGATCAAATTGGTATCAGGGCGCACACTTTTTGTTAAACGGTTCTTAAAAATGGGGAAGGTTAGTCACAGCTACATTCCATATTCCATAGCGCGCGCGCGCGCATCTCAACAGATATCGTGAACACGGAGAAATCCGAACGACAAACGAAAATAAAAGACGACATGTTTCTATGTAGCTGCGTTCTATCTGTGGTGCATCGTTGTTTTGTCGTAAAATTATTAATGGTGTTGATTGCGAAAACGTTGTAATAAGTGATAAAGTATTTCGGAGATCATCGTCATTATGAGTGCGAGATGTTGATTGACTGTGCAGTTTATAAAAATATTCACGAGAAACAAGAACGCCATTTGAATTCTGAAGGTAGGAGATATTGTTTTATAATTATAATATTTATGTAACTACAAAAATTAAAGAAATTGATACCACCAGCTAGCTGGCAAATGATATTGGTAAAATTAGGTTAAAATATTGACGAATCTATGCCAAATTTGTTGTAATAATCAGATAAATTGCATTTTTGAAATGGCTTGGCATTTAGTATCATTGTTCCAATATGGCCCCACTCGTTTAATGGACCTTAAATGGTTGTCAAACTGTGCGGCAGTATCTGATATTATTATGTACGTAAATTAATTTTCTTTGAGTAAAAATATTTTTTAATATTTGGTATTTTGATGTTTTTAGATATATGCAATCTTGCAGACAAGACATGCACTGTGAAGGAAGTAGACACTTTTATCCAAAATAGTGTTATTAACCATACCCAACAAAGGTTGAAAATAAAGGCGTAAGTATTATTCATTACACATATACCTATAAGAAATGGAAGTTCTTGTGTTTTTTCTTGTGTGTACTGCTTTATTTAATTTGTTATACCTATGAATGATGATGTGCAAGAAGAATAAAACAAATAAATAAATAAAATTATTTGCAAAGAAAAAAGAGTTATTAAATGAATAATATTTTCTATTTATTTTCAGATTAAAACAAATAAGAAAATTGGGACAGTAAGAAGATATGCAAATTGAAATGGAAATGACCAATTGATTTAATTAAAACCATTTTTTGAAGACACCATTTGACCATGAAGTGAAATTTGACCAATTTTTACAATATTATGCATCTAATTAGACCAGTCTACCTGCAGGAATTTGCAACAGAAATTACATAATTTATTTCAAAATCATTCTTGTTTATGTACATTAAATTGTTTTACATATGTATGTGTATGTTTTTTTTAATATACTTTCCATTCCATACCGATGTTGGAGTAAGAGTAAAAAAGATGGTAAATATTTAAAAAAAAAATATACATAATTCACATTGTTGATAAAACAGGTATGAATATTATATCATTTTTATCACTCATAGAAATGAGTTAACACTTAACTCTATCAAGATCGAACATTTTAATTTCATCTTGTTCATACCCCTTCTGTGCAATGTTGAGCAACACTGGTATTGTTTTGACAACTGTCAACTTATTATACGACCAAGACCTTGAGATAACTTTTTCTATAACCGCTACTTCTTTGGGTACACTAAGTGTACTAAACATCATTCAGTGGCAATTTGGGTCCGACGCGTAGACATTATTCCTTTACATTGTGTTCTTAACATCACGCATTCTCAAATTAGTTGCAGTGCGTGGATATTGAGTGTACATTTTGTCATATAACCTTACACTATAGCGTTTAGAACACGGCGGGTGAACATCGTATGTACAATATGTGTATGGATTATTTTGTGGCTGATATTTTAGTCACGGCGACCGTATTTGGTTGTATGGGAGCTGTTGTTTCTGCTGTGTTCCATCTTCACTTTCCAGAATACGTTTCAACAACCCGTTTTCCACAACTATGGATTGCCATTGTGCCCAATATGATTTAACATTTGGTGAACATGAAGCTATTTCTTCCCATGAAGGTTTTCGATCATTTTCTTTCCACTGCATCAAAAGTCCAAGGTCAGGATCTTCCAACTGGTGCGCTCGAATTTCATCATCTTGCCAAAAATTATCGATGACTGTAGTTCTACGAATCATGACGAACCTTTCCTCCGCTTTATTACAATGCTGGCAATCCTCTGGACATGGACGCCTTGACAGTGCATCAGCATTTTTATGACGAAGTCCAGCTCGATGCTCAGAATCATAGTCATATTCTTGCAATCTTTCTATCCATCTTGCAACCTGACCTTCAGGATTCTTGAATCGTAACAGCCATACAAGCGCCGAATGATCTGTCCTTAAAAGAAATTTCCGTCCATATAGGTATTTGCGGAAGTGCTCAACTGACTTGATTACAGCAAGTAACTCTCTTCGCGTTACACAATAGTTGCGTTCCGGCCTTGACAAAACTTTACTGAAGTACGCAATTACGCGTTCTTGACCATCCTGAACCTGAGATAGTACACTTCCAATGCCGACGTTGCTTGCATCCGTATCCAGAATAAAATTCCCTTCGGCTCGAGGATAACTTAGAATCGGGGAATTAATCAATACCTTCTTCAATTCTTCAAACGCGCATTGGCATTTTGAATCCCATATAAATTCATTACTTTCTTCTGTGAGTTTTGTCAATGGTTTAGCGATATCAGCGAAGCCCAAAACAAATCGCCGATAGTAAGTGCTTAAGCCTAAAAAGCTTCTTACTTCATGCTTGTCTTTAGGTGTAGGCCAGTCTTGAACAGCTCTAATCTTCTCAGGATCCACCGCCACTCCTTCCTCAGAGACAACATGACCCAGATAGTTGACTTGTCTTCGGAACAATGTACATTTCTTAACATTGAGTTTCAAGTTGGCCGCTCTCAATCGTGAAAACACTTGTTCCAAATTTCGTAAGTGCTCCTCAAAACATTTTCCAAGCACGATGATGTCATCCAGGTACACTAAACAGGTCTCCCACGACAATCCTCTCAGCACGCTTTCCATTAAACGCTCAAAAGTAGCCGGAGCGTTACAAAATCCAAACGGCATAACAATGAACTGCCATAATCCACTTCCAATAGAGAATGCTGTTTTCTCTCTATCCTTAGGTTCCAGTCCAACCTGCCAATATCCACTCTTCAAATCCAACGTTGAAAAGATTTTACAGCCAGCCAATGTGTCCAACGTATCATCAATACGAGGCAAAGGGTAACTGTCCTTCTTAGTAACATTATTAAGTTGGCGAAAATCAACACAGAACCGAGTTGAGCCATCCTTCTTCCTAACCAGCACTACAGGTGAACACCATGGACTGCTTGACGGTTCTATTACCTTGTCCCGTTCCATATCTTGAATAATTTGATCTGCTTCCGCCCGTTTTGCTAAAGGTAATCTTCTGGGTACTTGACGAATGGGTCTTGCATCACCTGTGTCTATTCGATGACTAACAACACTTGTTCTTCCTTTGGGTTGACTTGGGTTCTCGAAGACATCCTGATTTCTAGCGATGAAGGATCTAATCTGTTTGCTCTGTTCCTTGGTAAGTTCCTTACAAGCCTCCTTCACTAAGTCGTCAAGGTGTTTTGGTACCTCCTCTGAAGAAACTTGGCCACCGCTCACTCTACATGTTACTGACGAAACCGATGAACACATACTTAAATAAACTCCTTCTTTGATAGTCACTGGATAGTCATTGATATTCATTAGCCTGACCAAAATATCCTTTTTAGCTTGAATCAGGACTCTCGCAATCAACACTCCTTTTCCAGCTTCAGTATTAGCGTTGGACTCCACTACTAAAACATGTCCATTTGGAATGTCACAATCTAAGTAGGCTCGTACTAACATTTCACTTTGTTTTGGAATAGTAACAACTTCTGCCGCAAGCACACGTGTAGCGAATTCTTCATGCTCTTGTATAAGAATATCTTCATCCCCAATTTTCAGAGTTCGCCTCTTCAGATCCAGTTTGAATCCATACTTCGCCATTACATCCATTCCAAGAATAACTTCCTCCTCTATCTCAGCCACCAACACCTGATGATCGAAGATGGTGCTTCCAATGTGAAAGTTGGCAACTGATTTGTTTTTTTTCGCAAACTAAATCAGGTCTCATGATTGTCTTTGTTGCTCCAGTGTCCAACAAAAGTTTCAAATTCTTTCCATTTACTTTGCCATTTATAAACATGCTGCTGACTTGTCCGCTGAACGACGCAACATCTGCATATCTCTTCGAGGCATTGGCAATGCGGGTCGACAGTTGCACCTTTCCATCAACCCTTTTTAGTTTTCCTGGACACCGATTACGCAGGTGTCCAATTTGTCCACAGTCCCAGCAACGTAGTTGTCTCTTCTTTCCTTTCAAGGCCTCCAAAACCTTCTTAACTACGTCTTCTATTGAAAGTGGTTGATTTTCTTGTACAGCTTCCATCACACAGGATTGAGCGTGACCTCGTACGGATTGTCTTACAGCTTCAAATTCAAGTGCTTGGGTTAAAGCATCCCTAAGAGTTTGTGGTCTAGCCAGTTTTATAGCTTGTTGTGTCTCACTTGCTCGTAGTCCATCCAAAAACTTGTCTACTGCAAGACTTTCACATACATCATCAGAAACTGTAGGGTATGCACATCTCACTAGACGCGCTACATCCGCCTCGAATTCCTGTAGAGTTTCATTGGGCCTCTGCACACGATTCTTCAACTGTGACCTATAAACTTGTTCCATATGCTTTTGTCCAAATCGCATCTCCAGTCTCTCAACCAAAGATTTAAAGTTTTGTCTGTCCGCAAGCGGAATCATCTGAAGGACTCTTAAAGCATCTCCTCGTAAAGATATACTCAATACTGATGCTTTTCTTGTCATCGACCAGCCATTTATCATAGCTACTGTTTCAAACAAAGTTAAGTACTCTTCCCAAGAGTTCTTTCCATCAAAAGTTGGCATATCACTACGCACATGCTCCACCATTGAAGTTGCACCACTCTCTACACACTTGAACTCTGTGTCCACCGTTGTGTTCTGCTCAAAATCCGTTCTTGCTGTTGAAGAAAGCGCCTGATTCTCCAAAACTTTCACCTGCTTTGTTAACTCGCTAATCCTTTCATCAAAGGACACAGAATATTCTTGAAACTTCCTTTCAATTTCTTCTTTCGTTCCTCTAGAATCTTCTCGAAGCCTTTCTATTTCTTCTTTCATAGCTGTAGCATTTTCTTGAAGCTTCTTTTCGATTTCTTTATAAAGCTCACTGGTGGTTATAGGCAACTCGAAGATATATGTTTCCGGATCTTCACCTGCTTCTTCCATCACCTTTCTTAGTCGAAGTTGGAGCACACCCTTCGTTCCAGATGTATCCGCGTCTCTTTCTTCTAGTTCGCGCTTCAGATCCACCACTTTCAAGTCAAGTAGAGTTAATTTTTTTGATGACATATTTTACACAGTCTTTATTTCCACTAAGCACTTAAATATCTGATTCACAACCCCACACCTGACACCAATGTAACGTAAATCGTTTTTCTATAACTTGTGTCAGGGAAAATAAAGTCTGAATTCAATTAAAAGGATGACATCTTGAAAATTAACAATTTATTTAAACGTTTTTATTTATTTACAATTATTATTTATTTAAAATACATATTACAACATCTATTATTTATATATACGTCACATATTATTACAGTTCACACAGATTTCTTATATACACATTATATAACATCTTTCTTCCAGCCTATCTAGATCTTTCTTTTTATCAAAACCAAAACAACCACCTGTCATTATTTTCCAAACATTCCATAACCAAAAATAATATAAAAATTCAAATTCATTAAACTTCCAAACTTAAGTACCCTCCTAATGGTGATTACGTAACAATATCTTATGGTCAAACCAACGGGATTTTTTTCTTTGCTATGAAAAAAACTTAACCTACAAGAAAAATGACATATTGATTGAGTCGACGTTGATTTTGTAAAACTCCACTATATAAATATAATGAAAACAAAATTGTTTTTGGTTTTACCACGATTTATTTGTTAAATAAGTTACCTGGTTTCGACCTTTGAGGTCATTGTCATTGAGTTTGACAATGACCTCATAGGTCGAAACCAGGTAACTTATTTAACAAATAAATCTTAGTAAAACCAAAAACAATTTTGTTTTCATTGTATTTATTTAAAAAATGACATATTTGTTGGTTGTATTGAAAAAAAATAATATTCAGTGTTAGGTGTTTTATGAATATCGATTAAAGTTTTTTTTTCCATTTCGTTTTCCTGAAAATCATTTCTGCTTCTACTATAATTACCATCACGGCATACTCCACAAGTGGAGTAATGTTTCAGTCCATTTAGTTCGTTTGCTGGAAATATGATCAGAGATTGCTCAGTATTACATTTTTTACATCAGGTTTATATAACGTTATTTAAGACAATTTATTGAGTGGCGTTCTGTGTAAAGTATTCTAGACGTTCTATATACAGAGTGGTCTTCTCGATACGGTAAGGATTTCGTTATCTGTCTTCTCTATTGAGATAAAACACCTAAAAGATATAAACAAAATAAGTGAAGTTTTGAAAAAGATGGATCAAATCACAATGCTTTTTTTAAATGTCCATTGTAAAGTGTGAACAGGGCATAGTATTCTCAGTATTATTAATTTAGTGTAGAAAAAATTAAAGCCCTTAAAAGGGAATCATTAAAGGATGCTTGTTAAAACTTCATCAAGGGTAGAGGAATTATGTAAGATTGATGTTTCCAGTTTCATTCTCTGGAAAATCTCTTAAAATTTCAACATCACTTTAAATTTATTTTATCATACTAAAGGCAACAGGGGTTCGCTTCAATGGCTTTTTAATTTGAATAATAATTTTTCATCCCCTATTGTTCATTAATATTCCTCTTAATAACAAAAGTAAGAAACAAGTCTATTAGATTTAGAATGGTTTGTCCAACCTTATACTAAAACGAGTATCTTTTTGATATGCTGAACTTGATCGGTAGCGAGATTCAATCCTCAAACTATCTTATAATATTAATGTTTGGAGTAAAAAAAACTATTGTAATAAAATATATACCAACTAGTAAGGATAATATTATAATAGTGGTATGTTAGTTGAGTGTTTTCACAATCATTATCCATAATAAAGAATATTATTCAACAGACATCCCATCTGTTAATTTTGCAAACGCAAACATCCTTTTATAGTGCGAAACAGGAAAAAAAATCCGATGCTTATGAATCGGCTTAGGTTTAATTGCAATATACCTATGGCACGTCTTCCATTTATCGCTGTTTCAAATCATTATGTTTGACATCTATTAACCTTAACACTAGATAGCGTCAAAAAACAATTTATTCTGTTCTTTAATTTACAGCGTTTTTCTGACCAGTGGTTTCCTCATTCATCATAATGGTTAGACATCACCAAAACTGTACTAGTATATCCCAATAGTATAGACTTACTGAGCCCAATAGAGCCGGTAAGTCCAACTTCTACGAAAGGGCCTTTGGTGTTGTAGGACCAGTTATGTGGAATCGCCTACCGGTGCTGCTGAGAGATGGTCAGACGGTCACTAGCTTCAGAGGCAAATTAAAAACTAAACTCTTCACTGGCGCCCTTGAGACGGTCTAGAGACTGTAAAACGGCGTCATAAATAAAATAAAATCATCCAAAATCATCATCATCATCATCCCATAAGTGGGGCACCCAGCACACCAGGTGCATGTTATTAAGATTCAAATTGTCTTCTCAATGACAACAAAAAATTAAGACATTCAGGATTGCTGGCAAACATCATCGGTGAATTAAAGATGTAAAATGTCTTTTTCAGGACACTTAAAACTTACAGAGTATAGTAAATGATTAAATCTTTGCCTATTGCTCAGAGGAACAATCCTGTACAACTGTGCTATCAAATATATATATATATATATATAAAAAAAACTTTATCTTATCTATCCATCAGATTAACAAAATTTGTTTTGTATAATGTATACCTACAAGCAACAACCCCTTCAACAAGTTTTAATGCAACATAAACGTAAGTGAAAATTCATCACTTTTTATGTGATAATTTTGAAGTGTTTCTGTAAAGAATAGTACCGAAGTTACGCAATTATTTCCATACTTAAACGAAATCTTTTCGTTAACTTGATGGCAACGTCAAACTAGAAAAAAAAATCCAGCTGAACTTGGCGTTCAAAAGTCATGGCGTGTCTTCCTTCGTTGCTAAGGCTGCTTTATTACTAACTATAAATGAATTCATCTCAACTTTTTGTCAACAACATAAGATGGGTGTATTGTTGTTAAAACCACAAATTTACGACACAGATTAAGGGCACTTTGAAGAAAGGATCAAAGGCGACCTGTTTTGTAACAAAGTTTACCGTCATTTTAGCTTTTTAAAATAATGACAAGACTATGGACGAGCAAATTACCAAAATACCTAGTAATAAAATGTCCATGAGCTTTGAATAAAAAATATTGAAGTTTAATAAATTAATTATATTGGTTATTGTCTACTTGTTTATAGAACTTTCTCATTAACAAACACAGGAACAATTGAACATTTGTTTAATTGTTTTTAAATGTCTTTATTACAAAAAAGGCTTAAAAGTAATGAAGAAATTCGCTCCACAACTAAACAACCTTTCATCACAAGTGAGATAAGATTCCGAAGATTGGCATGGATTGGCCACGTCGTTAGATCCGGAGAAGAAAGGGCGACTAAAGGTATTCTGCAGGAGACCGTTAGGCAGTCGTCTTTAGCATTGAGCTCCTCCAGCAGAGATCTGGAGGAGCTCAATGCTAAAGACGACTGGCAGTCCATTGCTCAGGATAGAAAGGCTTGGAGATCTATTGTTTCGGAGGCAAAGTTCCTACAAGGGCTGTTCGGCCATCGGAAATAAGTTTATTACAAAATCATGCAAGAGGAACGCGTTGGAATAGTGGCTTATTATTTTTATTGATCCATTGTCTTTAGTGGCTATTCACCGATGTGTTTTATTTCCTTTTAATTTCATATTTTTTTAAATGATTATTTCCAAAATTATTCTTTTCGTCATCACAAAAAATGTACTTCTTTAATATTTAACATAATTTTCATCATCATTCTCTCAATTTTGAGGATCGTTACCATCATACATCGTTTTACAGACCATCCGTCTTCAGCTGCAGGGCCCCATGCAGTGAGCTCTTTGTGACCTCCTTAATTTGGTCGCTCCATCTAGCTGGTACTCAGCCCATTCCTCAGCATCAGTTTTGATCTTTCGAGGTTCTCAGGCTCCCTTCTCGATGTGTGTCCAAAATAAGACGCGCTGTCTGAATATAGTTGCGAGCCGTGTAGAAATGTTTAGCTCCCTGAAGATGAGTTCTATGTTCAGTCCAATACACTCGAAGCAATCACCATATTTAAAATAAAATATAAAATAAATAATGAATACACACAGTACAAAAAAATTCATAGAATGCGAAAAAAAGTATTTATCTTTCATCAAAAACACATTGTGAAAAGTTCCCTAAAATATTATTTTTTTACCGTAGATTAAATTTGTTTGAAATCATAATAATAAAAAACTGTAATTTTATATTTCCTACGCGATACCTTCGTTAATTTAATTTATTTTTGTATGTTTTGTAATATTGTAGCAATAACGAACAAATGCAGGAAATTAAATATGAAACATTGCCAACAAATTAAAATAAATAATTTAATTACTAAAAGTCTGCGCTAATATCCTGATTTTTTTTTAATATTGTGCTTTGTTCTTGGGTTTGTCCATTTTTATTGCTTTTTCCGTTTACCTATATGGTAGGTTAGTTGAAATTTATACTCAAAATAATGGCTTACCCAAAAGTGAGATTATATCAATAGGTTATGGACTATGTATACATTTTCTGCCCACTGTGTTTTTACTTAGCAGGGCAGTATTTAAGCAAATGTATAGGAACGAAATTGAAATAAAAACTATGAAAATGCAACGCAAGAAAGAATAGTTGTATAAAAACAGCAGGATTTTAACAAAATATGAAACATGCCGAAAAGATCTCTCGCTATTTTTGTTATTTTTCAACCTTTTTCGTGGCAACAAGCATGTGTTTCTAAAGTATTTATTTATTTATAGAAATATATACGGCAAGAAGCCTTTTACATGTTTACATAAATTCAAAAAAATACAAAGACAACAATGACATAACAATGGATATAAAAATACTTAGTGTCGAAAAATCAAACAGTAACCAGAGAAACGTATTAAGAATAAAATAAAATAAATTATTACAAATAAAACATTAAATATCCACAATTCAAAGAAGATGTAGGCAAACCATCCTAAATGCCTTAGTTTTTTGGTACTATAAAGAGGACCACTTGATTGTTAATTAAATGCACTTAGTCCGATGGCTACCTGGCTTGTGGCATAATATGCCATGATTGATGGATAAAAAAAAGAAAGATACCTTCTTGCACTACCTTTATTTTTTAATGAGTGGCCGCCAAATCTAGAGTCTTTCTGCGGGGCAGCATCTTTCGCTTCATTGCCACATATACTACACACATTTTTTTATTTTATTTATTTATTTACGGCATAACTGCCATTGAATACAAAAAAATATTACAAGTATAAACTGGACAATTTTACAAAATACAAAACAATGAAAACTAATGACTACAATAATCTTGATAAAAATTAAATTAAATCAATTAAATTATAAAATAAACATTAAATTAAATTTGTATTTTCAGAATAAATCTGATTAAAAGATTCTATCATCTTCCTCCTCACAGAGCCATCTCCATCGAAAAATAAGTCTATTGTCTCAGCATACCTATTACCGAGCACATGCAGACGGTTCACGACTGAATGTCTCTGGTAGTTGGTACGTGCATTTGAGTCACTGAGTTATATCCGAGAAATATCATGTTTATCGTTAAGAAGATATCAAACAAATCCGGTTACGGCTTGAAGTATTTGGTAGTCGTTACTACTACTATACCATCACGGCATATACCACAAATGGGGTAGCCATCAGACCAGCTGCATGTAAGTAACATGCAAGCTGTCCTCTTCGTAGTCGTTGCCCTTTGAAAATAAAATATAGGATAAAAAAATGAGTGGAAGCTAGACAATTAGTGTTGGGTTAAATGCTAAGTTATACCTACTTGAAAAAAACAACATGTTTTGGATATATTATGAAATAAGTTAATGTCGAAAAAGTTATACATTTGAAAACCAAGGTGAAAAAAATAGTATACACATCCGAAAATCACGTAGTTTGATAGTGCAACTTTACAAAAAAATATTCGAATAGGCACACATAATAAAAAAGTAAATAAAAGGATTGCAAATTACATAAATTTAATTAAACTCAACAATTAATATACATGAAATAAAACATTTTTTAATATTCATAAAATACATAGGAAGGTATATTTTTTTCATTAGGTGTATTTTATGGCAATAAAGCGTGTTGATGTATTGTTACTGCAATATACGTAGAACACAGAGAGAGAGTATTCTTGTATATATAGTTAGATAATAATTGTCAGGTTTACCTTTTTTTATAATATTCCTCTCAAACATTTTGCCTTGATACAACATTGTGAACAATGTAGGTATAATAATATTTTCTAGTAAAGAATGGCATGACAAAAATTTCCTTTGAAGTGATTGAATTGATTAAACAAGAAGCCAATATCGATGTTTTACCCTGGGATTGAAAAGGGCTTCATACTACGTAATGTCAGGTGTAAATATAATACTATCAGCAGTACCTACCTGGATAACAGCCATTTATGGAAGACAATATGAAAAATAACATCTCATTTTGTTGTTCTGCTCTCAAGTAAAACTTTACTTGATAAAATGTAAATATTTTCATGATGATTGAATAATATAATATGAATAAGAAATAACGAAAATTTTTCAGTTTTTTTTTATTATTTCTGAACTGAAAGAAACTATTATTATTTGTGTTATTTCATTCATAATATTACAAAAAAAATTGGAGGTGTGCTTAAATCAATACAAACAAGTATGTCAAGTGACTCATTTTGATATTTCACAGTTCTTGGAGCTATGTAGATTGTTTGATTGGTTTGTTATTATTTTTCAACCAAGTTGTTTCTGATGATTCATTAAAATACCTGAATGATGAACCATTTATTTTAAAACATTACGCATGATTTACTCGAAATCGGGATTTTGCCTTCTGATTCTGAAAGAAGAGGAAAATTAAATAAACGTGTAATCTTACAAAAGAAAATGGTGTATAAATAAAATAAATAATTATCTACTCGTATTATAAATTTTTAGGGTGAAAAATAAATGGCAAGATAATGTTAACTATTAAATATTGGACGGAAGCATGTTGAGAATATTTTGGAGGAGAATACGCATGTGGATTTATTGTACGATTATAGAATTGTACGGCTATAATAGTGACGTAGGCGAACACTGTATTTAAGGATAGGATAGTAATTGAAACTTGATCTTTCTGTCCACCTCGCTAGGGAAGCAATGATATTGTAAAGATGATAATGATGTCAGTTAAATTGTATTAGTATTGTAGTATTCTAGTTATAATAATGAGTATCATATTATAGTCAGGAATATTATGTATATATTTTAAAGTAAGGAATGAAGAAAATATATTAGAATAATAATTTATATGTAAAAATGATTTTGTAACCTTTGTAAAATATCAAAACATTGAATTATATTTGTATATGGATATATAAAAAAGAACCTGTTGACAAGTCTTATAAAAGACTTAACAGAACTTGTAATATTTACTTGTAATATTTTTGATAAAAAAAATAAAAATAAAAAAAAAATAAAAAAAAATGAGATACCTAATGATTTCAAATGCACGCGTTTAAATGCAAATACATCTAAGCATATCGGATTACATAGTTGCATTTTGCGCATCGTATCATATCACAAACAGCGCATTGGCCGGTAATGATATTTATATTTTACATTTTCCTTATTTTACAAAAAAAAAAATATTAACGTAGTTTGTAAGCTTGGAGAGAAATTTTTCAGCAAAGTGTTGCAACGAAAAGTTGTCACTATTTAAAGCTTCATTCTTACAGGATTTCTAATATTATACATAATATTGTATTCAGAGCTTACTTTTATGAATACGTAATGCAAACATAGAGCTTTTATGAGCTTTATTTACGATACAAAATACTACCCTTCCTGAGGTTGTAATAACTGGTACCTTTAGGGGTTTGCATGGTAATATAAAATACTGAAATATTTTGAAACATAGCTGCACTTTACATAAATTATGATTCAAAGTGAAAAATGTTATGAGTTATAAAATGTACTGCAAAAAGCAAAATGGATATTGTTTATTGGAGAAGAAGGATGAAATGCAGTTTCAGAGGTCAGATTTTGCTACGAGCATATAAATAAATTTAAGAATTTTTTTAAAGTAGTTATGATATAAAAGACAAACATAAAATTATATCAGTGAAGTTTATTGTTTATTGTAAATCATTCCCCATAGGTCCCTTACGGGACACTTGGGTTCATCATAATTACACAGGATAAAAAGAACAACATAAAAAGAATACATGAAAGAATACAAAGCAGTAAGGCATCAAAAGCCAGACAAACAATGAAAATTGAGTAAAAAAGTTGCTAAATATATAAATGTGAACATAAATAATAATTATATAAGGTGAATAAAAATAATAATAATGCATTTTTCAGTACTAGAAGGATATGAAGAGTTCCCTTAGTACCACGTCTTTAGTACAAAATTTGATTTTTTAACAAAAGAAACAGAGAGGAAGGACGAATGACACACATTACACTCAACAATCTTTGTAATAATATATTTTTCAACACTAGCAGGATGTAAAGAGTCCCCCTAGTGTCATGTCCAAAGTACAATATTTATTTAATTACTTATCAGATAAATCACAAGAACAAAAGTCAACGATGAGTCACACACATGATATAAAAACTGGTAAGCTATGTAATTATGAGTTATTGTCAGTCGGTTTGATAGCCAATATCTCTTCGATAGTATAAAAAGCGTTGCCAACAAGATACTTTTTAATCTCTCGCCTGAAGGATAGAGTATCCAGTGTTTTGATTTTTTTTTGGTAAGTTGTTATAAAGTCGAACGCTTACACAGATAAAACTCTTGGACACTTTAGTTAACCTGTGTTCAGGAAGGCGTATTAACTCTAAGCCGTTAATTAAACGTGCATTTTTCATATCATTTTGACATTTATAGGGAAATTTGATTCGATTAACCCTGTAAAGAGAAGACGTCAACTAATATCATAAATGATAAACATAAGAAAACTTTCAAAAAATGCAAACATGTTCAAACATTGTCTAAAAATACTGAATGTCTATATTCACGTCTGTGGAGTCCTCGGTGTGTCTCGTGAAATATCTAGCAAAAATTGATCCCAAACTTTTTTCTGTTCTCTAAAATACAAATATTCATAAAACAACATTCTTCTTCTTCTTTACGTGTCTTTTCGAGTCCCCTCGACGTTGACGATCACCTATAAGAAATCTTTTCTGTTTTGGTTTAAAACATCATTAATTTGTTTTATAATTAATGATGAGAAATGCTTCTCATTCTGACCGTTTTAACATGTATTGCTGCTTATTACATTAAGATAGTCCGCTGGCTACCTCACTTGTGGTAGTTGCCGTGACGTCATAAACGAATGTCATGCATATTCAAAAAAGAAGTCTTCAGACTTCTGTACAATCCGGATGACCGTTAGGTTGAATAATTAAGAGAAACATAATATTTATTTAGATACCGCCTAAGAAAAGACTTAAGTGTAGCGAAGCAATTAATTACATTTCTCATAATAGAACATGTATACATAATTAGTTTTAAGACGAAGTAAAGTTTAATTACAAAAACACTTGTAATAGTTAAGTGTTTTATGATTGGAAATAAAATAAAATGAAATATTATTCTTGTACATCGAGACTATCCACATCAAGGTAACAAGTCATGAGGAAAATAATAGGTAGGTATGTGAATAAAGTGACATTTGAAGAAAATTCAAATAGGGATATGAGTAGATTCGAAGGTATCTACTTAATACGAATGTTACGAGAATGTAGGTTATAGTGAAAGTGAAAAATGTAGTGAGATTTATTTTCATTTCATATGATATATTATATCTTTATAGTTATGATTGTTTGTAGGACGTAGGTATATAATAATAATAATAATAAACTTTATTGCACAAAATCAATATGTAAAGAAGAACAAAAAACATGGTATCACAACAATAGAATTAATAATTTTGTGCAATGGGCGAGTTTATTGCTGAAGCGCAATATCTTCCAACTAACCCATTAAACAAAAACAAATAATAATAATGTATATCAACATGTCCTTCATGAAATACATGGATCGAACTATTTTATTATTGAATAACTTGGCTTAATCACGACTAGATTTAATCAACTCAGCATATAGAAATAAAAGCTTCGAAAATATTTTTTAAAATATTTTTTGGCATTGTTTGTAAAGTAACACCAAAATAGTTTTTATTAAAGATAGAGGTGGCTCTTGGTAATATAAAAAAATACATACTTGGTAGAGAATTCACATGTTCGATTTCTCTCACTGACTGCTAATCTACTCCAACTTCAAAGCGCAAGCAAAGTGCCTATTGAGAGAGTTGTAATGTATTGTCCTACTGTCATCGGTCACTTGATTGGAAAGATAGTTATTAAAACTAATGCCAGGTGGCGTTGGTTACTAAACCGTCAAATTTGATTTCAATTGTTCTCTGCAGTGTCTTATTGTTACGAGTAAACAGTCCAAGTGTCCACTACTAGAGCATTGTCCATTACCGGTTCATTTACCTTATAAAGGGGATATTCGGGTTAATTTTAAATATAGAATATTTTTTTTAAATATAAACAAGTTCACGTTAATCATAATAAGTTATGTGAGTGACAATATATTTATCTGCTGCAATAATCAGTGTGCTCCGTTTCATAGCAAAATCACACTTATATGTCTACCTAGTGAATAACTGACAAACTATCATTTGTGTAGGTGAAATAAAAAATATTAACATTTAATATCATGATAATTTTTATTTAATATATTGGTTTTGTCGATGAGAGTGCTCTCCATTCCGAGTAAATTTCATCTAAAATACTTTAAGATTACTTCACACCTGCTTCTAAGAGAGGAATCATGTTTCTCTACATAGGTAAGAAGATACATTTCAAGTGAAATTTTTGTCTCTTTGTTATATTAAAAAGCATTTTAATAATGATATTAGATTGCAAACTCTTCTTGAGTTTGCAATCTAATAGCACTTAATAACATTTTATTAAAATTTTCCTCCTACACAAGTACTTCAGATACTTCATTCGTCTTTCAATGTTACTCGTGGAAAAATAGGGGGGAGGTAAACATTCTTAATTTCTGAACGATTTTGCTTCAATTTAGTCAGCTTTTAACATGATGTCCATAAAGGTATGATGTTCAAAAAAATCTCAAGAATCGGCGCAAATGTTAATTAGGAAATGAGTATTGTTTTTCTATCCCTGAGCAGTGCCGGATCAACTGCATTTTGCGCTTGGTTCAAATAGAGATACTGCGCCCCCCCCCCTCCCTCACCTCTTTTCCAAAAAAATATTTTCGTATCATAACAAAATGTGATAATACGCAAAAATATGAAGTTACGTTTCTTATTTGCCTACTTTTACAAAATGTAATTAGTATCTACCTACCTTATAAAATTTTTTATACCGACCTACCACCATGTTTATTAATATACCTAGGCGTAACATATTTTTGTATCTTGATATTGAAAATTTTTACTCAAATACGAGTGTTTTTAGTACAAACATGATGTGTAGCTATAGGTAGATGAAAAATATTTATCTACCTATAGCAAAGTATGTCTATGACCTATAGCTAAATAAGAAAACGTAGCCCCAAGAGGACATGGCGTCATGGGATAGATACATAGATAAACATAACTATTAATTTACCTAAATACAATAATTATACTACTATTTCAATACTTACATGGGATGTGTGCATGTGTGGAAGTAAAATTAACTATTATATCCTATATAAAAATTAAAATAACTGATGAAAACTACAAACACTCACAAAATCTCAAGTATACACTTTGAGTAAACACACGAAAAAACAGAATAGAAGAAAGAAGATAATACATAAAGTTTCATAAGCCAAATAAATCTAATACGATAATTAATAACGATATTTAGCAATATCATACGGTAATAATAAATAATTATTTTTTACGCCAAAAAATTAATACGTGCGGTTCATTAAGTAAATAGGTACCTACTTAAACGCAACGGACAACGGTCATTTGTCATCATAATAGAACAGCATTCATAACGGCGGTCAACTGCAAAAGAGTTTATGCAAACAAAAACAAAATCGTCGAAAAACATAATATAATAATATAATCGTTATGTAGGTATGAAAATATGTATATTACATTAGGCTTTCAATATTTTAATTAGTATTGTAATAATATATGCCCATAATAATATTTGGTTGCAATATTTTTAAAAATATTTTAAATAATTATCGTAGTACTATTATAATCTACGCATATTATAACATTTATGTCACTATTGCAACGATTAAACCAGAAGCGAATGTCATTCGGGTGCACGAAGTACATCTGCTGTAAAACGAAGATAATCCATGTTGTTTGGTGCACAACCACCTAGTGTTTTAAGCTACGTTCTGTTATAATCAACCAAAGCACACATTGTTTCCGCTAGGTAATAGTTTCATTTCTGGTTGTTGTTTGAATTTTAAAGGGCGCCTTGTATGTATTAGTGAGAATATATGTAGGGGCGCAAAGAGCGCGTTGTGGTTGTATATGTAACCGCTATTGGATCAGTTGGTTGGTTGCATATCTTGTATGTATTAGTGAGAATCTATGTAGAAGCGTTTAGAGTGTTGTATTAGTGCTGAGCGGGGCGCATACTTGGTTGTATGAGACATTGAAAAAACGGAGATACACGAGATTTTGACCCTTATTATGTATGGAAAAGTTAGAGTACGTAACATTCAAAATCCTTTGAACTTAAATGAAGAAATCAAATTGTATTATATGAGTCGACAGTGATGAGGTATAAGAGCGTGCTACTTTTCGCGGGAATTTCAAAAATAGTTGATATTATAAAACCGATACATTTTGTGTTATGTGTAACTTTCTATGCAAGCGGAAGTATAGCAATCAATGCGGAAGTACTTATTAAATTATTTATTTATAAAATCTCTGATTAAAACTTAATCCAGAGTTAATCTATGTGCCGCCTTATACTTTCGGCGCCCTGGTGGGCCGAACCATTTGAACCTATGGTAGGTCCGGCGCTGTCCCTGAGATATCTAACGGTCTAAGCGACCCTCATTTTCCGTATACATAACGTTCTATGACAACTGCATTCAATGGTTTGTTGTTGATTAAATCTATGTTCAAGAATCCATTGTCCTGTGAGTGTGACCACATTGAATTAAGTACGATGCTCTGACCGATTGAGCTAACGGACCAGACCTGTGAGTGTGACCATAGGGTTAAGGGTTATTTTTTCAGCAATAGGTAACACTTTGCAACTTTTCTATGGTGATATTCAGGTTTCAATTACCACGATTGGCCAACTGAATCTGCAATATAATATAAAAATAGTAATTACTGAAAAAAATATAATAGGTACAATAAAATTCACCCTTTAGATATTAATTTTCTTAAAGTTAAAGTCATATAATTATCATCTGTCTGTTTGTCGGTGTAACGCAGAGTTAACGCTCTTGCCTTTGAGTCACGAGGTCCCGAGTTTGATTCCCGGCCAGGGCAAAATGAAGATTGAGCTTTTTCAAATTGTTCTGGGCCTAGGTTTCTACATATATAATGTGTTAAGTGCATTGCATATATATATAATGAGTTACAATCCATTGGATTGGTCTGCAACGAGTTTTGTCTTTCTTCTCCATTCCTCCCTATTCTCAGCCAGTCTTTTCAGCTCTACGTATGAGCCACAATTCATGTCCCTCTTCAGTTGGTCCATATACGCATCTCTGGGCCGGCCTCTGCCGTTTGTGCCCTCGGTCCTACCCTCCGCGATGGCGATGAGGAGTCCTGGGTGCCTGATGTTGTGGCCAATCCAGTTAGCTCGTTGTTGGCTGATTCTCTTAAGGAGTTGCCTTTTTTCGCCTACCCCGACTACTACTTCTTCGTTTTCGACGTGTTCCGACCAATGGATCTTCAACATGCGTCTGTAGCACCACATCTCAAAGGCCGCCAACCGTCCGCTTTCAATCTTGCTGATGGTCCATGTCTCACAACCATAAAGCAAAATGCTCCATACGAAGGCCTTAGTAAGGTTCTTCCTTACGCTTAAATCAATGTTTGGGGATTCCAATATTTTAGACTTTTTGTTAAAGGCAATCCTTGCCTGGTTTATTCTGCTCACAATTTCTGATTTGGAGCATCCATCCTGGTTTATTCTGCTGCCCAAATATACAAACTCTTTTACTTGTTTGATGCTCACTCCGTTTATGGCAATGTTCGCAGTCGTTTCCTCCCTTCCAACGACCATACATTTTGTTTTGTCTTTATTAATTTTCATGTTGTACTTTGACAACAGTGTACTTTCCATTTTTTGTAAGGCTTCGTTCAGTTCTATCTTGGAGTCTGCGAGCAGAGCTATATCGTCAGCATATCGAATCATGTCGACCTTTTTCCCATTTATTTTTACTCCTGTCCAGTTCTTCATTTCTTCTCTCATTTCATCAATAGCTCGCTGTATATAGCAGTTAAAGAGTGCTGGCGACATTGAGCATCCCTGTCTTACACCTTGTTCTACCCTCGCTTCTGCGCAGCTCTCTCCGTGCATTGCATATTAAATGTATATTGTCTTGTAAGGAGCCATAATGCTAGAATCATTTTATATTCTCCCTGTCAGCATGGCTTTATGACTGGTAGGTCTGTCAAATCCAACCTATTGGAGTTTTCTTACTATACACTTACTTCGATGAGCTGAAGAGTACAGGTGGATGCCGTATATACGGATTATTCAAAGGCATTTGACAAGATTAATCATAAGATTCTCTTGCACAAGCTGGAAGCTTATGGTGTGCACGGCGATCTTCTAAGATGGCTCTCATCTTACTTAGAGAGACGTTCGGAGCGTAGTGGTCTCCCGTTTCAGATTAGACTTTTTTAAATTTTTTTAACTTTTGCTGTTTTTCTCAAGACTAAGACATTTCTGGTAAGAGTGGAATCTTTGCTTGTCCACATGTTGAGTGTATTAATTGTTAACATGTTATGTTATGACTGTTTGATTCTTTAATATTGTATTAATAAAAAATTAAAATATTAGTTTGGAACTAGTTCAATCTATGTGAATTGCCTATACATCTAATGTTATGTGTTGTAAAAAGTTGTTAGTTTTTTCTTTAAGGTTTCTATGGGAAAATTTTGGGCGAATGAAAATAAAAAATAAGTAAACAGCTCTTCTCGAAGACCGGGTGTAGAAGTTAGTGAGTATGAATAGAATAAAACGACAGCACATAAAAAGACGGATGTCATGCTTTATCAAAATAACAGACCGGTATATTATGTTTTATTGAAAGGTACAGAAAAAAGGTTTGGTTATGGTAGTGATATAAAAATATACAATCATACTCCGATATTTAGTGGTCGCTATTAACGACTTCATGGTTATAAAGAAGTATTTCTTCTTTTATTTTTGATATACATTTATACTGCACACATTATTATCGTGGCTTTTTCCATGGGTGGGAAGACAATAAGAACTTAGTGAATTTCAAAATTATTCAAATAAAATCGCCATGATTCGTTTAAAATTTTATACAGATTGTGACTATTC
This sequence comes from Athripsodes cinereus, assembly GCA_947579605.1. Lineage (NCBI taxonomy): Eukaryota > Metazoa > Arthropoda > Insecta > Trichoptera > Leptoceridae > Athripsodes > Athripsodes cinereus. The sequence continues at coordinate 19,292,799 of OX388318.1, read as the reverse complement.
TAGAGTTTATTAAGTAGACAGGCAATTTAAATAGTAATTCAATTAAAAAATTGTCATAATTTTTCCATTATGATTCTAAAAAAGTATTTTTCTGCCTAACCTAATCCCAGGTGCCGGCAAACTCCCCTTTCACGATACAAGCTTTTAGCTTTTTGTGAAAGGTGTGTGAGATTGTACATATTTGGGTTTGTAACAAAAACCCAGATACATCTTTAAAAAGAAATGCACATATGTACCACTACCTACATATATGTGTTGTTGTAAAATTATATTTATTATTTACCCATTTTCAACTTCTTAAATTAAATTCTCGTCTAATTACATTATATTACATCAAAATAATTACATTATATTACATTCAATTATTTTTCTACCGAGACAAAGACTTTAACAAGATTCAAATGACTAAATAAGCGATAAAATACAATACATAATTACTATTCTCTCAATATAAATACTCTTGTAAACTCTAAACTCTTGGAAGCACTAAGCTTTTATATTAGTATAGTACAATATGTTTGTCCTTGTTACATAAATACGCATATAAAATTAGTTCTTTTTTCTCATCTTTATAAGTGAATTCTATGAAATTGTTATATTGTTGAAAGTTTTACACACATTATTGTTTATTTTTTATTATAATTGTTTACTGTGACATTTAGACATTCATAAATATGGTTTTAATTTGAAATCAGATTGAGAATGTCCTTGAAAAATGAAGGACGTGTCTCTTAATAAAAATCAAAATTGAAAAAAACACTTTACTCTTTCAAGATTCATTTATTTCAAAGAAATTATATTTTGTGTCTTTCATATTAAATTTTACCCTTCTTGATTTGCATTCATTATTCATAAATATGCCATTTGCAGATTAATAATTTTGATTTTCTTGAATTGACTTACCTAAAGATTAACACCCAAATGTTAAGATGTACCTATATAAAGTTGGTCAGTATGTTTTTTTTTAAAGTTGTTTTTATGTTGTGTATGGAATGTTTGTTTTTGTGTAATTTTGCAGTTTTTCTGTCCACTTTATTGTTATGCAATAGGCTCTCATGCCGTAAAGTGTTTCATAAATAAATAAAGAAATATTCACAAGATTTTTTTTAACCAAGTTCGATTGTTGTTTTTGTCTAGTACAATAATAATAATAATAATACGCGGCTGTTTGTAATAAAGTTTGGAAGTAAAACGTATAGTTTTTGGTTCTGTCAAATCCCACCACAATTTCTCGTGTATATTTATCGAGAATGAAAATGTTTCCCTTTGGGAAATCATCGATAGTTAAGGATACTCTATGTTGTATACGAGGTATGTTAACTAGTAGGTACACCATAATAATAATAATAATAATATATACAACAGCCTTCCTTTAACAACAGAACGTGCAAATTTTAGCAATAATATCAATATTATTAGTATTACAAACAAACATGTACTTTTATAGAAAGAATTCGTTAAGTATCTTATCGATTTTGATTCTTTTGTCAGGTGAAAGAAACAGAATAATAATTTTGTTTAGGATAGTTTTCTGTTGTTCTTTTACACTGAAACGAGGCTAATTGTTGGTTATTTTATGATTATACTATCATCACGACTTATCCCAGAAGTGGGGTAGCCAGAAGACCAGCTGCATGATGAAAACATACAAGCTGTCGAAAAGAGTGGGAGACCAATATTCATGTATAAGACTGTGAATGTATTTCATAATTCATAGTAATTTTTTAACATTGAAGGACCCACCGTCCACCCGGATACCGCAGAAGTCTGGGGACTTCCATTTATCCGAAATTCTACACTTAACAAATCTTGTCCACACCGGAGGCGCCATAGTGGGCAGCCTGAAGGGCTGGCCGGCCAAACCACCAAACCGCCAAAACCTCCGTGTGAAATCTTTTGACTAAACTCCTTCGATTTACCTTTATACGAGAGAAGCAAACATATACAAAAAAAAAAGAAAAGTAATCAAATAAACAAGTTATCTTAACCTAAGTTACAAAATAATAAAAAGTAAAAGTGCGTAATATATTTACAAAATAATTGCATAATATTATGGAACAAAAGCTGAGTTGAGGTGTCCAGAGACTTTTACTAGGTTATTCAGGCCGGCGAACCCGGCCGAGGGTCGCCGTTACCGGGGCTGTTGCAAAGACGCTTCCCTCCCCAAGGGACATCCCAACCAGACCTATTACTCTCCACCAAGGGAGACAGGACAATACAAAGACGAAAAAAAAACGAGTTAATTTTTTAACAATTTTATCTTGTTCTTTAGCTGTCATTAAATTGAACAACAGCTTTACACTACGTTTGTTGAAGATGAGAACAAAAGTCTTGAAAGCCGATTAGCCTTAAACATAAAGTCAAGCGAAATGACTTTATATTATTATCTTGTTTTCTTGTTGAAATAGCTTAATATATAATTTAAACTATGTATGTATATCGCTTAGAAGTAAAAGAAGGTAAAATTTTATAAAGATTTTTCCTTTATTTTGACCCGTAAAAACCTTTTTTTTCGGTGTAAATTAAATGTTACAATGAAGGGTTGATTCGAGCATCAAACTGCACCCATGGGATCGCAAAGTATTAAACCTGGAGGATGCTTTTAAAAGAAGGTAGCGGAATTTAAAAATAATAAAAAAGGAACTATTAAGAATTTTTATCAAGCTTTATAAAAAATGAATTGAAAATTTAACTGGAATAGGTTTAATTAGCACCCGATGGTGCACAGAATATCTAGATTTAAAATAACTACTGTTTGTAATTAAGTCGTTTAATTTTGTTTCATTAATTATTATCTTTTTATTTTGTACTTTAAGTTTAATCTTTTTTTCTATTAAATCATTTAATAATTAATAAAAGGTTATTTAAAAATCCTGATTACAAAATACATGAACACCTTTACATTAAAAACTTCCAGGAGGGGCGGGCGGAGGTCAGCTACCAAGTTCATTACCCTCTAGGCTTTTTAACTGTGTATTTTCCCTATTGCTGCATTTGAATGAAAGTTTGAGATTACATACACCATTAAGCTACCAGCAATATTTTTTTATGAACCTCTCGTATCCTTTAATGTCTTATTATTTGATCGCACGGAGAAAAAGACTCTTGTATTCATTATTGTACATGTAGATAAATTCATTTAGATATATTATGATATTCGAGTATATACACTATTTGATTATTAACCGAAGGTATAGTTTACAGGTATAGTGTCTTTGACTTTTAGTCTGCTGTGCCCGATGACACTTTGCTTGCTTAATAAATAATATTATTACTTTTTATGACATGCATATGTACATAGGTTACACCAAATTTAAAATTCATAGCGAATTTTATGACCTCAAAGACTAGACACCAGCTTGCCACCATGACTTTTCGGAATGTATAAAAATAAATGTGAATTTTCATACAACACTTTGAGATTTTACGTTCTGTTGAAAATTGAATATTAGATTAAGTTCAATCAACACGTTTCTTAAAAATATCGTAGATATTATGTTTGTTTATAATTAATTTCGTTGAGTAAATTCAATGTTTAAAAGAATACTCTTGCGTTGTAAATAAAGTTTTTTATTTTTTTTTGTTTATAAAATGGGCAACGTGTAAATAAAATTTAAAACAATTTACTATATTATAAAAAAGATTCAACATACCTTATAATTATTATACGTAATCAGTCCATCTTTGATTTCATGGTTCTTTTTAACCGCCAGTACAATACAAAACACATAAAAATAAATCAAAACAAATAAATCGTTCCGTTCTAACGTGGCTCCTGAAAAGGCTTCCTGACATACAGAATACGTCTATGGACCTCACTTTCCTCACACACCTCAATAAATAAATAAATAATGGCGAATTCTGAACAGCGTATGTATTTTTTTACTTAAAAAATAAGTCGAGGTGTGTCTCGTTCGTCTAATACATAATTTTTCGTTCGTCTAAAGTATAAATTTATTTGTATGAATGTGTTGTATTGTCTGTGTGAGATTGTGAGATATGGTGTGTTCCTCTTATGAAATTTAATATTGTAATTACAATTTGTGTAAACTACCTACGCAAAACATTATGTTCAATCTCATCGATTGTTATAGAATATCACCAACTCATCACTCAAATCTTTGAAGATTTGGAAATATAATTATAGAAATATTTCCAAGTTCCTTCTTCAACAAATACCTACAAAATAATTATTTAAGCGGAACAAATATTTGGAAAACAAACGTAAATTTACTTAACAAATCGTTTAAGTGAGATTTATTTTAGGATAGAAATTATACTCGGGTACTTATCTTCTTTATTCACTGTGTCGGTGTTTAGGTAGTAGAATTCCATATCGAAATAAAAAAACAAGCGTTTTATTCTACTAATGATTTATTCGATGAGAGAGACGTCTTTCGTCTTATAAGGACATTGTCAATCTGATTTAAAAAAATACAACAATATTCATTTATTTAAAAAAAACAATATTTACAATAACAATGATAAGAGAGTATAGTATAATATTATAATGTGGTATATTGTATCAGTAACTAAATCTAAGAAATCACTAATTACTATGCGAAAGGGAGAACAATATGTATATGTATTTGTGTGACAAGGACAAACATAGTGTATTATACTAATCTGATTAAACCTATCTATTTGTTGTTATATTTTTATAAGGTGAATTTGTGAAAAGGGAAGTATATGATCAGAATGATATTGTAAAAAGGTAGGAACAGAGTTCGTTTTTTTTAATTGAATTTATATAATGCAAGTTTTATTTATAATACAATTTATAGTAATTTATTAACTATTAACAAATGAAAACAGGTTGCTGTGTTGTGATGTTTCTTCTAGTCACGGGGATATTTCTTCATTTGTTAGATCTGTAACAAAGAAATTTGTGGCTGAATCAAGTGTGTTTTTATTTTTTAAAAATATCTAATAATGGAGTCCTACATAATATAGGTGTGTTTGTTCATTAATAAGGTTTCCATTTTCATTATTATTTATTTCTAATTGTTCCAGTAAGTTCAGTCTATAGCTTTTCTTTTGAAAGTGTAGTGGGATAGGGCTGTTATCATTATTTATTGTGTGATTATTTTCAATAAGGTGTTTTGCAAATTGTGAATCTGTTTTACTATTTAGCCATTATCGTTTATGTTCCAAAATCTTTTTGAAAAACTACGTCCTGTTTGACCTACATATATAAAGTGCGTCACACGTGTCACATTCGAACTTGTAAATACCGCTTTTTTTTAAGGTATCGATTTTGTCTTTAGAGTTTCGTAGATATGTGCCTAAATTATTGGATGTTCTGAAGTTAAGATTATTCCCCGTCTTTTTTATTTCTCTGCCTACTTTTAATGAGAAAATACCTAAATATTCTATACATTTGTATCTAGATTCGTCACTCTTTGATTGTGGTGGGTAAACTGATGCTAAAGCTTTCTTGTTCTCTTGTTTGATTATTATTTTATCAATGACTTGTCGGCTAAATCTATTATTATTTGCTATTTGGTATATAATATTTATTTCGTTTTTGTAATCTTTCGCGTTCATAGGTATATTTATAAGTCTATGTACCATAGAGTTGTATGCTGCTAATTTATGTGTCCAAGGGTGCATTGAAGATGCATGTATCGGTATATGTGGGTTTTCTAAATATTTTAAACTTGTGTTTGTTGCCAACTCTTTCTATTGTTATATCTAAGAAGTTAATTTTATTGTCTATTTCTTTCTCTAGGGTGAATTTAATATTATCATGAAGTGAGTTGGCCAAGGCAACAAACTGATCTATTTGTCTATCGGTGCCTCTAAACCCAATTATATCATCTACGTACCTTTTATAGTATATTATTGAATTCCTAGCTATTTGACTATCCAGTAATTTCTTTTCCAGGTTATCCATAAAGTATAAATATAATTCTATGAGGTTATACAACTCTCTGGCTATAACAGGCTGAGTATTTGAGGTTTCTAACAGAAAATGTTTAGAATATTTACTATTTTTTTTTTATTTTTTATTGTTTAACCGGATTTGGGTGTAGATGACAAAACCAATCAGAAACCTCGATTGGAGAACCATGTATACACAATGCAACATTGTGTAGAATCTAATCGGAAGAAGTGAGAAAGGTGTCCCAACGCTTACGAATTGGCTCAAGGCTGGCTTAAGTGATCACTTTCGGTGCTATTTGAGATCTGAAAAATGAGATCCCAAAAAGATGGTTGCTTCTAAGGTTTGCATAAAGCGTCTCTCGATTGGTGGACCTTACATCGTGACAGTGAGAATGGTGGAATTGGTGAACGTTGTCCATGGACACCGAAATTGATCCTTAAGCCAGCCTTGAGCCAATTCGAAAGCGTTGGGACACCTTTCTCACTTCTTCCGATTAGATTCTACACAATGTTGCATTGTGTAGACATGGTTCTCCAATCGAGGTTTCTGATTGGTTTCTAACAGATTTTCAACTACATATTTTTAAACATTCTAATTTTGGTATTTTTGTAAATAAACTTACTACATCCAAAGATATTAATTTACAGTTATGAGGAAGATTGATATTTTCTAATTGTATTGGCAGAAAACTGCCCAATCTAGATAATAAATACTCTCTCGGCATCTCCGAAAAGCGGAATAACAACATGGAAATAAAAAACAAGCTGACTTTTCCGTGTCAATAGAAAAGAAAAATAGAAATGGTATACCTATTCGTTGAGTTGAAGATATTACCCGTAAACTGGTTGTTTTACGAAAGCCTCCGTTTTGCAGAATACTCTAATACTTCCAGAAAAGAGTTAATAATAAAATTTAAAGTAATTAGATAATAATTTAAAATGTATGTCTACATTCTATTATTCTCTTAGAAAATTATTTTGGGTAAGCAAGGAGGCCCGTAATTAAACTAAAAACGTAGTGATATTTTGTGCTTTAACATAATTGTGCTTATCTTCTAAGATATGATCAACGCAACGCAATGTGTTCAATCAATTTATTTCACCCACAAACCTTACGACGAATGAATTTTAGGGCAAGTTCGTTTTCGTAATATTTTGATTAACTCTTTCACGCACAGCTAAGGGTAATTTGCTGATTGTCATGTTTTTATGATTGATGGTTCAATTATACCATGATTGATTATACACGGAAATACTTTCTTCATGGTTTCGTAATTTAAGGTTTAGTGTTACCATAACCTTTATTTGATATTTTTCTACAAACCTTGTGAATATTATGTACATACCAATATTTCATAAATTTCAGTAGAAACTAGTACCCCTTATTTTATTCACAAATTGATAAATTTCAAAATAAATATATTTATACTTTGTACTAATTTGAAATATCGTAAACACTGTACAGTAAAGAATAAAATAATTAAATATATTTTGAATGGTATCAACTTGTGAATATAATAGATACTCTCTGTAGAAATTAAATTGTATACTACGTTTTTGGATACCAATAAATTTTTATTTATTATTCATTATTAATGAAAACATGCCTTGTAAGAGAAAAACTCCGAAAAAGGTGCGAAAATAGTGGTTGAGCTATTCTTTGCCGGATACTTAATTAAGTACAAAAAACAATGAACAATAATTATTATCTTTGTGTGATTATTATAGATGTGTTCATTATAATAGGTATATCATTTATGTTCAAGTGTAATGAACTAATTCTCAGAACAATCATAATTAAGAGTATATAAGGTTTGGTTTAATTGTTTATCAATATCATATTTTCAATTGTTATGTTAGTGTAAAACAAACAAATATGAAGTGAAGCAAAGCACATTGTATGTTTGTATAGTGTAATTTTTTTCTCATAAAATTCAAGTTTTTTAGAAAGCATGATCTTCAATGATCTATGTATCGAATTCTGTGGAGCACAATGCAAAGAGTTTATATCCCAGCCTTTTCTCTAAGTTTTTGAGTATCCTGTAATAGGCAGATATTGAAAAAAAGGACAATTTTGCATCTTAAATTCAGCGATAAGGTTTAATACCCATCTTAAATATCCTATTTTTTAGTTGGTATGGATGGCTTGCATGTTTTATACATGCGCCTGGTCTGCTTGCTACCCCACTTGTGGTACATACTGTGATGATGTATGTTATAGTAGTAGCAATAGCTAACTTGTTGAATATGGATTTTAAAAAAGGTTATACTTTAAAAAAAGTTCTTTATGATATCATAAGTAATAGGACATATAAAGCAAAAAACAATATTTCTAAGTAAAAACACATTTTCGAACACTTTTACATAAACTAAGTGCTATTTTAATTAACCGAATCATTCCTTTAATAGTAAATTGTTTTTCTATTGAACTGTTATTGGGTTTGTTTTTGACTGTAATGTATACTCTTTTTGATGATTGAAGACTGTGTAATATTGTTAATTTGTCATGTGTTGTATAAGGAAATTGCCGTTTATTGTTCAAATGAATAAATAAATAAAGTAATAATATGTGAGTATCGAGATTTCATTGCGGTATCTCCAGATTGAAATTCCGAGAAACAATCATCAAGCTATCGGTCACTTCAAACAATAACATGTTATTAAATTTATCTGCGTTTTTTCATTAAAATGCATGATAAATATATTCCTTTTTACCACTTCTCATGATGGGATACGATAATTCTAATTCAAATAAAACAGTTAATTAAACAATTAATCAAACTCATAGTCTCTTTCATTAGCTGACGAACCGTTAGCAGTGGCGGAACTAAGCTTTTAATAGGACTCATATTTTCATAACAAATAAATAAAACTTTAAATAAACTAAACTATAAAACACAAAGAAAAAATAAATGAAATACCTATATGTGAAAGAAAACACAATTGGTTTTTGTTAAACTTAATATTTAATTGAATAGTGACATGGTTTCGACTTATGAAGTCATTGACAAACTAATGTTTATTTGTTTATTTTTATTTATTTATTTATTTATTCTTTACTGTACATTGATAAAATACAATTACATAAAAGGTATACATCAAAATTGTTTGTTAGTTTGTCAACGACTTTATAAGTCCAAACCAGGTCACTATTCAATTAAATATTAATTTCAACTAAAACCAATTGTGTTTTCTATCATACCTATATATAAAAATGAAGTTTTACAAAATAAACGTCGACTCAATAAATGAATAAAATGTCATTTAGCGAGCGAATGATCAATTCAAAAGATCATCATCATCATCATCGCCCTCAACGTTCCTCTCGGGAGCACAGGGCAGAAACCAGCCTCCTCCATTCAGAGCGTCTCTGTGCCAATTGCGTCATCTCTTTCCACGACATTCCTTGCGCTCGAATATTCAAAATTATTTCATTCAAAAGAAAACGAGGTGAAACTTTCGTAAAGTGATCACCCGAGTAAGTTTTATATAATTAATTGGTGTGAAAATTTTACATGAAATGGAATATATTTATATGTATTTGCTAGACGTGTAAAAGTTGTCATTTCACTAATTTTCAGTTGCATAAATGATTACAGAAATAGTAAAATATTTTATTTTTTTCGATTCCCTGACTTTTCATACGGAAGTAATTTCCCATATCTGGGGTAAACAGCAGGGTAACAGCAAATTAAAAATATGAAAGTCATCCTCTGCTTGCCAATATAAGTTGGATAAATGCAGGATCGGTGGTATAAACAGCGCTGAATTGAAGATAGTGAATGTCTTACATGCGATAAAATGCTTATAAATTTATAAATATTCTCCTTAAAACACCGTCCATGAAAGAGTGATTTTATTCACATAAAATTTACATTGTTATATTTTTCAGCCTTTTGCATACGTAGATAATACACCACTGCCCATTAGTATCATAATATTTTTATTATTGATAATAATGACGCGAATGTTTTTAACGAGCTATTACTAAGTACATGGTTAAGTACTTAAGTACTTGTCAGTTATTTAATGACACTCAAACAGTATTATATGCAATTAGAAGCATTGTCATTTTGGACGTTGTAGTAATAAAAAATGTAATTATTACGAGATAATTCATAAATTAAAATTATTATTGTTATTCTTAATGACAAAACATTATTTGATCCTTGGAGTTTACAGTTAGGATAAGGATTCCGGCTCTTTTGAAAGATGAGAAAAATAAGATAGAATGCTACCCATTTTGAATGTCTCTTTATTAATGACACAGAGCAGACGACCTTTTAGTTGATGATATTTTTATTTTATTTATTTATTTGTTAAACTATAAACGGTTTTTGCCTTTTATATTTCTATATTATAACTATACAATTTACATGAATAGGTACATACCATTTCTCTACACTCAATACAATTTAAAATAATATGAACACAAGAAGAAAAAAATACAAAAAGTAAATTAGTATCAAAACATATAAAATACATCAGAAAATTATGTTTATTCAACAAATTACACTATAATAGAATTAAAATCACTTACCATATGCAACGAATCCTCAAATTTTTGATATACTGCGAGGGTGTAGATAGATTGGTAGACTTTGTAGGTACACATTTCAATGCAAAAATAAGATATTATTCGATAGGTACAATATTTCCTCTGTAACGTTCTTCTTGAAAGTTAAGAACATGAACCTATACCGTCTAATCAGAACGTCTCTGTGACAATCGAGTCGCCTCTTCTCACATTATTCTGGTCAATCTTACGTCATAAGAACTATGTTTTTTAACGAAGTTTGAGTAGATCGTAAGGGTGCAAACACAAAGAAAGCAGGTTACCTGCTTTCGGATGCATGTGTCTACCGGCGCCGAGAATCTTTACATGCATTTCAATGCGTGTATCTTTTCTCGGCTGGCAACCTGCTTTCTTTGTGTTTGCACCCTTAGAAACCTTCTAGACCTTCAGCTAAGTATCATCAAAGAATTCTATGACTATTGAGATTATAGAAATTTGAAACGTGATATTTTTTCAACGGCGCTTTTTTTATACATGGTTGAGAATTTTTGAATGGCGCTATAACAATTCATTCGTGATTCAATATTGCTTCTATGAAATGTAAAAATGACATTTTGCTATAGATATGTTGTGTGACGTAAATTTCATAGTAAAATTTTATTTAAATATAAAATAATCGTTGGATAGAATATTTACTTACGTACAATTTTATTTTGTTTAATTTTTACTCCTTTGACCATGTTAATTCTATTTCATGCTGAAAATGAAAAAAAAAGGCTTTTATTTCAGCTCAAATACGCGTATTGAAAAAAATAAACATAGGCATACGGTTGATATTTCATTCAACGAATGATGTAGTAGGAATTTTGGTAATCCACGCAGCTTATATCATCGACTCTACCAAAAATAATTGTTGTTTGATTTTAAAATACTCGTGAAATGTACTTAAGCGAAAGCTGGAATATTTTCACTAGAATTTCAGTTGATCTCTTTCATGTACATAACTCTTTGGCCAAATATCTATGACGTACTTTTGGAATGACAAATGTGACATAAAATTAAAGATTTTTTGAACATCTTCACAGTAGGAACAAAGATGCTTGTATCGTGATAATGAAATTCGTAAATGTCGTGTTGAGGATTCGAACACGGGATCTCATGATTAAAATTTTTAATGTTGCTACCCTATTTTCAAATATGCGAAAGCAAAACATTTAAATGGTTGATTAGTGATTATAATACTGAAATGATGGTGCACAGAGACGCGGCCGTCCGAGGATCAAATGGCAAGCTCATTATAAACCAGATCCTACAGGACGGTCACGTGTTGAGTACTTTAAATAGGAGAGCATGTATGAGGAATTGTATGACTGTGACGGAAGCGAAAGGTGTATGCAAGGATAGAAGGATGTGGCGTTCGATCCTTTCTCCCTATACCGCGAGGGAGGCGGCGTGATGGTATGTATGTAATTAATTGATATTATTAAGTTATACTTCATAGAATAGTTTTACAGAGATTTGTTGCATTTTGATTGCTAATATTGTTATAGCCTACCTACATACCTTGTATTCTTTTTTTTGCTGTGTTCTTTGTACCATCATACCTATTATTATTCTTTGTATTATAATTATTAGGTGCTTACTTGATTGATAACATTATTTTGCTGTGTACCTATGCATTGCTGGTGTGTTTGTGTGGGTAGATACTTTTGTTATATGTTTTCACTATCTGTTGTTTTTATTGTATTTTTTCTTTTCTATGTAAAAGGCTTATATAGCCGTTCACTGTGTAAATAAATAAATAAATAAATAAATAAATAAATAAATAAATAAATAAATAAATAAATAAATAAATAAATAAATAAATAAATAAATAAATAAATAAATAAATAAATAAATAAATAAATAAATAAATAAATAAATAAATAAATAAATAAATAAATAAATAAATAAATAAATAAATAAATAAATAAATAAATAAATAAATAAATAAATAAATAAATAAATAAATAAATAAATAAATAAATAAATAAATAAATAAATAAATAAATAAATAAATAAATAAATAAATAAATAAATAAATAAATAAATAAATAAATAAATAAATAAATAAATAAATAAATAAATAAATAAATAAATAAATAAATAAATAAATAAATAAATAAATAAATAAATAAATAAATAAATAAATAAATAAATAAATAAATAAATAAATAAATAAATAAATAAATAAATAAATAAATAAATAAATAAATAAATAAATAAATAAATAAATAAATAAATAAATAAATAAATAAATAAATAAAAATAAAAAAAGAGGAAGACCTCTTTTTCTAGAAGGTCTACAACTCTACGCAATAGTAGATTTGAATGGAAACAAAATATTTTGTCTTTTTTTTTGTACAAAATTCAGCGTTATTCTTTCAACTTAGTATCTCTTTGTAGTTTTTTCATAAAAATTGAGAATGCTTTAGTGAAGGTCTATTTGTTGGCAGTAAATTTTACAGAAAAAGGAAAAATGTTTGATGTCTACGCATTTAATTTTTTTTTCAAAGAATAAACAGTTTTTTTACTCAAATATTTTTTTATTTTTATAATAAATAATATATTAAATAACTCTTTTGTTGTATTCATAATAACTCTTTTTCATAAAGAGATTTTTCATAAACTCTTTACTTGAAAACACGTAAACAAATGAGTCGTTCAGAATCAAACTTAGAACTTTACCAAAATGGTACTTTAGAGATATTTAGAAAAAATGTATAATTTGTTAAAAAAAATATTTTTAATAACAAAAATTGCACTATTTGATGATTTGTCCCAATAAAAATTATTTCAATCGCTTACATTGCATTTCTAAACTCATTATAAAAGGAATATTGACAATTAAAAATTGAATAGTTCTGTATTTGTTACCAACTTCCAAATACTTCTACTTATGATACCAACTTATGAGCGAAGTTCTGTGTTTGAAACCAACCATTTTTATATGACGTCATCACAGAGGAACAGGTTTAAAGCAGTGGTGTAGTAAAAAAATATTTTTATTTGACAAATAAAATATAAAAAGTATTTAAAAATTATTCACAAACTTACACAAACAATGCGTCATTAATGTCTTGCGATTGGCATAGATTTTCATCGTCTAAACAGTTCAGTGTTTCAGAGTCCTTTGTGTTGATGACAGTTTGATAATAATTTAAATCAGGTAAAGATTTCCAATCAGCCCCAAAATGTTTGGACAATAATTTATCCACATCACTTAGCTTCTCCGGTTTAACTCTACATCCTTTAAGTATCGACGTTGGGTGAATCATTCTGAGTGATTTATTTTTCTTGCAGATATTTTTAAACGTTCCATGATTAGATCGATAAAAATATTCTCCTCTCAGTAAAATATTATCACTTTTTTTGGCACGTTTTAAAGTGAATCGCTTGCATTTCATAAACTGAATATGCCAGTTGCTAGTAGGCTTTACAACATCGACCACAGCTTGCTTCCAGTTACTGATTATGCAGTCCTCACCCATTTTAGTGACTGTTGCATACTTTTTGATAATTTTAATATATTCTTCTGGATTAATTATGTTCTCACATTTTTTTATTTCGCGTTCAATCAAGCCAAATACGCGATCTGCTGGCATGAATGAGTGTCCAGCCACTGGAAAAATGATTTCGACGGAATTCACTGCCGTAGGAGCTTCGGATAACCATTTAGAACACATCCCTATCATAGTGGAGTTTTTATTCTGTCCACCGCAGCCATCTGCCATTAACCTAATTTTTTTTATGCCAGTCAAATCGATTTTGTTTAACCTATCATAAACTGCAGAAGCGATTTCTGAAGATCCTTTGGAATATTCATCCTCCGTCCAACAATACGCGAAAACATTATTTTTATGAAATTTATCTCTTGAGCTACCATCAACAATAATAAAGTTGTATAAATACAGCTGTCGACTGTAGTATGAACTTTGATCTGGTATTTTTGGTAAAATTAAATTTTTTTCACAATCAAAAGATAAAATTTTCATATCGTCTAACCTTTCTTGTAACAGTTCATAGAATGCCTTTGATCTTAGTTTATGTACTCTTTTTTCAACCATTAATTTGTTTTTTTTTACAATATCTTTTTCACTTTTTGTCTTCTCTTCCAACTCCAGACATGTTGAGCACACATCTGTTCGTGGGCTTCCAAACCCAATATTAAACTTACTGTTAAATATATATCTGAAGTAAGATTTTTTAACATCTTTTTTCGCATCATTTTCAATGAACATCTTGTAAATCTTATTGACATTTAACTCTGATGGCAAATATTTGCGCTCAGATTTATTCCGGCAATAGTGGGATTCGGTACAATGTAATGACTCTATAAATTTTTGTATCTTTAAAGCTTTGCTTGAAAATACTTTTGTTTTGCGGTCTCCACCTCGACCTTCAGAAATAAATGTTCCTGTCTCCCTAAATTTCTTTACGACATACATCACTCTATATTTCGTAATATTCAAAACTCCAAGAAACGATTTTTGGCATACTGGAACGAATTCTTTTTTATTGTTCATAATTGAAAATCTTGTTGAAAAATCAATATCTTTTCTGTTCTCTTTTTTCATATTACGCCGTTTGACAGATTTTGACTTACAACATTTAAGAATAATTGCATCCTGATTTTTTTTGGTTGGAGTGGAGTAAAATTTTTTGTGGAAATCAAACAAATCGTTCATAGTTAGAGTCATACATCTAAAACTTTTTTTATCATGGCCACAAGATGGTTTATTTGGTAAATTTTTAGCACTGTATCTGTAACAAAGTTTAAATACATAGTGAGAATTAATTTATTGTTTATCAAATGTTCTTATCTAGCTGTATCACTAGACATCGGGTGCAAAACCAAGAAGAAAAAAAAATTTCTTATCATATTATATTGTTAGGGATAAGTTGCCGTCCTATGCTCCCATAAATAAAAAAAAAAGATTAAGAAAAATAAAAGGATACAGAAATGAAAAATGAAGAAGAATAATAAAAGAAATTTAAATTGAATAATTTCATTTAATTTTCATGAGAAATAAAAATATGCGATATTTGAAAAAAAAAATGCAAAGAGATTATAATAGGCATGTTACACCAATGCATATTTAGAAAACATACCTGTTGACTTTGTCAATATTTCTTTTCCACTTTTCTGGGTTTCTGCTTCTTTTCCTAGCTTTGTTGGACTGAGCCAGAGAAGGATGGACATCCATTTTGATAAAAACACACCTTTTATGCAGAAATAAAGCACTTTTCTTTTAAAAAACGATTAAAACACAGCGAACCTACAAAGGACGCTACACTGACAGTTGTATTGATATAGTGAGAGAATCACCTGATTTTGCTGCTCTCTGATTGGTCCATTTGATTTAGTTCTGTTTTTGATCCCAACACATTGAAAAGTTCTAGTTTTGATCCTAACCTAGTTTTTTGATATCATTTTTTCTTACCAAAAATCTATTTTAGTTACTGAACATTCTATTTGACTGATAAACGGCTAAATACTCTATATTTTTTCATCAATAGTTCAATTTTCAAAATGTGTGCAAAGTTCTATGTTTGATTCTGAACGACTCAAATAGACAATTTAAAAATTATGAATGTGACACATAGTTGTGTATGTGATATTAAAATATTTTTTCTATTGAACTTCGAAAAAACAATAATGAAAAATATCATGACTTTTTTTTAAAAAGGTCAACAAACATAGCATATAACGTCGTCAGAGTTCGACGGCAGCCTGGAGTATCGGCATTGTGAACATGGGGTCCGTGGTTCGATACCAGGTGCCGGCAAACTCCCCTTTTACGACACAAGCTTTTATTAGCTTACTGTGAGAGGTGTATAAGGTTGTATTTGGGTTTATAACAAAAACCCAGATAGGTAGGTATATCTTTTTTTTTTTTAAAAATCAGTTTTTTGAAAGTGTACGTAATATTGAAAAATAATTTTTCACTATCATTATGTGTAAGCCACTGAGTGTACTTATATTGTGAAGGAGAAATAAGTCATCATTATTTATATGTTCATTTTTCTATTGATTCAATTTATGTATCTTTTCTATCTTTCTGGTCATCAGAATTATTCATTACCATCAAAGCATATCTTACAAGTCAAGTTGACAGTAACCTCATAAAAACCCATCACTCCTAACCCCCCCCCCCCTTTTTCCCCCTTTTCCTTTCCCTTTATGCATGTATGTTTGTGTTTTTTTTTTTGCAGTCTCTCCCTTTTTATATATATGTGTGTATGTTTTTTATTTTTTTTCATCATATGTTTGTTTATTTTTTTAAGTTAATACTTTTGGGTTAGTTGGAAGAGATCGCGCCTTTGCGATAAACTCGCCCTCTGTATATTGATTGTATTTAATTTGAATGTATACCTTTTATGTAATTGTTTTTTTATCAATGTCAGTAAAGAATGAATAAATAAATAAATAAATAAAAACATGTAGGTATAGATACATTTTATTTCTCTTGCACCAGTTGAGTCGAAGGTCCACTGCACCAAAGTATCTTCTCCACAGATTATTGCCAATTGCTGCTTTCAATCTCCAGACTGGGACTTCAGACCAAGATAAACTAAGTGTTTAGACACACATATTTGCTTTTTGATATTTCCATTTAAAGCGGTTTACTAATTTTTTAAACTTCTCTCATAGCCTGCAACAAAGATCTCACAAAATTCAAATACAAATTAATTATACTTTTTACACCATAAGAAGTATAAAGTTTATAATGAGAGACATGCTTTTTTTTTATTAGACAAAAAATCGTTGCTTATTCGATGGATGTCTCAGAGCAGCAAAGTATTCCAATTTTCAATATATCCCTTAGTATCAAAATACCCCTAACAATACTCAAAATAAAATCCCTGTTCAACAATAAAAATATATTTGGATTTCATTTCGCAATACAAAGATGCAAGTTCTTGAATAAAAAAAATTTATAAAAAAAGTCAGTTTAACGTCAAAATGTTTCTCGAAGGGTCTACCCTTAATTTAAGTGTAGCGGTGGTAAAAAGTTTACTCACATACCTACAACTTTACAGCCGTAAAAGGAACATTGTCTAATGGATTGAATTTACCATGTCTATGCAACAGAATACTGTGTCTATGGAGAGGTAATCATTTTCTACTCCACATTGACAATATGTTATAATAGGTATTTATAATTCTGTCACATATGGAATATCATTGGTAAGAAAGTATGTATATAGCCTAATGCTGATGATAAATATAATATATATGCAATGTTGGTACTTGTATGTATGTATGTGTGTCCACGACATCCTGCGCAACTTATACTATGTGTAATATTTACACTCTCACACACATCAATAAGTCCCGGTAGTAGGAGCAAAAGATTCTACGTCGTGTTTTTCCGTAGAAAGTCGGCAACAGTCGTCGGTGAATCGCGTGAAAAGGTCGTATCGTAGAGTCCCCAGTACTAACGAGGCTACGAAACGTCGGGTAACGAATGCCGTTACAGCATTCGCCGTTACGCCGCTAATCCTTTATTATTATTATCATTATTATTATCAACGCATATTTTCAAGCTGTTTTTTCGCAATTTTAAAATGTCTTGATTTTTGCGTGACAGAAACGCTTGTCAAAAAAGGTTAATTAATAATTATTCAAATTGTACGAAGGTCTATAAAAAATTCGATAAAAAGTTGATATTATTATTCTCATGAATCAAATGACGTAAAAATATTAAATTAAAAATAAAAGAACACGATAATTTTTCATGAAAATTTACGAACAATTTTAACATAATTCTTACACATTTGCAGTTTGGATGGGATTTTTAATACAAACTTTGATATGAAATAATTAATATAGGATAATAAAGTTTAAACTTTCCTGCGATTTTTTTGTACATTTAATTTTTCGAAGCTTTATATAAATTTTTCAGACAATTTTTTTGTGAAACATAATTCGTTGAACTTGTGTGTAATTGGTGTTATAAAAAGAATACATAAATTTGTTTTTACGCTGTACTACAATAACGTGTTTTAACCGGTTAAATTTGATGAATCTTTTAATAAAATTAAGCAGATGTCGTTAATATAAAATTTATTAACAATACTTTACATTAAATTAAAACTTAATGTTCTAATTAGTGTGTAATGTTAATATTGTGGCAATTATGAAGATTTTGGGAAGTTCAAGTAAGGTTCAAGGATTTTAATTGGATTTTGGAAGGTAATAAAACTTATTATTATTGTTCTAATATAATATAATATTGTTCATTATATTGTATTTATACCTAGTATTATAAAGCTATTAATCAAAACTAAGACGAAAGGGTTGTAACGATATAAGGACGAATATTCTCTGCTTTATATTATTAATTATGAATAAATAGGGGTTCCGCAGCAGCAAAAGACGAGTAAGTTTATTTTATTATGAAGGGGTTGGTTCATTCCCTTAACGTATCTATGATTAAACTTTCAAAGTTTTGATTGATAGCAAAAATAATATTATTATTCGCCGTGTAACTTTACGTTAAATTTTAATAAGGATTTTTGGAATGGAAGAAATTATGATAAACTTATGTGAGCTTCTACAGCGATTCCGTTTCTGAAAGTTTCATGATTTATTTGAAACTTTTCAAATTATTATAACCGCAGATTATTCTAAGAAAAACCTATTTTTCAAGTAAACCTACCTACTTTTCAGAGAAATTTTATTTCAAATCAAATTTTATTTCATCAAAAATAAAATACTTTTTTTTCAATCAAATACATTTGATAGGAGTAGAATTTTATCACGCAGTTTTTTTGTTATTCATAAAAATATACTTTTCATCTCTAAATTTTATACATCATACAAATATTTTGAAGAAAATTATATAAAATTTTTATTCACCAGACCGATTTTTCGATGATAATAAAATGAAATAAAGATAAACTGAGTACCGTCGGTAATAATCGTACTTCTAATAATGTAGGTACATATCTTTATTCTCACGGCACTTCTTACGAATGGGGTAGTCAGAATTTGCACAAAGGGAGAGGTTTCCACCATCAACCCCTGGATGTTTAAGGACATAAGTTCTCATGTCATCAAGTCTTTTTTTTTATTCAAGAGTGGGCTGGATGTATACCTACTTACCTTATGGGCTTCTCTCTGCAAAACCTATTCGAAAATTAATACTCATTTGATGTATGTACCTTTGGTGAAAATTTCATACCGAGGATGATACACACATATACACGAAATATAAAATTGTATGATCTTACACATGGAAATATATATATTTGTTCATAAGTCTTCCTTACAGTTACGTACTAAGGGCTTAAGCTACATTTGACAAAATGTATGCGTCCCTTCAAAATATTATTAATTTAACGTTTAAACTTAACAAGAAAGTGTACACGTTATCTACTTATTATTACTTGATTTTTACCTGCTTAATTTTTTTATCACTTGTAAAAATATTCTACTCTTTCTAAAATGCATTACAATATGGACTTTAGAGGTCTGCACACTTCACCTTCAAGTCTGGAATAGAGGTTTTAATAAATAAATAACTAAAATATAGAGAATTTTCTAGGTATTTATTTTGTGAAACTCCATGTCTATTTGGAACATCATAAAAAATAATATGGTTCAAAGTTTTACTATTAACTTTATTATAGTGACCTAGGTTTCGACATGCAATGTCTTTTTCAAACATTTGTTTTGAAAACAATATTGCATATTTTCTTCTTCTTCTTCGAGTTCCTTGTCGGGTGCCCCCAACGTTGGCAATCACCTCGGTGAACTTTTCCCTGTCGGCGCTGCTCGGAGCAGCTCTTCCATACTTCGGATGCCAGTCCACTCCTTTATGTTTCGCAGCCAGGACATCTGTCTCCTACCGAATCCTCGGCGTTCTTCAATTTTGTTTAAATAAAATATACTCGAAAAGGACAGCACGGAACGTCACTCACCTCTTGCGGAGAAAGCGGTGAAACACAAAACAGGAAAAAATAGAAAATACAAAGTAGTCCAACAACATTATGAAAAGAAAATACGTCTCTGTTTCTATTACTATGATCCCATCCAAGTATATCCTATAAGTGAGTGTTCTCCCTCCCCTGTGCCAACAAAAAAAATTTGACAATCAGAAAGGGTGGAAAACTTCACCGTTGCATTTTAGATGAACGACTTTTTTTTTCGACCACCTGTCTTTTACAGGACACTCGAAAAGTTGCTACACCATCATGGTATATCCAGCCATGCAGGGATAGCCAGCAGGACAGCTGCAAGTAGTAAAAATGCAGGCCGTCTTCTCTGTGCCATTAAAAAATAAGACATTTGGGATGGGTGGCAAACCTCATCGCTGAATGTGTGATGTAAAACGTCTTTATTTTTTTGAACATCTGCCTTTTACAGAAAACTCGAAAACTTACGGAAAAGAGTGGGAGACCAATTCTTTACCAGGTGCTCCACGGTCGGGGTTACGAAAGTTACGAAAAAGACTGGGAAACCTCTTTTTTACCGGGTACTCCATAGTGTAGGTACTCGAGTTCGTCGGTAACTTGGAGTTAGAATCTCGGCCTCTTGAACAAGGGGTCCGTGGTTCGATCCCAGGTGCCAGCAAACTCCCCTTTCACGACACAAGCTTTTAGCTTTCTGTGAAAGGTGTATAACGTTGTATTTGGGTTTATTACAAAACCCAGATACATCTTTTTTTTTTTCTAAAATATCTATGACTGAAAATGTACATATGTTTCTTGTTACCAATACACGGTTGTTAATAAACGGTGATAAAGATGTCCAGTCTTTATTAAAAAATCCAAACTAAAAAAAGTATTAGAGATTTATGAATTATGTATGTATCTCCGAGATTTACTTTAATCCACATTCATTTGGTTCATTATTTTGCTTCAATAGAATATTTCAATGCAAATATCACAATTTAAAAATATTTATTAAATAATAATAATGTATTTGAAGAGTTTTTAAAAAGTCTATGAGTGGAGGGATATCGTTTTCACGACAAAGCAATTCTCAAGAACCAAGTATTAGGGTTTCATAAATAAGAAGGAGAGATATTTTTATTATTATTATGGGTACTTTAAAACTTCGCGTCCTCTTTAGTCTTTATATCCAACAAAGTTGGCTTTATTCAGAACGAATGATAGAGATGCAGACTTATTGGTTTTTTATTACCTTACATTATTCTGTTTCTTCGAATTGAGCGATTTACAACTGAATCGAGTAAGAAGAATGTATGTACGTACATTACACTGAAGAAATCAATTCTCTGGCGGTTTTTATAATATGAAGACGATTGATAAATATACTTACGAGTCGCAAGCATATAAATATTATGAATAAATTTATCTGAAAAGAATCAACTTACATCGAATCTATATTCATACTGTAATGTGAGTACTGATAAAGAAGACTTCTCAAATTATCTAGGTAATAACAAAAAGACTGGATCATCGTATGATTATTATTATTTGAGATCATTCGTATATAAGTATGTTGAAGTACACTTTATGAGAGAAGATAAAGTTACTTACAGATTATATTTTTAGAAGGTGGTAAAAATGATTTTTCAATTTGGAACAAGCTTGTGCTTATTGAGATTTAGTCACGATTTTATATTAGTATGTTTGATAATTACAATTTCAACTTTTGTTAAAGACTTTTTTTTATTTAGTTAAGACAAAAATTCGAAAAATATGAAACTATAATTTTCCTTGCGCATAGGTTTTCGTCCCCAGGCAGCATATGCGGGAAGCAATTCACTATTTTAGTTTGTAATTTAGTTAGTATGTAAAATCAAATCATAATCAAAGTGTTTACTTTATTTTGACATTAAGTTTCTTTTAAATGCACAAGAAAGTGACTCGCAGAGTTCGAAGCAAAATATTGATCTCCCACACTTTCCAGCAAGTTTTCGAGTGTCCTTTGTACAAAAAATAAGTAGAGTTAGTTAGAGTTTTCAAGTATCGATAATGAAAAATGGCGTGATGTTTTTGATTGATTATATAGATGGTAAACTTCAAAACATTAAAACAAACAAATACATATTATGCTTTTCACAACTTTTTTGTTTGTAAGAATGGTGTATGTAAAATCTTTTCATTTTGATTATATTTAACTTTAAACTCTGGATAAAATTGGGTTTAAAAGCTAGTATAATAATATAGAAAGAGAATAAGAGACATCAGTCGCAATATCTTCTTACGAATTACAGCCATAAATTTTGGATGCCATACAGTGAAATAAGAAAAGAAATTTCAAAAAACGTCTTCTTAAATATTTCAGGCGATTTATTATTACAATAGAAAGGCACAAAAAAGTATATTGAAGACTAAAATAAGAGTATGAAATATAAAGACCATAATAAGATACATATAGAAAGAGGATAATATACACGTAATACATACTGTGAAAGTGTAAAAAGCTTCCGATTAAGGTCGTTTGAAATATCTATATCAAATGAAAGGTAAAATTCTTTTATGAAACATTGATGAACCAGTGTTGCCTGAAATAGGTTGAAAATGAATTAAATGCGTGACCAATATTTTTTTATGAAACTTTGATGAACCAGTGTTGCCTGAAATAGGTTGAAAATGAATTAAATGCGTGACCAATATTTTTTTATGAAACTTTGATGAACCAGTGTTGCCTGAAATAGGTTGAAAATGAATTAAATGCGTGACCAATATTTTTTTATGAAACTTTGATGAACCAGTGTTGCCTGAAATAGGTTGAAAATGAATTAAATGCGTGACCAATATTTTTTTATGAAACTTTGATGAACCAGTGTTGCCTGAAATAAGTTGAAAATGAATTAAATGCGTGACCAATATTTTTTTATGAAACTTTGATGAACCAGTGTTGCCTGAAATAAGTTGAAAATGAATTAAATGCGTGACCAATATTTTTTTATGAAACTTTGATGAACCAGTGTTGCCTGAAATAGGTTGAAAATGAATTAAATGCGTGACCAATATTTTTTTATGAAACTTTGATGAACCAGTGTTGCCTGAAATAGGTTGAAAATGAATTAAATGCGTGACCAATATTTTTTTATGAAACTTTGATGAACCAGTGTTGCCTGAAATAAGTTGAAAATGAATTAAATGCGTGACCAATATTTTTTTATGAAACTTTGATGAACCAGTGTTGCCTGAAATAAGTTGAAAATGAATTAAATGCGTGACCAATATTTTTTTATGAAACTTTGATGAACCAGTGTTGCCTGAAATAAGTTGAAAATGAATTAAATGCGTGACCAATATTTTTTTATGAAACTTTGATGAACCAGTGTTGCCTGAAATAGGTTGAAAATGAATTAAATGCGTGACCAATATTTTTTTATGAAACTTTGATGAACCAGTGTTGCCTGAAATAAGTTGAAAATGAATTAAATGCTTGACCAATATTTTTTTATGAAACTTTGATGAACCAGTGTTGCCTGAAATAAGTTGAAAATGAATTAAATGCGTGACCAATATTTTTTTATGAAACTTTGATGAACCAGTGTTGCCTGAAATAAGTTGAAAATGAATTAAATGCGTGACCAATATTTTTTTATGAAACTTTGATGAACCAGTGTTGCCTGAAATAGGTTGAAAATGAATTAAATGCGTGACCAATATTTTTTTATGAAACTTTGATGAACCAGTGTTGCCTGAAATAAGTTGAAAATGAATTAAATGCGTGACCAATATTTTTTTATGAAACTTTGATGAACCAGTGTTGCCTGAAATAAGTTGAAAATGAATTAAATGCGTGACCAATATTTTTTGCTATTCATATACCTTTACATTAATTTCTTTATGAGTTTTCTACCTTTTCAAGTAGAAAATGAATGTTTTGATTGTCGGTCGTCTAATGATACAGTTTTGTCTTTCCATTTGTAGACCCAGGGTTAATATTGTAGAAAAAATTATTGTATATCTTTAGTTTATTAAACATTTAGCGAAATAATTTCCATAATTTTTTCAGGTTATTTTGTTAATTAAATACATAAGAAGATTGAGCGGATGCAAAAGAAGTGTTGAGGATGAAATGCATGCTAATAAGTTATGATGGTTCGGTCATAGAAAGCGATGAGTAAAACGTTAAAATGGATGATAAAAAAAATGTATCCATCTAATAGAAGAGGTGTGAGAAAACGCGGACATCCAAAAACTACGTGATTTGATCACCTGAATTAAATTTTCAATACTATCCGCGCATTGAGAAAAAGAAATTGGCGTTTATGTCAGAGAAATTAAAGGAATATAGAGGAAGCAAAAGAAATATTCCGAGCTTATTCAAAGAGCTGTTCAGGCTAGCACAGAACAGAGAAGCCTACACCAGGATGATAGTCGACGTTGGGGGGACAGGGTTCTTTAAGGAGAGAAAATGAAGAATGTCAGGATAAATTTATAGGGCGTTTCGTACTCTGTGCTTACCCCGCTTGGTGTATGGCGTGAGAGAATACATAGTAAAATATTATGATCATACTATTTTGAGTTAATTTGAAACATACTTTTATAAAAGATACCTACCTGTTAATTTGACACGATAGTACTGATCACACTACGATTTTTTTTTGTTGTTGTTCTAATAACTAAGTTTGTGACGAATAAAATAAGCTCGTATTTTTTTTATAAAAAAAAATAATAATTTAGAGTGTAACGTAAAAATATTTCCAAGAATTTACGTAAATAAAACAAGAATATGATTTTATAAATATTCTCTAACTGAGGGAAGAGTAAAGATTTTTCCGAAACCTACTATTATCTTTACGTTATAAAATAATATCTAATATTATAATAAATAAATAAATAAATGTTATTTTTCTTTCAGTTATATTAAAAGATTTCCCTTTGCACCTACATCAAGAATTTGATTGACCCTTTTTCGCTTTGAGATAACCTTTTCAGGTATTACTCTTTCTATGTTAAAGAATATCCAGGTATAAAATTTTATCCTCGTCTACTATTTTTCATACTTAAAGTATATATTATTCTTTTGAAGAATATGTAATAAGAAAAAAATATTGTAATATCCTTGCTACTTATCAATGTAAACAGAAGTAAAATATCTTTAAACCTCTTTAGAGATCAATGATTCATAATATGAATAGGTATGTACTTTGAATATTAATGAATTAACAAAACAATTTTTATGAATACCTAAATAATAGGCAAGCAATCGCCTAATTTTTTTGTAAAACATTTCGTATAATCTCTTTAATTTAGCAGTTCATCAATCCATTTCATAACGGCACCACCCACAAGTGAGGTAGCCAGCAGATCAACTGCTTGCGATACACATGCAAGTCTTCCTCTCCGTGCCAACAAAAAGAAAATAAGACATTCAGAATTGATGACAAACCTCATCGCTATATTTAAGATGTAAAATGTCCTTATTTTTTCGATTGTTTTCCTTTTACAGGACACTCGAAAACTTCTGAAAAAGAGGGGATGTTGTTTATTTTAACTATATTAAATTATCAATACAGCCAAAACATCAACAATGGATGTAGGAAGATGGAAAATGATAAATGGCGCATGGGACTTACCAATTTTACTCCTTTATCCAGAGGTCGCTGGTTTCACAAAACACTGCACACACAAAACTTGCACAGAATTTAATTTGCAGTTAATGGTTGTTCGATCTTTTTTTCGATTCCGATTTGTTGATTTTTAGTATAAATGATTTTATTCCGAATTATAATAAAATAAGATAATGATAAAATTTGCCGATCCGACCGTATGAATTGACACTAACTTGTTGGTAAGGTTTTTTGGGTAGGAATAATATGTGACATTTTGGTATCATGGAATGTAGGTAATCAGGACATGTTCCTATAAATCGCATTCACACCTAGATGTCCGAAAAAAATGACCAAGTGTTGCAACAATTAGGAAAAACAAAATTAAAAACAATAAAAATAGCCTTCGCTACCATAGCGAACAGGGGGAGACCAATTCTTCATATGGTGCTCCACGAAATCAAACATTGAAGTCAAGGACCACTTAATCACTTAAAATTCGGCATTGGTTTCCTGGCCCATTTTTTTACCTATTCTTCTCCTTTGTACCTCTTCTTTTCCTTTCTTTAAGGTTTTTTGTGAAATTTTCATGAAATTGGGTTAGTTGGAAGAAATCGCTCGTCAGAGATTAATTTGATCTCTTTATATTGATGGTTTTCATTTAAATGTATTCTTGTGTAAATTTTGCTTTTAATTAATGTACAGTAAGTAAAAATTTTTTTTTTTTAATTTTGGCTATCCACCCGGTATCGAGGGATTTGAGCCCTTTGGGAACAATGTATTCGATACCAAGGGACAAAAAAAATAAAATAAAAAAATAATAATATATATTAAAAGGCACGCTATTTTGTTATGCACATAATTATACAGCACCGATTGTAATGCTTTGTGCAGCAACACACCTATTATAACTTGTAAATGAACATTTTATTTTGTCATTTCATATATTTCCTGTGATTGTCTAGAGTAAAATATAATAAATATACGAAAGTATTTAATTTTTCGTGCAATTACGTCGTGGCAGAAACTGTCACGTGGTAGTAACACGTAGATTTTACAATAAAACCGACATCATTATTTAACTTTTCCATACACATTATTAAAATTTATCACGTTTTACAACCTTAGTTTATTATTATGCTTTACAACTTTTCATTCTAAAATTTTAAATTTATTCGTAAAAAAACTTTCGTCTCTCAAGAATATGCATAGTACAATACGTAAGAGATGTTGACCACAGAACGAGCTAACGGTATTGTTTACCGTTTGTTTACGATTTTAATCCATAATCGTGATCGTGATTTTATTACCTCCCATCTCTGACCTAACTATACTATACTACTATACCCTCACGCCGTGTCCCAAGTGGGGTAGGCAGAGAGAACGGAACGCCAAACAGATCTATCTTTACACACTTCCTTCGCTCACTTCCTCCACATTCATGCAGTTTCT
Organism: Athripsodes cinereus; assembly: GCA_947579605.1. NCBI lineage: Eukaryota > Metazoa > Arthropoda > Insecta > Trichoptera > Leptoceridae > Athripsodes > Athripsodes cinereus. The sequence continues at coordinate 19,265,412 of OX388318.1, read as the reverse complement.
CATACACGCACGTCGGTTCCTCTTACTCAACACGCGGCCGTCTTTGAGAATTTGATCCACGTGATCAAGCCACGTGGTTCTCGGACGCCCGCGTTTCCTCACACCCTTTCTTTCAGACAAGTATATCCTCTTTGTCACTCTTACCTCGTTCATTCGTTCAACATGCCCAAACCACCGTAGTTTATTCACGCGCATTCTGTCCACAACTCTCTTCTTGAATCCGCTCATTCTTCTAATATCCTCATTCTTCACTCTTTCACGCAGCGTTTTACCAACCATTCTTCTCAACGATCGCATCTCTACTGCATGTATTCCACTTTCGTCCTTCTTCAACCACGTCCATGTCTCGCTTGCATACGTAAGTGACGGTACCAGAATGGTATTATGCACCAGCATTTTAGCCATGTTCGACACATTGCCATTGCTGACCATGGGTCGAAGTGACCTAACCATCAGTTCAAAATTAATCAGATATTGGTTACATGTGTTTTATTACAATTTCAAAACATAAATTAATATACATATATAGCGTCCCTTAGTAAATACATTGAAAATTTTGCTTTAATTCAAGTTCTTTCTTTTGAAATTTGAAGAAAATAAACAGCACAACGTGTGAGAGGTTTTGGTATTTCAAGCATGGATAAATATATAACGCTAATAAACCATCGGTTTTTATTACGGTGGGAATATGGATGATCCTTCATTGGCGGTTTATAATATTATACTTAGCACGTTGGCTCGTTATAGTTACCTAACGGTATAGATCCCGACCATTAAATTCACAACATACGGTATCATAATATTTAAGTACTTCTGCAGTAATAACGAATAAAGGTACTTTATATTAATATCGTGAAATGTGTTGTATGTGAAGATATTAGATAGATACTATTGAATAACAGTAGGTACAAACATACAGACCTATAGGTTAACATTGGTTTGGTGTAAGGGCATTGATCAAAATAACTAGATGAAGTGCGTATAATAAAAGTTTTTTGTTTCTTCTTGAATTTATGTAAGAAAGAAAATTGAAGAAGAGAGGCAAACTTTGATAACTTTATCTCCCTCTTTTTTTAGTCATTCATCCATCTTTTCCTATCTATTCTATCGTAGCATTTCCCACGGGTAAAGTAGCCAGCGGATGAACTGTAAGTAATAAGCATGCAAGTTGACCTCTTCGTGTCAATAAAGTTAAGATGTTCAGGGTGGGTGATGTACCTCATTGCAAAATTGAAATGTTTAATTTTTCGTGCGAAATATTTTACGAGTAGGTACGTACTGCTTTTTGTAGGAAAAAAATGGTAGACCTTTTTTGTATGTATCTTTAAAATACTGTTTAGCATCCAATATATTTTTTAGCATACTTTCTTCTTTTATATCAACGAACTCCATGACTCAACGCAAGTTTAATAGCAAAAAAGATGAGTAAGTTGCATCATTTGATTGACTACATATTTCTTGCGTCTTAAGATATAACTAAGTAGGTAGTAGGTATGTAGTATATTTATTTCAAGATATAAGGGTAGTTTAGTACGCGTTACAACCCTATTAACCAACTACCCTACGCACATTTTCTTGAATGTGAATCATAATAGTAATAATAATATAAAATCTCGTAACATGCTTTCCGAAGTTTATTTTGAAATTTACCCTAAGACTCGTGTTCTGGGTTATTATAACGAAGTTTTGCATATTAATTAGTCAATGTATTTGAAGGAAAACTGGGGAAACTAAATCGATTTATATCGAAAACAACTCTTCGTCACTTCGGTCTTGTTTGCACTTACATTTCACTTTCTCCTGACGGAATGCCAATTTGATTGTTTTTGTACTTAATTTTCACTTTCTCTTCATTATTACGGTCCCTCATATTTACACGTAGAGTTTGACTCAACACGCGGCTGTCCTGGAGAATAAGAGATTACTAAATTAACTATAATCGATGTCCCTTTGTAACTATATATTATTTTTTACATATTATGGGTATGCCCTTCATAGCATTGCTTCCTGCATTATCAAGAAAAAAGACGAAAAAACTATTCGCCTATATCGCAAATCTCATCAATTTACCTATTGCTGAATTTTTTTTTTAATAAAGATAAAAATTAAACAATAATCTTTATTGCACAAAATACAGCAAAGTAATAATAAACAATAATTAAAATAAAAATGTGCAATGTGCGAGTTTATGGTATTTGCACAATATCTTCCAATTAACCCAATAAAATGTAAATAGCGGAGAAAATCGGTATTAGTGTCGAAATCAGTCAAAATCGAATAAGTTTTTTGACTCTACTGACATTAAACTAGAAATAGATTTTCCAGTTTTGAAACTGAACTACAAATATGTCATATTTCTTGAATAAAAATAAGTTGAAGGTTTATATATTATATAGTGTTTATATGAAACTAAATAATTTTTAAAAAATCTAATAAATAAAATGTTTCTGGCAGATACGGTAGAAATATATTTTAAAATCGTAAATAAACTCTTAAGAAATCTCTTTTGGTAGAGACAAAGATATTTCTATCAACAGCAATATGATATTATAGCAATATCTTAGGACATTACCTACTTATGTTTATAAATTGCATACATACATAACTACGTAAAACCTTATCTTTATAGTAAAGTAAGTATTGTAATAATAATAACAATAATAATATTGATAATATCCTTTCTCATGTATATTCTTATCCTAAGAATAATTCTAACAAAGCTTCTAGAAACTCCTATTAAAAGTGATCTGATTAAAATTGACAATCCTGCTAGATTTGTGATGAAAAAACTACTAAGCCTGCTCAACTCACAAAAAAAATTAAAATTCATTAACTCCTACCATCTGACCATTTTCCACATGTGGAATAGTCTGCGGGCAGCTGCATATTGTTTAAAATATATAAGTCTTCATTAACTTTAAAAATTAACTTTAATAGAAAAAAACGATTTATTTGTATTTTAATGGGAGTAAGTTTTCATTTTATTTGTATTGATCCACAAGAAGAAACATTTCACAAAAAAAGGATTTAGGTTTATCATGATTTTTTTATTATACACCGAAATGTCTTGAGAATAAAAACAACCACATAAATCTCAAGACCTTTGTGAACTCTTTTTCTTCAAGAGTTGGCAACTTTAACACAGCTTCTTCTGTCTATCGCTGTGATTTTTCCGACGATTACGTCTTTTAATATTTGTCTTTCCAAAATGAGGTTATTGCCTTAAATTCTATAAACTGTATTTTTTCTCCGAACATGGAATAAACCTGCTAAACATGCAGGATCCTGTCAAATCTGGTAACCCTGCCCCTATCTTCAAAATACTATGACGAGACATACACCATACTGTCCCTTTTAACGGTCACTATCTGCAAATATTATTACGCAATATTATAAACTTAATTACCTTATATACCCAAATAATATGTAGGTACTCAACTGTAGACCAAAGACAACACCGAGCGATGATAATAGTACGCTCGAGAGATTTACAATACTAATATTATTTTGATATTATAACTGATGGTAAAGAGGGAATAATTGTAGGATTCCGCTTAATACTTCACCCATCTTGAGATAGTTGAAGTTCATAATCTTGTTATCATCACGCTTTTTCTTTGAAGTAGTGTAGCCTGAAAAATTTATGTTTGTAATAGAAATACAGATTCTCTGTTCTATGGAGTTTCTGGCAAATATATTAGATTTACCACTTTTTTCGGTTTTATGGTGTTTTGTAAAAAGTATAAGTGTACGTTAAATATCACGTTTTAGAGTTTTGAAATCTTTTATTTAGAGGTAAGGTATGCCATCCATTCTGCAAGTCTGGTTTTAAATTATCCTAGAAAGGGGTTACCTGCAAGTCAAGACATCATCCATTTGCATCACATCTCATTATTGGTGTCATATAAAATAATTTTAAGTTTCCAGTCCATAACAAAAAAAAACTTATCTGTAATGTAAAGTTTCAAAATTTAGTGATAGCTTTAAATTTATTGTTAAGAACATACTACTGTACCATCACGGCAAATCGCACATGTGGGGTAGCCAGAAAGTCAGCTGCATGTAAGAAACATGCAAACTATCCTCTCCGTGCCAATATAAAATCAAGACATTCAGGATTGGTGGCAAACCTCATCGCTGAATTTAAGATGTAAAATGTCTTATATTTTTCGAACACCTGCCTTTAACAGGACACTCGAAAATTTAGGGAGAAGAGGGGGAGACCAATTCTTTACCGGGTGCTCCACGGGATAAAAACATTACAAACAAATATTTATGCATACTTTAATTGAAAAGGGTATTATAGCCGTATTTTGTTTAAATACCTAAATAAATAATGATTGAAAGCAATTTGACTCAAAGACATATTTTATTGAGTTAGTATTAGAGAAAATATAATTGGTGTTGTTTGATGGTCATGTTGTTTAACACTTGTATAAAGTGACCAGCAGAAAGTTTATCAGTTATCTTTGAATCACACCTTAAAATGAGTGGTATGAAATCTGCCTGCCTGCGGTTAAATTGTGTTTGGTCAATGGTTTCAGTCAACGACAAACCGTAAATTTGATATGGGTCAATTCTATTGCCACTTATTGTTGTTAGTTTGGTGGCCGACGTCAATTTCGCACAACTATCAATAAATTCCAGTATAACCATATTACGAGTCCTTCAATACCAAACAGTTCTCGATACCCTTTTGATAGGTCTCTTAACAATCTACCAACTACAGCCACCTATTGTATATAATAGCGCATAGAAAACGTTTATAGGTTATTATTATTTAGACAATTCTTGTTGTGAAAATGTTTACTCGAGAAAAATACAAGTGAAAATATTGGGATACAATATTTGAAATTTTTATATTATTATATACCTACACGAGTTTGCTAGTTTGTAATTTTTTTACCATTATTATTTCTATTGTATTAAAATTGGGTAAGTTGAAAAATATCTCTCTTCTGTGATAAACTTACGTGTTGTACAAAATTATATTTTGTAATTAATTATAATTGGGTAAGTTGGAAGAGATTGGCGTTCCGTTCTCTCTGCCTACCCCTCCTGGGACACGGCGTGAGGGTATAGATCGATAGATAGATAGATGGAAGAGATAGCACCTTTGCGATAAACTCGCCCTCTGTATATTGATTGTACTTAATTTGAATGTATACTTTTATGTAATAGTCAAGAATGAATAAATAAATAAATATAATAAAAAGTTTCATAAGTGATTTAAAATATTTTTATTTAAATTTTTCAGATACATTTTTGAAATTAAAAAATGTGGAGACTACATATTGATTAGTCTCATGAGTCACGTCTTGAAGCTATTTATTAAGATAATACATGCCAGAATACGTGGTAAATGTGAGCAAGACTTAGACGATACACAGTTTGGTTTCAGGAACGCATTTGGAACACGCGAAGCACTATTGGCTATCAATGTATTGTTACAAAAGTGCCGGGACCAAAGAAAAGAGGTAGTTGCATGCTTTATTGACTACGAAAAGGCATTTGACAGGTTAAAACATACTGACTTAATAAAAATGCTTGTCGAATGCAATATTGATACCAAGGATTTAAATTTTATTAAAAATCTGTACTGGCTCCAAACAGCCGAAATAAGACATGGATATGAGAAATCAAACGCAATTTCCATCCAGCGAGGCGTGAGACAGGGTTGTATCCTTTCTCCGTTATTGTTTAATCTCTACTCCGACTATGTCTTTAAAAGAGCCCTCACCAACACATACAGGGGACTGAAAGTCAATGGCATTGTGATAAACAATATTAGATATGCCGACGACACTGTTTTACTGGCTGAAAGTGTCAATGACCTTCAAGACCTCCTTAATCTTGTTGACGAGTCCGGTGAAAGACTGGGGCTAACCATAAATATCGGCAAAACCAAATGGATGACCTTCGGACGGCTTGATTACAGTGGGTCAGTATTGCATTTGAACGGCCGTAGCGTTGAAAGGGTGGAGAAATTTAAATACCTCGGCAGCATACTAACGCAATCTCTTGACCCAGATGTAGAGATAAAATGCAGAATTGAGGCAGCAAGAGCTGCATTTAACAAAATGAAACCACTCTTCTGCAATGACAGCATAAATCTGAAGCTCCGCCAAAGAATGATTAAGTGCTATGTATGGTCTGTTTTATTGTATGGATGTGAAACATGGACCTTAAAAGTCAATACAATGAACAGACTGGAAGCATTTGAAATGTGGCTCCATCGCCGTATGCTCAGAATTCCCTGGACCGACATGGTTACCAATACCGAAGTCCTGAGGCGAGCTAGAGTTGACAGGGAGCTGTTATCAATCATCAAGGTTCGGAAGGTTTCACATCTGGGTCATGTTCTGCGTGGAGAAAAATACCACCTTCTCCAACTGATATTGAAGGGGAAAATTGAGGGACGCCGAGGTCCCGGTAGGAGACAGATGTCCTGGCTGCGAAACATAAGGGAGTGGACCGGCATCCGAAGTGTGGAAGAGCTGTTCCGAGCAGCGCAGGACAGGGACAAGTTCGCCGAGGTGATCGCCAACGTTGGGGGGACCCGACAAGGCACTTGAAGAAGAAGAAGAAAAAATATATGATTTTTCTACATTGGTCAAGAGATTGCTAAAAATGGTAGAAAAAACATTTGTTCATTAATTTCATTTTTTTATTCTACTGCATAAATACTGTCAGATTGAAAAGTAATATTTTTTTAATGTCAAAATTTTTCCCCAATTATCAAGATTCAAAAAAAAACTATGGTATGTACAAGCATTTCATAGCGTGTGTGTGTGTCTTTGAGGTTTCTAACAATGTGTCAAATAATTAACACTTTTTCACTCGATGTCGGGTGCCTTGCCGGATAAAAAGAAAGAAAGAAAAGATGTTAACTATTATTATGTATGTATATATGTACATAGAGGCACTCATCCTATGTATATTATCATTATCGCTTTGATAAATGACACATTACTAATCATAGAACTATAATATACTTTTTTGTATCTTTATACAACTAATTTGTTATTAATCTAAGCCGTATGTCCATACGAAGTATATAATATAAGTATAAGTAATTCACTTTTCTACTGCAAGTCATACAAGAGAGCTGGACTGAAAAGATAAAAATGTCCCATCCTCATTCGTTCAGTTTTTACGTACTTAGTAGGTATTAAGTTACCTCTTTTACTTTCTGCGCTCCTAATACTTAATAAGAAAGTAGATGTGTGTATTTTGGAGAATGTTTTTAATTAAATTCTCTGTTTCTAAATTTTCCATAAGCTAAGGACATGTAATTTTAGAAAGTAATTTTCATAAGAAGGTATAGTTTTTTTAAAAACTAGTATTTTATTTATTTGAATCTGAGATCAAATAACTTCTCTGAATTCCTCAAACATTTTTGCAGTAAGCAATAAGCTACAAAACTGTATAAAAATGGAGTGGGTCGATTGAATCCGAGATGTTTTTAAACATCGAAATACTACTAGTAGGTATAGGTACCATCGCATAACGATAGGAATATTTTTTGTATGTATTTAAGTACCTATGTATGTAAAATTATCTTGTTACGTTTTGAATGTTCATAACTAGTTTCGACAAAAAATTTACTCTGATAATGTGATAGATTTTGTTAATTAATAGTACCTTATAAATAAATAGCTTCAACTGAGCAAAATGAGCAAGTTTAAATGAATAATATTCTGGTTTATATATATTATATTTTTTAAACCGTTGAAGTACACTGCCCTTGAGATGGATGCTCCATTAAACGGCGCCGAATAAATCATCCAAAAAACATACATACACGCCACAAGTGGGTAAGTTGGAAGACTAACTGCACGTGTCATTCATCCTTTCTGTGTAAATGAATTATAAGACATACAGGACGGGCTGTAAGCCTTATCGTTGAAATAAAGATGTGAAATGCCTTTTTTGTGATACCCGAGTAACACGTCTAGAAAAGTGTAGAAGTAGACCTTCTCAGAGAAATTTTAAAATATGATGAAATCTTAATAACGTTGTTTAGGTATTTCTTTGAGAAATACTCTAGAATAGTGGTCCTCAACCTCTGGTCCGTGAACCGAGTGATTTACCGCTCCTCAAAAGATAGATTTACGTAATAAGTTCTTATTTTACATCCTCCGTTTCTATCACAAAATATTTATAATTCACCTTTCAGAAAAATATGAGTGCTGGAGAAATCATCGAATTCTGGGAATTAGAGACATGAAAAAGGTCCTTACTTTTTTTTACATTGTAAACAATCAATGTCCCCCCTCAGCAGGGATAAATTAAAAAAAAAACACCGTCACTTTCATATATTTTTTGAAATATGTCGGAGTCTTTCAAAGGAATGAATATTTGGAGACATGAATTACAATTTTAATAATTGGTGGTTAATAATCAGGTTCGCGGCCATTAAAAGGTTGGTGACCACTGCTCCAGAAGATAAGGAAACTTTGGCGTGGGGGGATAAAATAACATTGTAAAATAATATTGTTATCAAATTTCAAAATTAACGAGAGCGGCAGTACCTATATATAGATAAGGTTGAAAATAATATCTCTTTTGTGATATAATTATTATAGTCGGTTCTCAGATTTAGCTGCTATGAGGAGCTGGTTACCTTCTACAAATATAAAAATGAAATGATCCAGTTAATCATTAATTCGTTAACAAAAGAGTTAACTCCGTTAAGTTGCTTTTTTTTTAAACGTACCGCAAGTAATTATTAACAGGTTTTCATTGCAGGAACGGGAGAATTTAACTACAGATTTTGCCTATTTGTTTTTTTTTTAATGTAAAAACATTTACAAGTTATTTATTCCTAGAGCTAGAAAATATAATTATCTCATGCGCAAAAAAAAGTCAAGAGCTCAAATCATGAAAGATTTTTCAGCTTTTTTACATTAAAAAAAACATGTTGGTACTTGCAATGTATACCAAAACCCCCTGCCGGAAAAAGTTGAGTTTTTTAACAGAAAAGTTTTTTTTTATTCACTTAACAGTTAAAAGTTCATCACAATTTTAACAAAAATCTAACAATTCATTAATCCTTTAATCATAAAAATCCAGCTCTGGTAGAAACCTGTTTGTTTCCTGCGGATGAAATTAATAAAAATAATAATAACAAGAAAGAATGCAATATTTGAACAACTTACTTTATCCGACATCGTTTGGTTTGTTTCCTCATTACTAAATAACCTGAAGCGTTAATTAGATTATATCGACATCTTGTGCGATACTTGAGTATGTTTTTCTTGTTTTAAAACATTGAGGTATCCAAGTACACCGATAATTATGAATGCTGTACGTAGGTAGTTGGTTCGTTTTATGAAACTTTTTTTGTTTCGTTTTATTTAACTTTTTTTGTCGTCATTTTTTGTTTACTATGTATCACCTTGTATGAAGAAGGAACTCCAATAAGACACCATGTTTTATTATTTCAAATAGAACAAAATAACTCAATGACAAATGAACCACAAACAATGAACGAGCGTTATTCGTACGAGTATTATACAAATTTGCATCGACTTTTTTCTTCTCTCTTTCAAGTTGTTGAAAATCGTGGAAAGAACACAATTAGTTTTAGTGGTCTAGTTTCGATTTATAAAGTCATTGTCAAACTCAATGACTTGAGCTCAATATTTGACAATGATTTTATAGAAACCAGGACACTAACTTCATGTGGTGTCGGGTTTTATTTATTTCGAATTGAAGAAAAGGAGATGATCTCGCCTCTGCATATCATCACATATTTTTAATTAAATTGATTTGCTGATTTTGTTATGTAAATGTTGATGTGCAAAAAATATATATTAAATTTACCAATAAAATGTCGAACTTCTTTGAATTAGATTCGGACCAATCTGCTGTCAAACCAAATCTGTCAACGTTTTTTTGAACATGCATCTTTAGATTTCATGCAAGAGATTAAAGTTTCATCTATCTATATAATATTATGTCCTAATCAGTCGCCACATGCCGCATTTTTGTGGTGTTGGTAGAGTGGACGGGACGCTATTTTGATAAATATCCTTACATACTTCTTCGACTTCACACAATATTCAAGCAGTTTCTTATACATGCACGACAATAATTTATCTTGTAAAATAGTATGATTGAACTTTTTCTATTACATTCCTAATGCTTTGATATCTTTTAAATAGAAGGTATGTAATTATTCCAGAATTATATCCAAGTGTAGAAGGAAAACCAAAACCATATTTTTTTGACGATTTGAAATGTACCAGTGTAAAAGAGAATCATACATACATACTTTAAGTCATCGATATTTTGAAAACCTACTTATTGGCGATGCAATTCTTAAATAATGCTTTAAAAACCGACTTAGAAATAAAAAAAAAATGTTCATTGGAATGGAATGAAATTTTTTCCTTCATTCAATAATTTTCATTAACTGCCATTTGCATTTATTAGTATTCTACATTATTCAATATTAATTCATCTCAAGATATTGTCTAGTTTTTATAGAATAAATTTAAATTTATTTACTAAAGATTTTTTATTATTTAATTATAAAATTTTCCGGAGAATCACGACATCTGTTGTCCTTGTATGATACTTGTGATTTCACTTTTGTCATACTTTTTAGTACCGACAGTAATTTTGCCGCAACAATTTAGAAAATTTTATACTATGTAGATATATTTATTAAAACCTAGAATAACTAAAGAGGGCTCTACACCCCTTCTTTGTGATTTCATGCAAACTAATTAGCAAAATTACAACCATTTTATTTTTAAAATATTTTAAATTCTGGATCACATGTATGCTATTTTTTATATTAATATAATATTTTGAACATTTATAAATGCGATTTTATCATTTTAGTTTTATTTTGCTGCGAGGAACATAGTGAAAATAATTTTTGAAGATTACCGTCGCAATGATGATAGGTTGAGTGGTGCTATTTTAAATAAATTATCCTTGATAATACAAGAGTGTTAATAAAATTTTAAAACCAAGATTAATCTTAAAATATTATGAATTTTATAATACACCTTGAGTTATTTATTTACAACCCTTGGATTTTCTTAATTATTATGACAAACTGCATACACATCAAAAATAAATTTCATTATCAAAAAAATTAAAGAAAATGTTTATAATTCAACCATTTGTTTTATTTATATAATAATATGGTATGTTGTTTACCCTGCATACTACATATATAACGTTATAATGTGCAATAATCAAGAATATAGCGAGTTTCACAAATTTTAAGATTCAGAAGGCCCACGGCGTGCCTAGTAGCCGGATGTGAGGCCGTACTCGCTCTGTTTTTGAATTAGGAAATAAATAAATTCAATTTATAGAATAAATACAACTTAAATTTTATTTATATGTGATAACATACTATTTTTTTATACTTATGAATATTTTTGGATATAAAGTTTTGGCTTATATTTATTAATAAAGCTGTTTCATTAATTATTTGAATAATTTTCTCTGCGCCTATTAAAAATTGTTGCCTGAAACCACTAGAGCTAAATCTAATTTGTACCTTAGGTAAAAAAGACTCTTGGATATTGCGATTTGAAAATAATTGAAGCATAATAACATTTGTATATACCTATTTATACACCTTTATCATTTACGTGAAATATTTTTTTTTTACAAAATTTTAACATCTTTCTTCGACTAGATCGCTACTTTTGGATGTACAGATGGTGGAAAAGTAGAAATAGTGGTATCTATTCATTAAATATTTTTGAAATAAAAAATAAAGTTTTTTTCTAATATAAGTATACTACATATTATGTTCTCTTATGATTTGACAACTGTCTTCGTAGCAAAGACAGGTATAAAGCATATCAATAAAAATTAAAAATATGTAAAAAAGTACATAGATCTTTGGATATTAATTAAATTAACAATTGTGTAATGAGACTGATTCATATCGAAAATGTTCTATTTTCAAATAAATCAATTTAATTCATTTACTTACAATACAGACAAATCCAACGGATCTGACTGCGTGTAATGGGTTCAATCAGATAGAATCAGTCTATGGAAATCAATCAGTTATAGGTACGTCAATAAAAAAGGTGAATAAATATGAGAGCTCAAACTGTTTTCATTATAAATTATTTACCGACATTTATGAATTCGCAAATATTTAATTTTATAGATAACAAATTGCAAAACAAAAATAATATTATTTACACAGCAAATGTGGCGAAAAATATCATTATTATTTCATCAAATAAAATATAATTGATTTTATTTGGTACCTACTTTGTTTCCATGAAATGAAATACGACCTCCATTTTGAATAGTACTATATAGACAGTATGCTGTATTTACATTATTATTAAGCTCTCAGTACGAAAAGCTCCGCGATGTTGGAATACAAATGAATCTACTGAATCCATAATCCAAAATAAATTCATTCAGGAATGACAAAACAATGATAATATAGGTAGTAGAGACGATAAAAAGGTACAACTCAATAAAATATACGGTCAATAAGTAAAACCCACTTTTTTCTGTTATTTTTGAGTGCCCCGTAAATGACAGGTACAGTGGAACCTCTCATAACGAGTTTAATTCGTTCCAGACTGTTACTCGTTATGCGAAACATTTTTTTCTATAGAAATCAATGTAAAATACAATAATGCGTTCCATGCCGAAAGAATAAGCATTCTTGGAGTACTTATTGATTTTTTTTTTATTAACGTTTATTCCAATAAAATTACTTATAAAAGAGTGTAACAACTTGTAATACAATTTATATTAGGAAAAAACGTACCTAAATAAAAATATGAATTTATGACAAATAAATAACCATTTTTAACTAGAAAACTAACCGTAAACGTAACCGTTTCGTAGACATTCTTGACACTCCCTTTGAAGCCTGATGTTGATGTTGACCGATAGTGTGTGCGCGCTAGATATGCCACGCTCACACCTTGTTCTCGCTTTTCAATGATTTTACGTTTCATTTCAACAGTTATTTTTATTCTCTTCTGGCTGTCTTCTTGTGTTTTTTTCTTCGGGGACAATTTTGAACGGATTATAATACTTTGCACGTAAAAAAAACTAATAATATCAATACAAATTTTGAAAGAATGGGTGATCACATGCGAATCCAAGGCGCTAAACACAGACTGATGTACTGGCGCGGAAGTCCCGGCTCACAAGGTCGCAAGTGAATGTCGTAAAAAAGGGACTTACACTTTCTATGTTACTCGTTATGCGAAGTATCGCTCGTTATGGGAGCAACTTTTTCATATTTTTTTTGCTCGTTATGCGAATTACTCGTTATGAGAGGTGCTCGTTATGAGAGGTTCCACTGTATCTGTAAAACGACATTTAATATCTTCAATTCAGCGATGAGGTATACCATTCCTGAAAGTCTCATATTATATTGACACGTTAAGGATGACCTGTATATTTTATTATACCAGTTATCTCATCTATGAGAGATGCCGTGATGGTGTGACTGAATAAATTACTGAATCTAATACTATTACCATAGTTACAGTATACCAAAGAACTAAGAAATAATCGAACACTCAAAAATTTTCAACAAAGAGTGGGATTTATATTCAAGTACAAGTACTCCACACTTTTTTAAAAAATATGAATGAAATAAATTTTATCTCTATAATAAGGTTTATTTTTCAGTTTTTCATAAAAATGTATTTCATTTAATTTTCTGTTCACGGCATGACAGAAAACATGAGTTTGCATTAAATTTACCTTCAGGTATCTATCCAAACTTTCAAAAAGTTCAAAACTCGAAAAAATACATTACATTTATTTAAAAAAAAAAACATTTTAAATGTCATTTTCAGGCACGTGTAGCTAAATCTATATATGTACAAGTATATAATATTATCTATTACAGTTAAAGTCAAGATGAAAATATTTATATTTGTAAATGTGTCACCTCTACGTATTTTCAAAGCCATACTAATTGACAACAAAACATATCAGATACGTAGATAGAGCATTTTATAATTTAAAATTTTCTGTTATGATCGCAGAAAATTCTTTAAAATTAAAAATAATAATATCAAAAAATCTTGATCGTTGCAATAAAATAATATTCATATTTTAATAGGCGTGTTTATTGTTTGGTAGAAATCTTTTCCAACGAACCTTTGTGTTAGTCTGGTATATTATGTTATTTTGTAAGATCAGAGAACTACCTTAAATATGTAATGTAGGTATAAGCTTAGTACTATCAAATTATGTAAAGGAAATCAATAAATTGTGACACATTACTTAATGATTGACTTATTAGTTTTTGTAGTCATTTTCTCAAATGTATTTTCCTTTGAGTTGAATAATCTTATCTTCTTCTCCGCCCTCGCCTTTATCCCATTTATTTGGGGTCGACTCTCCTAGTCCTCATCTTCAAAGTTTTCCGGTCCCCTGCGTCCTCCGAGCGCAACATTGCCTCCTTCAGGTCCCTGCCAATTGTGGACATCCAGGTGGTCACTGGTCTACCTGGTTTTCTGGGTCCTACTTCTACGTCCATTGTCTTTTTGATCATATTATCCTGTGGTAGTCTCAAGATGTGTCTGTAACATCTTAATCTGTTCTCGGTTATTTTCGGTTAGTTGAATAATCTTTTCAATCCCTTTGAATATTAGTGTATCTTTAACCGACTGCGTTCAGAAAATTAACATCAAATTGACAGATAGCATAAATACATTTCAAGAAAATCGCAAAAAAATACGAAATTAATTAAGATCAAATAATTTTGACAATTATATCCATGTTTTATCATATAAAAAATATAATCGTTCGATTTCATACAGATGAAATGTCATTTTTATCTGTGTTGATGTAATATAGATATGTATCATATTATTAGATACATCTGATATTTATAGGAGTACATACCAGATCCTAAAGGGTGGTCATAAAAATTACGAAAAGGAGAAAATGTATGATGAACTGTATGAATTTTAAAGGAACAGAAAGCGTTTGCAAGGACAAGAGTAGGTACATCATGCTTGATCTTTTAACTCATTATGCAAGGGAAGCGGAATGATTGGATGATAATGGAATAATGGATGATAAATTAATATACTGAATACTAATTTCTAAGCAGTAGGAGAGCTAAAAAGCTAGTATTTCTAATAATAATATATTTGATGAAAATATCATTGTGAATGTTAGTCGACGACAAACAACAACGGATGGCAGAAACAAAAACTTGTATATATGTATATAATGAATAATATAAAAAGTCATCAATGTATGTAACTATAATATAACAATGTAATATCGTAACTATGTTGTACAAAACGCGCGTGTAGCACTAATGGGGTCAGGTTTTTGTTATAACAGACAATAACCTAGAAAAATAATAAAAGTTGCGGTTAAAGTAATCTACACGTAATATTGGAGAGCGTTCATATATTTTTTTATTGTGTCCTTTCATGATTTCATAAAATAAAAATAAATATTTTAAGAGATTTTATTAATAAAAAAGTAATGTATAATGTGCCTTGAATTTTTCACATTTAGATCGATAGAAAAAGCACTAAATAATATTAGGTATTATTCTATATTTTATGATATGGTGAAGTTTTGAATAAAAAAAGATGTCTCATTGTAATTAACAGTGTTGCTAACTAAAAAATCACGAATTAATGGCTTAAACTCAAGTAAAAAATGTTATAAATATGACGCATATCCTGGTCACATAATTTCTTAAACATTCAACGATAATGAACTTAAAAACCGTTCTTTTTTTGAATGAGTCTGTACGATTCTTTGTCACAGAACACTGTTCTATTAACAATGACATTTGAGCGTTAGAAATGTTGCGGCAAAAGGTTGTGCAGAATCATTCACACTTTTTTCAATAATGTGTTCTTGTGAGAACACTAAATTGCGAGAAAAGAAGGATTTTAATTCCAATAATTTTCCAAGTGACCCGGTATAAAAGTGACTAGTTGGTAAAACAAAAAAATATTAGAAATACAGCCACGTAGAAATAAGGAGATGGTTTGTAGCCTACATTTTTCTGAATCTGAAAGATTAATTAAGGACCAAAAATCTTTTCAGACTTGTAGAATTACGAGTACAAGGACGAATAATGATTCAGTATTTTTGTTTTAACTGATCGGCACCAAGAAATTTGTACATTGTTGAATCGCTTATTTGAAAAAAGTGTTCATATAACATAGTAAAGATTAGGCCATATTTATTTTAATTAATAAATTAAATACAACATACAATAACACAATTATAATTATGTTAATAATCAAAATATCTTGAATTTTTTTGATATTTATTTCGTAAAACTCCATTATATACAAATAAATAATAAGATATTATTAAAGGTTTTACATATAGGTACAAATGTAAAACCTTTAATAATATCTTATTATTTATTTGTATCAAAATATCTTATTTCTTATGATATTGTAGCGTAGGGTATAATAGGGTGTGCATCGCATTCTTAAAGTATTTTTTTTAATAAAACGTATGTGATGACTTGTAGTTACGTAGTGTGTTAAATTTGCATATATTATATCTAGTGGGGCAACATATTCCATAATGATGTTTTCATGTTATTTAAGTATGTAATATTTTGGAAATAAATAAATAAATTTATTTTGATAATATTCAACTGGAACATAACCACATTTTTTGGTTTTGATTTCTACTTTTCTCTCGAACCTAATATTGAGTGGAAAATGGTGAAGATGTTATCTTTATTTGCTCAACAAAGAAAATTAATTTTCCACGCTTTACATAACATTGAAACATATTGTCCTTTCTCACGTTAAATTACTCAGCAACTTCAAAATATTATACTTTTGACCTTCTGAAGTTTGAGCGTATGTATCTATGTGGAGATTTCTGTCTGCGACATTGAAACTTTCTTCATAACCACGCTTTGAACAAAGCTCCGGGGAATATGATATTTGAAACTAGCTTATAACTTAGTTTCGATCAGAGATTGGATACTTTGTGTCTATGGTCATTTATCGAATGCAAGTTTATGAAAATGCTCGTTGAGGAAAGAGGTCTTTCTATTTATGTATGTATACATATCCCTAAAATGAAGTAGCCAGCCACTTACTACATAAAATGAACATTTGAGTCATACTAGAAGGGTTGAAAAATACCTACCTCATTTTTGTGAAAACTTTCCAACTTCAAACATACAATTCAATGACAAGGCGATACTCAGATTATTAATTGTTTGAATATGTATATTGTTTAGGTGAAGCAGATTCGATTCCAGGGTCTCTAAATTGAAATTTCGAAACTCTACATTAGTGAAACAAATTTAATTCAAATAATTTTACTATCCACGAACACGCCTAATGTGTGAAAGTTTTTGTCAAAGGCATTGCTTTATCAGTAACCAGTAAAGTGTTTGATAAATACGACAATGCTTATTGCTGAAATGTTATAGACAAAATGTGAACGGGCTAAAATATTTGTATTGAGATTTGGTACACGAAATACTAAATTCTACTATAATATGAACCTATTCGTTACTGTACATACAATATTCCAAAATGACCGAAACAGCGGCGTTTCCGTTTTGAAACTATTACCGGACATTCTGATGTGTTCAGGCAAAGCCTATTCAGGAACTTCGTGAAGTTTTTAGTGATGGAAATCACATTTTTTTTTTATTTTATCACAAATTGTCTCATTCAAGTTTTAACTAATATTCCCGTCTTGTTGCAGTATTTTGTAAGTAAGAAAATTTAAATAATGTTTCACATTTTTTAATTAAAAAAAATTAGATTACTTAACATTTTTCATCCATTTTCATGTTGAGACTTCATTCTATTCGAGGCTTGAACTGAATCTCGTTTAATTTGGAAGGTGGCATTGGTCAATTTCAAAAAAGAACAATGTAGGTTCCTACAGTTAAGATTCTAGTTAAAAATATCGAGCTCGGTTCATAGATAAATGATAATATTTTTATTTACTTTTAAAAAGAGAAAAATATATGAGTTTCATTATATCTGCCAATAAAGTCATATACAGCATCTTTCTTTTCTTTTCACAAGAATCTTCAAATTTTAAAAATTCGATGTAGAGTACCTGAACAATTATTAACAACTCTAGACTTGGTGAAAATACACAGTCATTGTTTCTCTTGACGACTTAATTATAATGTTATAACAGCTTGCCTCACTTTGTACAGAAAGGTGTTTGTGGATAAACAATGCTGAGAAAATTTACTAAATAATTTAAAGAGATATTTTTAGAAATTAAATTAAGACAACAAAACAGGATGTTTGTTATTATATTATGCATAATCAGCATGGAAATAAAATCATAATTAACATAGAATTATGATAATATTTTCAAAGCTTTTGTCGTGAAAAATGAATGTGAATCGGAATAAATTTTTAATAATTTTTATAACAGAGTAAGTCTTGTATGAAAGACAACACATTATTTTGTATGACAGAGTTGCCATTTTTTATAAGTGTCTCCATGAATTTTAATTTCTAAATTTACTCGAAAATTTACACAGTTGTCGTGTCTAGCAGAAAACAGTAGTACATATACCTCTAAAACTACCAATTAATGAAAATATATTTCAATGTATTTTCTTTATAAACTTATTTTTTATTTCAAACAAAACCATACTATTTGATAATATTTTGAAACAATCTGCTACATCATACCAAACATTTTCATTTTTTCTTCCCTTCAACCTATTTCTGTCCATTCATGAACGAAGTTGCCCTCCATTTCTTGCCGCATTTTCCGGAATTGCGTTGTCCGCATTCAGTTGACACCAACATAATATACAAGCAGGTCATATATCCATCTCAGCGGCGACCTTCTCACGCTTCGAGTGTGGTTCTTCGGTCTCAATTCGAAGAAACACTTCATCAAGAATAAATGTAAAACAAAGAAAGATAAATTGTTACAAAAACCTTTTTTTGTTTAATCATCCGTAACGTAAGCAGAAAAAACCTTATGTCTACGCTTCTACACTTCAATCTTTCTGTATTCTACGCTTCAATAAGTGTATTAATCGTTTGTATATGTTATCTATTTTAATCATTACGGATTGACTTCCCGAGTAAAGTTCACCTAATCCAGTACATTGTGAAGCTCTCGAGATTAATTTGCTTTGTAAAAGATTTAAAGAAGATACAGTATTTTTTTAGTTAGTAGGTAGGTATGTAGGAATAATGATATATTTCTACGGTCGATTGTTTTGTTACAAAGATTGAGATCTATAAATCCTTTTGTGATTGATTTGTTTTCATTCAAAGCAAAACCTTAATAATATGCATTATGGGTCCTTCCCTCCTTTCCGTAAGTTTACAAGAGTATCATGTAAAAGGAAAGTGTTCGAAACAACAAAAAAAAAAATACTTTTCATTGGCAAGGAGACAACAGCTTGCATTTTTATTACCTACTTGTAGCTAGTCTGCTGGTTACCATACTCATGGACTATTCTGGGATGGTATAGTAATAGTAGTACTATACTATACTATACCCTCACGCCGTGTCCCAAGTGGGGTAGGCAGAGTGAACGGAACGCTAAACCGATCTATCTTTACACACTTCCTTCGCTTCCTCCACATTCATACAGTTCCTCATACACGCACGTCGGTTCCTCTTACTCAACACGCGGCCGTCCTTGAGAATTTGATCCACGCGATCAAGCCACGTGGTTCTCGGACGCCCGCGTTTCCTCACACCCTTTCTTTCAGATAAGTATATCCTCTTTGTCATTCTTACCTCGTTCATTCGTTCAACATGCCCAAACCACCGTAGTTTATTCACGCGCATTCTGTCCACATTAGTCTTCTTGCATCCGCTCATTCTTCTAATATCCTCATTCTTCACTCTATCACGCAGCGTTTTACCAACCATTCTTCTCAACGATCGCATCTCTACTGCATTTATTCCACTTTCGTCTTTCTTCAACCACGTAAGTGACGGTACCAGAATGGTATTGTTCACCAGCATTTTAGCCATGTTCGACACATTGTCATTGCTGACAATGGGTCAAAGCGCACCGTTTACTCTAGCACCACTGCCACTTTCCTTCTTTCAATGTCCCTATCGCATCTTCCATCCCTCGTAAACATACTTCCCAAATATACACACTCACTTACTTGCTCCAAACTTTCGTCACCAACTCTAATCTCGCAAATCGTTTAGTAATAGTAGTCACGTTGAAAAACAAAAATAAGCACACAAGATGCATAGCTTTAAAATTTTCTATATATTTTTTAATCTAAACGATTTATTCTTTTATTATTTGTTGCTTTATCATATTTCATCTTTTGTTCAACTTTTACTGCATGGTTTGGAGCCACTTTTATTTTTTTTTTAAAAATCATTGTCTATTTTTAAGTAACTTCTTTTGTTGGCGTTTTATTTTTCTTCTTTTGTATTTTAATATTTGGTTTTTTATTATTGTTTTACTTTCTTTTTAGCTATGTAAACACATTCGAATACAAATGTGCAACCTGTAAATGGGTTAATATGTTTGTATATTGTAATATATTGTATTTGTGTAAAACCTGTAGATGTACCAATAAAATAAAATAAAAAATTGCTTTTTTGCGATCTACATACATTATAGTAAAATTCGGCCACTCTTGATTCATTGGAATAGATCATCTTTCAAATACTGTTTAAAATCGTGAATTTTTGAATCTCCATACTCATGAAAAAAAAAATGTTTATTTAGTTTTACAAGTAGATAATTTATCAAAATTATTCGAGTTCCGACACGTATTTTCTTATTCAAACTGCTTGAAAAAGTCATTACATGTTGAAACTCGAGTCATTCTAATATTTATTTATTTATTTCAGGAGCACACGGCTTAAAGCCATTAATATAATATTCATCATCATCTCTGTCGGTCCCTCAATCCTGAGGATCGTGACCATCGTGCCTCGTTCTGTAAACCATCTGTCTCCATGTTGAGCGATCCTCCGCCATGTGTAAGACCCCGTGAAGTGAGCTCTGTGCGGCCTCCTTAATTTGGTCGCTCCATCTTATTGGCACTCTGCCCCTTCCCCTTCTCCCTTCTACAACAACCCCAGTCATAATTAAAATATTAAACAATAAAAAAATATATATGTATAATATACATAATACATACTCTTACTATCGTAAAAAAATAAGTTATACAATATAATCCACAGTAACATATGAAAAAAATGCATATTATCAGACTAGTAGGTACTTGTAAAATTAAATAACCATATTTTATTTCTTGACCATTGAACCCCCAAAGAATAATTTTCTCACCTTAGAAGCATCAAATTAAAATGTAAATTTCTTCATGCACACAATATCATCTATAAAACTGTTTATGTTCATTTGATTGCTTTTATATTAAATGCAAACTTTCATATTATTTTCACACAATCCTGGGGGTATGTATTATATGTATAATATGTAGTTAAATCACGGGTCCTGCAATACTAATTAACAGTGTTATTACTACAACTATCAAAATTTGCATTTGCTTCTATGCATATTAATTCATTCATTATCAGCTTAATTATTATTTAGATACATTCAGAATGGAGGGTAGTATAATAATCTAAATAATGTAATTGTGTATTATTATTCACCCTCACGTTAGATTTTATGCAATGAATTTTAGTTTTAAGCGTATGCGATGTACGAGTAAAATATTGTACATAAGTTTTGTGTTGATATCCTTCTTCTTAATCCTTTATTAGACCCAGAGGTCTGTTCATGCAGGAGGATCCTCTTGCGATGTGGAGGCCCAGCTGTCTTTCCATCGTTTAGGGGGTCTTCCTGGTAGGCGTCGTCCATCAGGTAGTTCATGTAGAACAATATTTGGGAGTCTGGTGTTACCCATCCTCTGAACGTGTTCATACCAAAATCTTCGGCGTTGTCTTCCCCATCTAACAACATCCTGGACCTCACATATCTCCCGGATTAAAGTATTTCTTCACATGTCTCCCGGATTATAGTACCTATTTCTTGTGTTGATATTAATTTATCATCATCATCATCATCATCGCCCTCAACGCTCCTCTCGGGAGCACAGGGCAGAAACCAGCCGCCTCCATTCAGAGCGTCTCTGTGCCAATTGCGTCACCTCTTCCCACGACATTCCTTATAATTTATATATTTATTTATTTATTAACAGATATTCACGGCCTAAGCTTTTTACATTTTAAAACTTTGTATACATACAAATATGTATCCTACCCTTTTTAAAAAAAAAGGTTTAAAAATTAAAAATTAGAAAAAATTAGATAAGTCACTGTATTTTTATTAAGTGTGTTCATAGATATCGTGTGCATGGTTTGAACTTGCCAATTATAAAAAAGCAAAAGTATGTCTACTACACCATCATGGCTTATCCTACAAGTGGGGTTAGGTGCATGTAATACCTACACAATACACATACAAGCTGTCCTCTCCGTGCCAATAAAAAATAAGACATTCAGGATAGATGACAAACATCATCGCTGAATTTAAGATGTAAAAACACCTGCCTTTCTTTTACAGGATTCTAGAATGGGAGATCAATTCTTTTCGGAGTGCTTCTTGAAACATATAGTATAAGTGAAAGTAATATACAAAGATATATGTGGTGTAAATGAAAACCTATTTAAAAAAAAGTATCTTTTCATTTGGTTGAAGGAAACCCAGTACCTACTAACTACTTACATCAATAATAATATCTTGTATTATTATATTGTAAAGCATTGGTATTTATGTAAAAACTTTTTAAGGTATATTATCTTAAAACAATAATACTTGTAATGTAGGCTCTATTATACTATCAAGTGATTACGTAAATACATTATATTCCTGTTGTTTGTAAGTTCAAAGTTCATTATTACTTGTAGAAATATATACATCAGTAGCGTATCTTCTATACAAGCCAATAAGCCAGACTTTATTTGAGCTCACAAAATAATAAATTTAAACGATGAACAAAAACAAAACAAAAAAAAATAACGTGCAATTAAGAATCCGATTGGTGCATTCGATATAATGCCGTTGAAACCGTCAATACAATATAAATCAAAACATCTAGATTTTTTTGTTTCTTATGAGACTTGTGTTTTTGACTCATTTAAGTGACTAAAGTCCCTAATTACATAGCATTTGGTTAATGCTCGTTCACGTGTAACGATATGATAATACTCCAGCTAGAGATATAATATGTAATACAGCGGTAGTTAGAAAATAATCATTTCCAACTTTATGCAATGTTCTAAAGATCATTGCACACCTACTGTATGAACCGGCTATCGTCCGATAACTCGAGTTAAGTGACATTGAGCACTGTCAGTTCTTGGATGGGTGACTATTATACATATATTGTGATATGAAATCGACTTTTACATATTTTTCATTGTGCATTGTAATAATATAAAAATTAAAGTGAAATGGAACTATTATTCTCACCTTTAATACATTATAACCAGTTAATAGTTTATTAATTATACCTATTAATTTATTATCGGGAGTTGGCCTACTCAGTATAAAAACTGTGGACTGCCACTGATATCCCTACATAATATTATATAATACCTATCTACTACAAATAGTATCTACATAATTTCTTGGAGAACTTTGGCTGCGAGATAAAAATACCTATTATTTCGGGAGATAAATATAAATTATTTAGTAGTTACTTTAACTCGACAAATTATTGCAAGTTTAAAATACAAAGATATCGTCGAGTACTGTTTGTATTTTGAAGATATCTTAGATAATTGATAATTTATGAAGAATTGCGTTGAACGGTATTACTTGATTTCACCTTGTTTTACTACGACAAGTGCAAAAGACTTATATAAAAAATGTTTGTAATAAGAAATATTGTGATTTGGGAATTTGTACCGGTAAGGTAGTCGTTTCGTGTCCGAAAATTCTGAATAATTGTGATTAAGAAAACCTTTGATGGTTTGCTGGATATGTGGAATGAATGGATGGAGAAAGGGTAACAAAGAGAATATTATACTTGTCTTAAAGAAGGGGTGCGAGAAAGCGCGGGCATCCGAAAACTACGTGGTTTAATCACGTGGATCAAATTCTCAAGGATGGCCGTGTGTTTAGTAAGAGAAATCGACGTGCGTGCGTGAGCATGAATGTAGAACAAACGAAAGAAATATGTGAAGACAGATTCATATTTATTTCTTAACTATTTCATTCATTACAAAATTTTAAAGCAAAATGCATTCAAATTAGATATACATAAGTTATCAATAATGGCACTCCGTTTTCTCTGCCTACCCTTTGGATGCGACCTGAAGGTATATGTAGATAGTATAAGTATAGAAAACTTTATTATGTGATTTAACACATTGTTAATAAATTTATATGTTTTTGTTACAATTGTATACATAGGTACATACATTATATTATTGAAGTGATCGTTGAGTGTCATAAACATTCACTTTTTTGTAGTTGATAATTTATGAAATTAATTTAAAGTATATTTTCTTTATCATAATAGGTATAATAATTATGTACCATTTATTTTATGTACTACATTGACGTCATGTAATGAGTCTACGACACTCAACAAATTGTCCTTTAATATGTCTATAGTAATAAAATAATAATTTTAATACTAAAACACGTAACGAAGCCATATTTTAATTACAAGTGTAATAGTTTTAATGCAAATATTGTTATGTTAATTAACGAAAATGATTGCGTGTTTATGTTCCAAAATTATATATTTCAGAACGCAGACTACAAAATAATCTAGATATTCTAACTTGGCTGGATATCTAACATGTTTATTTTTGTTTTATTTGACCAATTTCAACAGTGCAATGACGCTCCTTAGAACTTGAAATGAACAATCATTATTTTGTGATGGCATGAATGCTGTAACTGGTCGTTAACGAGTTGATGACCTTTTAACATAGAATTGAAGAAATAGCTATTATGTTTTCCGATTTCCTTGAACCATTTTAAATCACCAAAATATCAATGGTATTGTTTGAAAAAGTGTAAGAATAATACGTTTAGATTAATTCCAAAGACATCAAATTCGATTTATATGCTTTTAAAATTATGTTTATGAATTTATTATATACTCTTTACTTTATCCATGAGTATGTGTTAAGTCACAACGATATCAGAGCGCAAGGAATGTCGTGGAAAGAGGTGACGCAATTGGCACAGAGACGCTCTGAATGGAGGAGGCTGGTTTCTGCCCTGTGCTCCCAAGAGGAGCGTTGAGGGCGATGAGAGAGATGTATTAAGTACATTTTATATTATGTATATCGTTGCGTTATTACCCATGATTCATATAAAAATTTGGGACTACCTTGATCTGTACGAATTGTGTACACATGTTATTTCATAACAATCATAACATAACATAACTTGCGTAGACAATTTACAGATATCGAGCTAGTCCCAAACTAAGATATGAATCTTGTATTATGGGTACTAACGCGACGACACGCACATATAAAACGCGCTTAACACATATACATGTAACACCCAGACCCACGACAAAAAGATAATTCTTCAATCTGCCCTGATCGGAAATCGAACCCGGGACCTCGTGACTCAAAGGCAAGAGCGTTACCTCTACGCCACACCGGCCGACGTGTAATACTTTTGTAAGCAGTTTTTCGCATAAATATATTCGCATTAAATAAATATAGTCAATATACAAATGCCGAATTAATCGCAAATCTTAATATCTTCCTACTAACACTCTAATTGGTTTATATCGTTAAATAAAATAGGTATAATACATTTTGACATGTTACCGTTCTAATGCATGTTAATATTGTTAGATATGAAAAGATATTTTTTTACCAAACCCAATTCCTCCTTAGGTACTAAAGAAGAAAGGCGAAATCAAAATATTTATATTATTTTTACGTTGTACAATATTCTCATGGTACGCTCAAATTATTTTTAGAATTACCGAACAGTACTTGTATGTAAACAACAATTTAAATAGCAAATTATTTTGTTTGTGTTATTAGCGGAATGTTTGTTATAATTCAATTATTGTCAATTGTATTCAATCTGTAAACAATAATTAACACCATGTTTTGCGGAAGTAGGTACCATAGTTGTGATATATCGTCCTTCTTCTGACTAACAGTCGTATCTGCTAAAATATAAATTGTTCAGAAGAGCGTTTTTGGTGTTTTGCCGTGCATATTTTCGTCTCTCCTAGTTATAATTATGATACAGTGTAAATATATAACATTATTTTATTTGTATTCTTATATATCTCAGAATAATTTATGTAACAGTTACAGGTGTAATCTTCAGTGGGATGTGGGGCACATAAGTACACATTGGTGATCATAATTCGATTTCGCTAAAAATGTTAGATACGACAGTCCAGCCAGAAGAGGGACGATATAATATAAGAACAAATTTTAATTCAAAATACCAATTTTTTTTCTACAAGATTTTTTCGCCAAGATAGAGACTCTCCTTTGATTCTGTTGTTTCTTTTTAATAATGCCTCTTTTGTGTTTTTTTTCTGTGTCTCGTTGTTTTTTTTTTAAATTGGATTTTTTTTGATTTTTTTATATCTCCTGCTGAGATCACCGTGGCCAAAAGCTGCTATTGTCTGTCACCAGTGCAGGGCTACATTTTTAGAATAATAATGATAAATAATCATCACATGATTTTCAGATATTTGAGTATCTGTCCACCTTTTTTTAGGTACATTTTAATTCTTTTAAAATGCTTTTATTATTAATTTATTCCTTATGTCCAAGCATTAAGTATTAATTTACATTGAACACTAAATACAGACTATAAGATAAACGCTTGTTTCTTTCCATTTGATGTACATTTTATACGTATTTTGGCTACAATTTGGCGAATGGTAAATGATGAATAACAAAAGTCAAGACAAAAAAATAAACATTTTGTTATTCTATTCCATCAAAATAATATTTCTTATTTTCTTACAAGGATCTAATAATAATTGCTTTGAAACGAGTAATCAACCATATCATAAAACTCAATTTATTCATGTTATGTATGCTTTTTTAATAACATAACAATATAATAAATGAAGCAATATTCCAATTTATTATTACAGCCGAAAGCGTCTAGAATTAAGCTTATACACACTATGTACATACTACTGGTCTGTTAATTAAACCTCTAAAGAAAGCTCTACTGCGTGGGTAGGCTAGGAAGCTTAACTTTTTATTGATATTACTATTAAAATGTTTACAGATATAATATAATTCTCGTCTTTTCACTGCAAAATATACCTACAATTATTTTAGTACGTAACAAAACTAACTGACATAAACACTCTTGATTTAAATATGCATATATATGGTAGATATTAGTTTCTTTTTATTGGCTGTAATGAAAGAGTAACGGAGTGCATCTCAAACGGGACTTTGGACGTCGGGATTTTGTCCGAATATTTTATTTTTGAAAACGCACAATGTATTTGTGTTAGTTGGTTTGACAAAAAATTATAATTTTTGAACACTGATGCGAAAGTTTTTGTACAATGTTGCGAAAAAAAGAATAAATAAATAAAACAATACAAGAATGTTACAAAATCAATGAAATGATTTAAAAAAAATATAACACCTTTGAGTCGATCGAATGACTGAAAATAGCCTCATACGTCAATACTATAGAAGAACCTCGTTAGAATTATGATGTATTCGATGAAATTATCTGACAGTAGAAAATTTATTACTATACAGTGGTACCTTGACATACGAGTGCCCAACATACGAGTTTTTTGAGATACGATTCGAGCGAGCGATTTTTTGCTTTGAAATACGAGCAAAATTTGGGATACGAGCTATTAAATGACAATTGCCTCACTCATCTCCGGAACATTCTGAAACAGAGGAAGAAACAAACCTCCCTGGACATGTTTTTCTAAACGGCCTACAGGTGAAAGGGAGAAAAGTGTTGGGAAAAAGACAAAGACCAGTGAAGAGGAAAGCATTGTTGAAAATAAAGCGAATTAAACACTTGATATCTATCTATACAATCACGGCATATCCCACAAGTGGGGAAGCCAGCAGACCAGCTGCATGTAAGAAACATGCAAGCTGTCCTCTTCGTGCCAATATAAAATCAAGACATTCAGGATGAGTGGCAAACTTGATAAACACTTGATAAATCTAGTTTATTTCTTAAAATTCTCTTTTATTATGCTTTTGTACAATATTTGTAATTTATAAATACAGAGGAAGCGAAAGAAGTAGGTATGTAAGGAAATATCTGTATGGCGTTCCGTTCTTTCTGTCAAACCCTGGGACATGGCGTGAGGGTATAGTAGTATAGTAAATACATTTTTCTTTTTTCAAAAACACGTAACAAAACTAACTGGGGTGACATTTTGGGGGCTGGAACGGATTAATGGTAGTTCACTTAATTTCAATGGGGAAATTTGCTTTGAAAAACGAGTAATTTGAAATACGAGCAATGTTGCGGAACGAATTAAACTCGTATGTCGAGGTACCACTGTACTAGGCAATATTTAGTAGTACCTATAATAATTTCTATAATATATTGTAGGTAGTACAATATATGTAGTAAGCTAAGCAGGGTATTGTGTTGTAAGTAGGAATGTTATATGTAGTATGACTGTACATATATTGTAGGTGGCTATATAGTTAGTTAGTTAGCACTAGTTTAATGAGTTTCGCTTACATCATCATAAAATTGATTAACGATTCACCACACAGTTCTGCTTTTCCAACGTGTAATGATGACTGCGTATAGTATTCTATACAGAATGAACCATTTTAATATAAATGTACATTTATTTTGTAAATATTCTGTCTTTCTTATAAAGGTATTGATTTATAAAAACTTCCAAGTTTTCGTATAAATTTTTGAAAAGGCATTAATATTTAAATATATATATGAGTTCGTCGGTAGCCTGGAGGTAGAGTCTCGGCCTCCAGAACAAGGGGTCCGTGGTGGTTCGATCCCAGGTGCCGGCAGACTCCCCTTTCACGGCACAAGCTTTTATTAGTTTAGTGTGAAAGGTGTATAAGGTTGTATTTGGGTTTATAACAAAACCCAGATATATCTTTTTTTTTTTAAAAAAAACAAAAAATTTACTTACTTTTCCGGGTCCGGGCTTGCTACTCCAGTATGCAGCGACGTATATTGTTTTTTCATATGCTATCATTAGGTCATTCTCATTACATGCATTCCCCATCAGCGGGCATTGCAGTAAGTGAGAATCACCCACTCCTCACCCAAAAAGTCCCACCTCTGCTGGTTACTTTTGCACCTAATCACCCCAACCCTTAGTCTATTCAGTGTCTTCCACGTGGGGTAGCGCAGACTATGAACGGTGTTTGTGATTTCGGATATCATTAATAAATTGTATATGTCTTAAACTATTTATTTATTCCATAAAAAGATCAATTGAATCAAGCGCTTCTTTTTAGTACAGGTTATAAATCGTGAAAATCTACGTCTTTCGACTTATCTGATTATTAACAATCTTTTGATTGATAATGACCTGATAAGTCGAAAGACGTCTCTCTTACGATGTACAGTGTACAATCAAATTTGTGAAATAAAATCCAACCAAGACCAACACCTCCTTTTACTTCATAGGCATCACTAACAATACAGTTTTTCATGTACAGGAGAGGTTCATTTACATACACCCTATAATCCCTTAAAAATGAATTAAAAAAAAAATTGTGTTTCGGATATTCTTTGGAGCCCCCTGCAAAGAATTGATCTGCCACTCTTTTCCGTAATTTTTCGAATGTCTATTCTTAGGGAGTTGTTAATCTAGAAAGCTTAAATAATTTAAATTCGAAAATCAGCGATGAAGCTTGCCACCCATACTGAATGTATTTTTTTGGCACGGAGAAAATAGCTTGCATGTTTAT
The DNA here is from genome assembly GCA_947579605.1 of Athripsodes cinereus. Lineage (NCBI taxonomy): Eukaryota > Metazoa > Arthropoda > Insecta > Trichoptera > Leptoceridae > Athripsodes > Athripsodes cinereus. Next base: position 19,235,571 of record OX388318.1, on the reverse strand, counting down.
AACAAACCGTTGGTCTGCTGTCTATTCCACTTGCGGAATGTGCCGTGTTTCACATTTTTGTCTTTTTGATGATTCCCAAAAATAATAAGATTTTCAAGAAGTATCCGCATGTAACCAAAACTAATATTTTTTCAATACAAAATATCTAATAACCTATTTACCCGTCCATCAAAGAAAGCTAATATCCCGTGTATTAGAGAGAGAAAGCTCCTGAATTCATTTATATATTGGACCATCCTTTATGCCTAGTTTGGGATGGGTAACATTTATATATTGGACCATCCTTTATGCCTAATATGGGATGGGTAACATTTTCATCAATTTAGATAATAAATATTTAAATAAAAAAAAAAAACACTGTTTACTTTCATTTAAAATTGTTATAATATTAAAAGCTTTTCGGACATACGTCCATCTTCAGTAATAATTACTTATAACTAATGACAAATGACAAATTGATGGTACATGATAATACAAAATTAAATGTGGGTAGGGGTAGTGGGCGGGGTTAATAGAGATGTAAAATGGATATGTGAAGGTATTGGTAGAGATATTGTTTTAAGGTACTTCCACCCATAGATTACCTTAAAACAATATCTCTACCAATACCTTCACATATCCATTTTACATCTCTATTAACCCCGCCCACTACCCCTACCCACATTTAATTTTGTATTATCATGTACCATCAATTTGTCATTTGTCATTAGTTATAAGTAATTATTACTGAAGATGGACGTATGTCCGAAAAGCTTTTAATATTATAACAATTTTAAATGAAAGTAAACAGTGTTTTTTTATTTAAATATTTATTATCTAAATTAAAATGAACTTTCATAGTGTTTCCTCTTCGAAAATCGAAAAGTTATTTTCATCAAACAACTTTAACCTTCAATTATTATATGTATTATGACTAACCAATAAGATATAATATGTGCACCCTACTATAGCTATTATTATTGAACAATTTACGACCCCCTGAAATATGTCGGGATGTGGGTTGAATGAATAATATTTTTTATTATTTGTTTATTCCAAAACAATATAGGTAGATATATATGTACAAACAAAAAGATCAACATGATGGAATATAATATTGCTCCACTAGAATAAGACCTGCTCTGGGGCAATACCAAAAAAATATAATTTGAATTATTATTTTTCTCATGTAATAATCTGGAACAAAGTTGTTCTTCCACTATGACCTATAACTTCAGGTATTAATAAATTTATCTTTCCTTTAATGTATGCTGATTACTTGTCATTTAAACAAAAATATGATAATGCTATTAAATACAATCGAAAAACAGAGAGCAAGTTTATCGAAAAGGCCCGATTTTTTTCAACTACATAGGTCGATATCACATAAATTAAAAAAAAGGTGAGATATTGAAAAAAAATTTGACATAAATTGAAAAATTAGGTGAGGTTAGTATTTATTCTATAAGGTTATTACTTTTGTATTGCAAATGCCATGATTGTATGAATGAATTTTGAATTAAAATCTCAGTACATGGAGTAAATAATGGAGCATTGTTTTCCTATCAGAAATTGCATCAATGTTCTCCATCCTTCCGTATAATGTAAATACGTTATAAATCTGCCTATGGTCATGTAATTTTCATCTGTAAACTAAAGCTTTGTGCGTGTTTCTATATAGGACTGAAACTGTACATACATATACTTATGTATTTGTTTGTTACAGTACAGTCTACCTACTTTGTAACACTATATAGTAATTAAAATAGGTACTAGCCTGTATAATTAAACAGAATAATAAACAACATACATTACCAATTATTGTGAATATAACCATTTAACATATTATGTAGTGTCTATAAAATTTACGCATGAAATTTACAAAGGTCTTTGAAGTTTGTAACGATAATAACTATAATGGATAATTATTTTGTTAAAATCTGCTAACATTTTGTTGAGATTTTTTGATGATATTCAGCGGTCTCCTCGATTGAGCGAGAAAAAAATAGGTTTATCACTCTTTTCTGTAAATTTTTCATTGGTACGGAGAGGAAAATATGCTTGTCTGTTACATGCTGTTATTCTGCTGGCTACCCTACTTGTGAGATATGCCGTGACGGTATGAGAAAGTTTGTAAGAGTACATGAAACGCAATTTACAAAAATAAAATGCTTTAAATTAATAGGCTTGCTTTCAATTTATGTTTGTAAGAGAAAAGTTGAAGACCAAATAAGGAAGAGCTTACATAGGTACTTCTGAAAATTATTTTATGTGCTGTATTGTGTAGTTGTAATGTGTACTGTGTATATATTGAAATTTATGTTTGACACTATCATTACTTGAAAACGCTTTGAATTTGGTTTCGTATATACGAGAAGTTAAATATACACAATAGAGGCGGCAATATTCATTATTGCATATCCAAACAGCGTGTTCGAGGCGTGAAGATATTATGTGAAGGGGACCAACTATATTATAAGTTATAAAGCTTTTACCATAGATACGGATGTCGCGCACATCTACGCATGCCCGTATCGTTCCACTAACGAAAAAAGTTGAAAGGTGATTAACTTGAGACGATATCGTTTTTACTAGTTTTTATCGTTTCAGACTGTCAGTTTGTTAACACTGTTCAAATGACTGGCGATATTCGCCTTGTGAGAACAACGTTTAAGAGTTTAATGTCGGAATAAAGAGTATTTATGCAACTGTACGGTTTCATTGAAAACCATACTCGTTAAAGTTTGATAAGTAATTGAACTGGACAGGAGTCAAAATAAATGGGAAAAAGGTCGACATGATCAGATATGCTGACGACATAGCACTGCTCGCAGACTCCGAGATGGAGCTGAACGAAGCCTTAGGAAAAATGGAAAGTATTCTGTTGTCAAAGTACAACATGAAAATAAATAAAGAAAAAACAAAATGTATGGTCGTTGGAAAAGAGGAAGCGACTGCGAACATTGCCATAAATGGAGTGAGCATCAAACAAGTAAGTGAATTCGTGTACCTGGGCAGCAGAATAAACCAGGATGGACGCTCCAAATCGGAAATTGTAAGCAGAATAAACCAGGCAAGGATTGCCTTTAACAAAAAATCAAAGATATTGGAATCCCCAAATATTGACTTAAGCGTAAGGAAGAACCTTACTAAAGCCTTTGTATGGAGCATTCTGCTTTATGGTTGTGAGACATGGACCATCAGCAAGAGTGAAAGCGGACGGTTGGCGGCCTTTGAGATGTGGTGCTACAGACGCATGCTCAAGATCCATTGGTCGGAGCACGTCGAAAATGAAGAAGTATTAACCAGGGTAGGCGAAAAAAGGCAACTCCTTAAGAGAATCAGCCAACAACGAGCTAACTGGATTGGCCACAACATCAGGCATCCAGGACTACTCATCGCCATCGCAGAGGGTAAGACCGAGGGGACAAATGGCAGAGGCCGACCAAGAGACGCATATATGGACCAACTGAAGAGAGACATGAACTGTGGCTCATACGTAGGGCTAAAAAGACTGGCTGAGAATAGAGACGAATGGAGAAGAAAAACCAAACTGGTTGCAGACCAATCCAGTGGATTGTAACTCATTATATATAAGTAATGTATATATAGTGAGATAAAATTCATTGGATTGGTCTGCATCGAGTTTGGATTTTCTTCTCCATTCCTCCCCATTTTCAACTATTCTCTTTAGTTCCACTTATGTGCCACATTTCATGTCCTTCTTCAGTTGGTCCATATAAGCGTCTTTTGGTCGGCACTTATCATTTCTGCCTTTGGTCCTACCCTCCGCGATGGTGATAAGCAATCCTGGGTGCCTGATAAGCATTGCAAACAAATTAAAATCATTTATATTATTTTTTTGCAATAATCGAAGAACATACTCTGGTGTCCCAAAGGGGTTAGTTTGAAGGAGATAAAATTATATAAATAAATGCGACTAAAGAAAATTTTCAAATAGCTCCTGCTCTGTTTAGCTTGTGTTCTGCCAAACACCCTGCATTATAATGTATAGGTTTTCAGTACAAACACTAGCTATATTGTATACTCTTTATGATCTAGGAACAACAAGATGGCAAAAATATACAACTGAAATAAACATTTATAACTAATCGCTTTCTGTATCTTATAGATTTTATCTCACTTTATTTCCATTTCGGTATGTTTAAATAACAACTTTTTAAAAGAAAGTATTACTAATAAAAAGTCACAAAGAAGTTATTTACATCTTTTTGATTATTTTTTCCGTTAATTTTAATCATAGGTACCTACTTAAAAATAATTCTGTGAAATTTCTCTAACCAACGACGTATTTTTACAATGAACCATTGTATGAGGTTATATATGTAAATTTAACACATAAAACTATTCGGTAGTACCCCAGACGGGACTTGAACCCGCATCCCTAGCCTTGTAGCGAGGAGTGCTTTGCCCAATTAAGCTACCGGGCGACTTGCCGAAGGCTCCGATTTTCTCTCTTATAAACCCCGATGACAGCTTCGTGTGTAGGTATTGTTCTGAGATACCTAGTATGGGTACCCCATGTTGGATATTACCACATATAGCTAGATAGGATTGTACCTATCATAAACTCTCTAGGTATGATTCCAGAAACATCTATTTATATTCTATTTTAAAATTAAATATACTACAAAATTACCTCTCACGTCGCTACATAATAAGAGGCATAGAAAATGTCATCCAATAAATCATTTTTTTGATAGCTTATAAAATCTGATAAATTCACATTGGAGTTTTCATAGAATCACACACGATTTTTATGATAAAAAAATATTCATATCCATGACATATTTTTGTCACTTAATACTAAAAAACATTTTTGAAATTACGAAGTAGGTACTAATTCTGTCGACTTAAATAAAAAATAAAAAGATTTGTGAAGAGATGTTGAGGGAACGCTTTATTTTTAACTCTATCTGTACATTTCTACAAAAGATGTCACAGGTATAATTTATCATACTGAAAAAAGAAAAGGATACAACCAGAAAATAAATGCTGTCGTTTTATTTCGGCATTCCTTTTTTTTGTTTTACGTCGTAATGTCAAAATACAAAGTTATTAGTAGTCTGACATTATCATGCATTTCAATCTAAATAGCTTTTCGAATACGAAATACTTATATTATTATTTCATTATTTTTCGGAAAAAGGGAAAATGTGTAACTTGGTTGGCGTGTCTAACCATTAACGACCTTTAGCCTTATTTGCATCAAGACAGTTCCATCAATGTCATCGACGAATTAAAAGCAATTAAATAAGAAAATTATTCACTGTGTTTGTATATATAATTGTTTTCATAGTACCTACTGAATACAAATTACAAAGGTAAATTGGAGGCGAGCTAGCTTTTTGTTAAATATTTATTACTGCGCAGTTAAAATTATTTTATTGAAATACTTTCCACGCTAGATTTCTTTAGTGGTAGTGTACATCTTTTAAAAATATTGAAAGATCCTTTCTATAGATCTTTTTTATATTATTGTATAGACATTCTATTCAATGTTGATTGATTTTGCCGTTTTAAAAAAAATGTTGATAATATTATAAAAATTATATTGATAGGTATGAATAAATACCCCAACTCTGTATCGAAATAAGTAAAAATGTAACAAATACATATTTGGGTTTTCAATAAAACTCCAATTCATCTTAAAGTAAGCAGCATTCACGAAGATGAAATATGTTGGAGACAGGACGATTTGAACTAGAAATTTATCTCTTTGAACTCTAAGACATGACAATCAGACTACAGATTAATTATCTAGTTCTCGATCATCTGGAAATCACGCGCAAAAAAAAAAATAGAATATATCTTCAACAACGACACTTAAATTTGTTACTTTTTTACTGTTTTTATCGTTCTACTTACGTGTCATATTCTCTGAAGCAGGAAAAATAGTAAAGGAATAAATAACTAATTGTAACAACTACCAAAGGTAGTGAAGAAGTTCTGTTTGTGGGAATTGTCATGATTAAATTCACTGTAGATAAGAGTGTTACAACAGCAATCAATACAAAATGTATAAATTTAAATAATATGTCAACTTGATACTGACATCATTAATCGACATGGGTTATGATAATTATGAGGATTTCAATTTAAATAACTACTCTAGAGAAAATAGACATCACGGTTATTTTTAGTACTGCGTTTATACGCAGTAAAAGTTATTTAAAAAATTTCAGCAATTTATGGAAGCAAGTAGGAGTGTTTCCAACCACGCAGTTTCGTTTTTTCAAGGGGTATTCACTAGGAACTAGAAAATAGAATTGCGTGCACGAGATCTATTTTAATAATTTTATGTTTTTTATGAACTACTAAAATGTTTCAACGGTTATATAATGAGTTTTGCTGAAATTTGGTTTTATTTAAAAATAATTAGGCAAAAAATATGTTAATTTTTATAAAATCATTTTTGACGAACGACGGTACGTGGTGATACAGCGTCGAGTTAAAATCAGAATGACCTTCCATGTAATGATTAATTTTGCACTTTTTTGTCTTTCTCGTAATAAATTTATTGGACTTTTTATCATATTTCTAGAGAATGATTGTGTATTTTTTACTCTTTTGGTCCGTTGCTATGGAACAAAATTCCCTATGATTAACGTACTCTGGAGAGTGTAGAGGTGTAGAGAGCGAGATTAAAAACCCTATTGTTCAGGATGTGTTATGATTCTTGAATGTGCCCTTGCGGTGATTTTTCCACATGCATCTTAAAAAAGTTATTATTACTATTATCAACTGGGTTGTGCAAAGATATCGATATACAACATTATTTTAGCCTTCTATATGTGTATATTGAATAAATATTTAAGTTAAACCTTTTTCTACAACTTACAGAAAAAAGTCAATGAATCCAACGCTTTTCATAAGAAAAAATCCCGTATCTGCATGATATTAATATATACCTATAATTATATAAAATTTTGATTAAACATATTTGCTTAAAATCTATACTATACTATACTATACTATACCCTCACGCCATGTCCCAGGAGGGGTAGGCAGAGAGAACGGAACGCCATATAGGTCTATCCTTACATACTTCTTTCGCTTCCTCTACATTCATCCAGTTTCTCATACATGCACGCCGATTTCTCTTACTCAGCACGCGTCCGTCCTTAAGAATTTGGTCCACGTGATCAAGCCACGTGGTTCTTGGACGTCCGTGCTTCTACACACCCCTTCTTTCAGATAAATACATCCTCTTTGTCATCCTTTCATCTTGCATTCGCTCAACATGTCCAAACCATCTCAACTTGTTTACACGCATTCTGTCCACAACACTCCTCTCACATCAGCTCATTCTTCTGATATCCTCATTCTTCACTCTATCTCGCAACGTTTTTCCAACCATTCTTCTCAGTGAACGCATCTCCACAGCATTTATTCCACTCTCATCCTTTTTCAACCACGTCCAAGTTTCGCTTGCATACATAAGTGTCGGTACCAGAATGGTATTGTGCACTAGCATTCAATGTCAATAATTGTGGCTTATTATCAAGCCCTGAAAATTGTATTTTTCATTACTTTAATCAACACATTTGCGATGAAAACTAAATAATATCTATTATTGAACAATTATGCATGGTAACTCATCAAATAAAGAAAAAAATTCTTTGTCTGACTGAAATAAAAAGTACGACGCTAATTGAGTTAAATATCAAACATTTCGATCAGTCTCAATGTCAATAATTGTAGCAATGTGAAGAAAAAAAACGACCTTCCGTTACATATCATTAAAAATGATATGTAAAACGAAATATACTAGTAGGTAGTAGGTATATGATGTTACTATATCAGTCGTTGGGTTTGTAAGTGGAAATCGATTTTTGTTACGCATTTATATCTTCAGGCTATTAAAATATGTCTAAAATATAATTACATGTCGATTCACAAAGGTTATACAACATAATTTATTAATATCATGTATCTTCCTACATTCAAATGTTTATTTTTCTTGGAGGCTATGTTTCCAATAGAGGTAGCCTTGAGTGACAACACAAATGTAAATTTTTTTACAAAAACATAACTATTAATTATTTTTGTGGATAATAATTCTCAACATTTTAAATCACACATTAATTATTCATTTATCCATACCATAGTAGTAGATGTAGTAGTGGTAATAGTTGGCCAAAAAGAGCACTGTTCTTTCGTCCGCAAGGGTTCCGTCGGCCCGGACGTCCCTTTTTTACAATACACCATGACAGAGACATCAGAGCGCAGGGAATGTCTTGGGAAGAGGTGACGCTATTGGCGCAGAGACGCACTGAACAGATGTCATTATGGTATTAATAAATTAATAAATTAATACCATAATGACATCTGTCTCAAGTGGGGTAGCCAATGGACTAACTACATGAAAGGAATACATAAATTTTCCTCTTCCCAAAGGCCGGCAAACTCCCCTTTGATGACACAAGCTTTTAGCTTACTGTGAAAGTTTTATAAGGTTGTATTTGGGTTTATAACAGATATATGTATTTTTTTTTTTAAATAAGTACCCAAATTTGAATTATCAATAAGTACCTATAATTTTAAATTTGTAAATCTAACTTAATTTTTATCAGCGCAGAGAGCACCATTTTGGAAGCAGTAAGTCTTCTGACTGCCCCATAATAATACCGTGATGATGTGAAGAACGGAATGAGTAGTTTTTAGTTCTCTTAATTACTTTTTCAGTGCGTCATATTTTACATTTCGCAACTACGGAATATATTTCAACTTAATATGCATTTTTCCATATTGTATTCTTTTGTCTTTCTGACAATTTGACGCTATATTTTAGTAGTTGACAATATGACAGTCATTGTTATAAAGAATAATACAACCTTCCGTAACAATAATCCACAATAACTTTACGTGATTTTTCATCGCGTGTTTTTAGTTATTTTATTATTATTTTACAAGTTAACTGCCCGATATACTTTATTATTATTTTTATGTCAATAATGTTAACAAAATTACTAATGCGTTCTTAGAAATAAATATTCATCGTTCTTCCTTTCTGCAAGGAAATTTTGTATAAGGGTATAGATAAAGCTACATGCTCCATAGAATCCTTACCAAAGAATAAGTTTTACTCTTTATTTTGTTTGTCTTTGACTGTTCTGTAATGAATGTTTCATCTATCTTAAAAAAATATTTTTATTGGCATGGAAAACGACGCACATGCAATAAGTCAACTGGTTTCTCCACTTGTTTTTGAATAAAGAATCGCAAAAAAGAGAGGTTTATTAATTTTTTTCATTGTAGAAAGAAATCATGATTTTTCAGTGTTGTGTTACCTAATTGATATATATGAAAATTTCAGTCTCAAAAATGAATTCATCGTGCGCAATAAAGCCTTGTTCTAACAAACTAATCTATTTCTCTTTAGTTATTTTCTGAACAGTCATGAATTATTGGTCTACCCTCTGTTCCTGGCTTGACGTTTACTTTGCGTTATTCTTTACCTATGTTAGTACAAAGAAATCTACTGAAGATTGCTGACAACCTTTTTCAGTTTTTTTTTTTTTGTAGAACCAGTGAAGGGATTATGAGATAAAAAATAAAATATGCATTTTTCTACCTTACGAGTATAGGTTCTCGTAATACAAAAAAATATTATAAGTAGTTGTATAATATTAGAATTTTAAATTTTTATGCTTTTTTCGGGATGTATAAGATATATTTATTTATTTTTCTGTCTCGCTATCCAAAGGATCTTGGGTCATTGGTCGTTCTTTAAGATAGGAAACATTGTCTTTTTGGTTCAAGTCCTATCTGTCCATACTTAAACGGCAACTTCATGAATAGGGTAGCCAGAACTGAACTTACTGTAAGAACGTAATGAATGTAAAGGTCGCCTTCTATATGCCATAAAAAATAGGAAGAAAATAGAAAAATTAACATGTACCTACTTTATATGAACCTATAATAATATTTTGGCAAGAATAACATAAACATAAAATTAAAAATGAGTAATATTAGTTTTGACCTCGCATACGGCTTAAGACAATAATTTAGTGTTATCCTGTTTTGACCCATTTTCCGTTTTCCCCTAACATTACATATTTTTTCTTCATTTTATCTTCTGTTTCTTTTACTTCTTCTATTCACGATCGCCCAGCGGTCATAAAAATATATGACATTAATTATTAAAGGATATCCTGTCTTGTGGGAAGAATGATAGTGTAGTTGCTTTTTCGAGTAAACGGCAGCCTTCCTTGTTTTTTTTACAAATTTTAAACCCGGCATTGATCGATTAAAAAATAAATATATCGCATTTTTTTTTAAAGTTTTTTGTATTATAAACGCAAACACAACCTTAAACATCTTTCACAGTAAGCTACTAAAAGCTTGTGTGGTGAATTTAAAGTAAGGGTATTGTAAGTAATACGATTTAGTCGATTTTGGGTCCATAGATATGAGATATATTTTTATGTTTAGTATTTGTTCTATATGGTATTGCATGTTTTAGGTGGCAAATAATTTCTTGTATGTGTTGGATAACATTATTCCTATTTGCTTATGACAAATTTTACTATTGAACTTTAAATGAATTTTAAATGATGTTAAATTTTGAATTTTAAATTTTGAGAGATTTTATATGATATTTTTATGTTTTTAATTTTTTTTTGAGAGATTTTATATGATATTTTTATGTTTTATGCTTTGTGAGCATTATTCTATTAATTTTGTTAACATAATTTACTCTATTCTATTGTAATTGTTGTTTGTTGATTTTATCTGTTGTGTTTAGTTTTGTATGTTTTGTGGAGCACATAAGGGTAATATAGGGATCTTCACTGGTTTGCTTATTGCTAAATATGTTATAGACCATTGTATTTTTTGTATTAACTGTATGTATCCTGTAAAATTGTAATAAATAAAATTGAAATAAATAAATAAATAAATACCTAAAACGATTTCATATGAAACTTGTCTAAAGAATGAAAAAAAAATACACTCGACTTTTGAAAAGTTTTGAAGATTAACGGAAAGTCGCAGAAATGAAGTGTAATATAAATTATGATTTCTGTATATATACCTATATTAAATTATTCACTTAATAATTTTTGTGAAAAAAATACTGTGAATATCTTAATAGTTTACAACTTTGCGCCAATATTTATTTAATACTACTACTACTATTACTACTATACCATCACGGCATATCCCACAAGTGGGGTAGCCAGCAGATCAGCTGTATGTAAGAAACATGCAAACTGTCCTCTTCGTGCCAAAATAAAATCAAGACATTCAGGATGGGTGGCAAGCCTCATCGCTGAATTTAAGATGTCAAATGTCTTAATTTTTTCGAACACCTGCCTTTTACAGGACACTCGAAAACTTACGCAGAAGAGTGGGAGACCAATTCTTTACCGGGTGCTCCACGGGATCTTTACGGGATTTATTTAATTAAGATAATTAATTTCAGGAATATGCTCAAAGAAAGAATTTTTTCAAAGAAAGCATTGATCTTTGTTGTTAGCCTTGTGAAATAAGCTGCATAGGATATATGTATAAGCAAACTAATTAAGGTATATATTTATTTCATCAGCCACTTATTAACTTTCCAATGAATCCCAAGTTTTAATGCACTGTGTCTTCTGCAAACAATAACCAGAATTTCTTTTCATATCATCAGCTCATCACAGAACGCTCCCTTTATTTTTTAACTCTCTTGAGTTTCCACTCAACTAAAGTTGTTTCATATTTTTGATCCTTGAAAAATCATGAACATAAGTTTATACGTATGACTAAGGGAACAGACGAAAATATTTATGTGTAATTTTCAGGAGTTTGATGGAAACGAGGGATGAACTTTAGTAGCTTTTATCATGCGAATGTTAGTATTTTAAGTATCATAATAATTTTTACTGGCGGTGTCATCATTTCTCATCAACAAAAATATATTGTCGCAACAATTTTATGAAACTAATTTTATCCATGTTTTATACATATTGTGTATTTTTACAACAAAATATTGTGTATTTTTTACGATGTTTGCACTTAAATTAAAAAATAAAAACAAAAAACATCTTCACCGAGTGAAGACAATGTAATGGAATTGTTAATTTTAGCTTGAAAATTCATGAAAAATCATCATCATCTACGTAGGTACCTCAATGCTGTGGATCATGACCAACATGCCTCGTTTTATAGTCCAACTGTCTCTACCTCTTGCGATCCTCCACCATGTACACTGTGCAGGGCCCCGTGTATTGAGCTCTGTGTAACCTTTTGAATTAGGTCGCTCCATCTTCTTTAAACTCAGCCCCTTTCACGCCTCCATTTCACAACCCCAGTTATTTTTTTTTTTTTTAAAGGGCAGCGCCTGCCACATACCTCGTGCCGTACCTGGAGATATGTTTCTCCATAACGACACACACATGCACAAACAGGATTTAAGGTCGCATTAAAGCGAGAAATGCTGCCCCGAGGGAGCACTCTAGATTTAGTGGCCAAACACAAAAAATTTTGGTGCAAAAAGGGAAGGGAAGAAATGGGAAAATTTTATTTTGGGAATGGGAAGAAGGAAGAAATGGGAAAAAAAAGAAAACCCCAGTTATTATTACTCTTTCATGAAAAACAAAACTTTCGATTTTATATTGGACGATAAGGTACTCTGTTGGCGCTTTTGGTAAAGAAAAGGTGTGCCACATTCTTTCGATAGTTTTCGAGTGTCTTGTTTAAGGCGAGTTTTCCTAAAACATGACAACCAATCAGAAAATCCATATTCTTTATACAATATTCAACGAAGAGGGATACCACTCATCCTGTATGTATTTATCTATTTATTAGCGTAGAGAAGACTACTAGTATGTTTATTACATGTAGTTAGTATATTGATAATCCTTCTTGTCATACATATATGCAGTGATGATTTATACCTAGATAAATAAATTTTTACAGAAGTCATTATGGACATTTTCTGGCAAATCTTTATAAACAACTTATAAAAGTTAAAAATGTTTCAGATTTTAACTTTCATTTACACTGATCATGTGGATTTTAACTATCTCTTTATGGATGTTTGGTACACTTAATATTTTTATTTCTACTAATAAAAATAAAAAGTAGGTAGGTTATATTCGGTGTATTTTTTTTTTGTATTTTGAAGGTAAATATTGACCATAAGAATTTGGTAATACACAACAATGCTTGCGTCATATTTTTTACCGCGATACATTTTTTGTCTTGAAATTCAATATAATCCAAGCCTTACCGAATACAATAACCGCTAGTTGGATGATTCTATCCAACAATGTGTTAAATGACACAAATATAAAACTGATAAAATTGATTTTAAATTAGAAATCAACAAAAATAAATCTCGCATGCACTTAAGACAACATCTATGGAGAAATTGTAAGTAAGGAATGAATATCATTTTGAGACTTAGATTGTGATATTTTGTCTTGTCCCAATTCTGGGGGCTGTATTTGCTTAATCTGGTATCGTATCAAAATAAAACCTTAAAACTGTGTTTTCTGTCTTGAACAATTTAACTACTGAAGTTTTTTTAGTGCACTTTTATTATTCAAAGCCCATGTAATATTGTAGACATTTTTTACTTAAACACATCGTTACACAACACCATCTTTTTATGATGGTCGTATTATAAATTCTACGATTAAACGAAAAGGTTATATTTAAAGATCGTTAAAATTAATGTGTGTATACTGTATTATTTCACCGTAGTGACCTTATCGTTAAAAATAAGCGCAACATTGGTGACTTGTAGTGTGTATAATAATAGAATATTGTACTTTCTATTTGGTACAACAGAGACCCGTTAAATTTTATTAGAGCTTTTTAAGTTTGTATAGGTCCTATCGTGAAAGTTTATTATGATTGTACTGCTGTGTCTACATCGGAAATAATAAAAAGCTCGAGAGAACATTATTATTAGTTATAATAGATTTTTCCATATAAGGAACTTGAACCTTTATAATTTCGTTAATATTTATTGGTCACGCATAAGAAGTTGCTATATCAAAAAAAGTATATGGCATTTAAGTGGTGACTTTAAACTATTGTTTTTGAGTATATTCTTGAAGTGATGATTAGTATTGAAGAATCTTATTTGACAAATTATGTATTTTACGTTGATATTATTTATGAAAGGTAGGTATTATTATTTTTCTGAATTATTTTTCAATGCTTCTTTACAACGTCAAAGACGGTTTAAAAATATTAATATTTTGTAAATTAAATAATTATATGAAGCTATCACAAAAAGCCTAGATAAGAAAACGCCACCTCATTTGTTAATTACTCAGACAGGACTTGAACCAGCATAATTATAAATACTGAGAAATTTCTGGGGAACTTCGAATTTGGGGAAATATTAAAAAGGTGATTTTGTCTTTCCTAGGCCTCATATCATATAAAATTTTGGCCTTGGAAATGTTCAACTTTAGGCCAAGAGTACTGTAGGCCCATGAATATGTGTTCAATATGGTCTGCAAATCCTCAATATTGTGTGAAACTAACATACAGTCTTCAGCAAATCGAACAAATCGCAGACCCATCATAAACGAAGAGCAGCTTTGTCCCGAATGTGACAAAGTGTGCCTGTCCAGAATCGGCCTTCACAGTCACCTTAGATGGCACCGTCGGCAGGATGCTCGATTAAATTCAGTCTCTCAATAATACCCGGCAACGGGTACAAGCGTTATTATCATATAAAATGTAGGTAAATATAATTAATATAAAAGATTCTTGTGTTTTGGGTACCTACTAATATGACGATACACATATTTATTCAATGCATTTAACGTCATAATACATGCAACACCCAAACTCAGAACAATTTGATAAAGATCATTCTTAATTTTGCGCTGGTTGGCAATCGAACCCGGGACATTGTGATTCAAAAACAAACATTACCATAGCGCCGTCAAATGCTCAATTCACGTGTTAAATTTATAAACTTTTTTAAATTTTATTTATTTATTTTCCAAAAATATCACTTACCTACAAAAATAACATAAAATCATCATTACGGAATATATTGCAACCTCATTTAAGAATCATCGAATCGGGTGGATTTCATCGAATCGGGTGGATTGCCTTAAGCAATTAACAATAATTAACCACAATTATTGGTGAATTGCTGATTCGACATAATTCATATCTTATTTTCACTGGAGTTGAAGCGTGATCCAGATGATTTGTAGGAATAATAAAAAATCATTCAAGTGATTTTTAAACTCTCTTTATTTCTTATTTCTTAACCATTGATAACCATGGATTTTAATTTAAATATTTACAGTTAAACTTATATACCTACTCATGAGTATAAAATTATTTACATTAAAAAGTCAAAACTTTTTACCTCGGTATTCTTTCAGTCATTTCAAACTTGTGTTTATAATCCCCGTTCAGATCTTTGTTAGTTTTCTTGATAAAAAAGTTCCGAGTAGTTTGGGTTTGTCTGATTTGAGTGGACACACTATTAATACAGAATAAGATACGGGAATATTTTTATTTGTTTCCAAAGATTTAAACTTTGTGTGGGACAATAATCACTTTTGAGTGTAGGCAGGTTATTAAAAAGTTTGAAGAGGCTTCCATATACAATACCGAAAAAGTTGAATTTGTTTTGAGTTAGGGTTGCCAAATCCAAAAGACGAAATTGGAATACTCACTATCATTAAAAAAAAATCAGTTAAACTGATAAAAGAAATGAGTTCTTGGAAGGATTTTTTATTCAACAAATTAAAATCAATTAACATTATTTAATATGTAGGTACTCATTATTTTCATGAAGTGTCACTGTAGTGTGCTGGTGAGAATGAAAGCATAGTTAAACGTTACTTCTATACCCTTACACCGCTTCCCAAGTGGAGTAGGCAGAGACAACAGCAGGACTACTCTTGACAAAACTAAACACGATCTTAATCTAGTCTTGATCTTGATCATACGACGCACGAAGTGATTATTGGCCAAAAATACACGCAAACCGATCG
Source organism: Athripsodes cinereus (assembly GCA_947579605.1). Classification (NCBI taxonomy): domain Eukaryota; kingdom Metazoa; phylum Arthropoda; class Insecta; order Trichoptera; family Leptoceridae; genus Athripsodes; species Athripsodes cinereus. The sequence goes on along the minus strand of OX388318.1, from coordinate 19,219,603 downwards.
CGCGTTAGCGGTATCGCGGAGTTTTTGACCATAGTCCCGTCGTGCGTCGTATGATCAAGATCAAGACTAGATTAAGATCGTGTTTAGTTTTGTCAAGAGTAACCCTGCAGAACGCCATATAAGCATATCTTTATATACTTCATGCGATTTCTCAACATGCCGATTTCTCTTACTCAATGGGCAACCATCCTTGAGAATTTGATTCACATGGTCCAGCCATATTTTTTATATGGCTGGACCATGTTTTCAGATTTCCGCGTTTTTTCACCCCTCCCCCCTTTCAGAGGTGTATACACTTTTCGTCATCCTTTTTTTAACAATTCGCTCCACATTTTCATACAATCGAAACTTATTTACACACATTTGATACATAAAAATAGAGAAAGAGAAATAACCAAAATAAAGTAAAGAATTTTAAAGACATCTAAAAGCGCTGAGAAAAAATAAAGATAAAAAGTGTCTGCTTTAGTACTGGTTCATTCTCAGTTAGGTTGATTTTATGACACATAATGTTTTTAAAATACTATAAAAAAATAATATAAAAATTATATTAAAAAATATACCAATATTTTCTATATCATAATAATATTATTCTTAATAAATTTTGTTATAAAAATAAAATCAAAAACACTGTTTACTTTCACTTGTTATTTATTTTAAATATTTTAGCAAAGATCTTTCGTTATAATGGCTGACCATTGTCGTGATACGGGACACTCAATAGATCTGGATAACATTGATATTCTACATAAATCATCCAAAGGATATAATTTAAATATCTTAGAAAATATTGAAATTAATAGGCATGTGATAAATAATAGTTGTACTGTTATAAATAAACAGATCCCTCCATTGTCCTCACCTCTTATCTATCCTTTTGTATATTCCGATCCACCTTGTAAACCAACCACATAATTATTATTTCTTAGAAATGGGAAATCCCCATACAAATGTATAATGCTTATGTATACCAGCAGATTTTGTTTTGTGTTTAGTTGTAAGTGAGCACTGATGATGTTAATATAACGAAAGATCTTTGCTAAAATATTTAAAATAAATAACAAGTGAAAGTAAACAGTGTTTTTGATTTTATTTTTATAACAAAATTTATTAAAAATGAACTTTCACCAAGTGACTACCGAAAAAATTAATAGTTTAATATTATTCTTGTATCCCTACACTAAGCAGATGACATACCTACATTAAACAAAGGAAAAAAATATGGTTAAAAAAAGGTAGGTAACAAAAAAGGACAAAAAAGAAAATTTTCGTTAAATCGTGGTTATAATGTTCGTTTGTAACAGTTTATAAGTATTCTTTAGTTATTTTTTGTGCGTCTCTTTGTAAAAATTTCGGGAAAACTTTTTAATTTGGCCTAATATTTTAAACATTAAAACTTTTCGTTGTTTGCGGGATAGTAGGCGAGGTAAAAAAAACGACATTTGAAATTATCGTCACGTTTGTTTCAACTATGAATATTTTCTAATAAAAATAACAGTTAATCTACCAACTAAAAAAAATGAAATATCGTGGCACTTCATGAATTACAGGTGTACCAAGTTGACTTTGACTTCCCTCTTAATCCTAACATTTTCTTCCTTTTGCCTGAAACATTATTCATCAGAAATTATTTTCGTCTTTTGTCTTAAAACGGTAAAATTAATATGACACAATATATTATTATGAACATAAATACCGTTTCTCAAGTTGGAAGGTTGATCTAATTATCTGAAGGTCTATTAAATATCACAAAAATAACATGTAAACAAGTGTAGTTACATATCGTAAATGAAAACCAGCATCGTAACTAGTAAATCCTCGTTGAGAAGAATGTGTGGTTAAAGTCTGAGAGATCATGTGCGTAATAGTGCTATACGAGAGAAATATGGAATAAAAGTTGGTGTGATAACAAGGATGAATGTACATAAATAAGTTACGATGGTTTGTACATGTGGAAAGAATGAATGAGGACAGAATGACCAACAAGATACATATATTTGGCTGAGAGAAAAAGTGATTGGAGTTGTGGCCATCCGAGGATCAAATGGCAAGATCATTTAAATCAAATTCTTCAGGACGGTCACGCGTTGAGCACATTGAACAGGAAAGCATGCATGAGGAATGGTACGATAGTAAAGGAAGCGAAAGATATGTGTAAGGATAGAAAGAAGTGGCGCTCGATCCTTTTTGCCTACCCTACTAGGGTAGTGGCATGAAGGTATATATGTATGTATGTAACTATTAAATTGGTTTAAGAAGATTCACATAATTATGTAGATTAATTATTATTCTTCAAAAGCAGTAGGTACCTATGCGAAATGTTATTTTTAAATCGAGTAAATTATTACAAAATAAATAAAATAATATGCACCCATTGTAAAAGATAGTGATAAAAATTGGAGAAAGATTTTGTACGTCAATAGTTTGACTGAAAAAGTAAATAATATTACAAAACCATATTTTAATCCAGCATTTTATACCAACAACAATTTAAGCAAACTTATAACACCAGTTATTTCCTCCCTTATGGGGAGAGCAGAGAGACAAGACTAAAATTACTTTGGGCGCCAGGTGTAGTCCCTGAAGGGGTACACCGAGAGAATTAAACAATAAACACTATGAACACTTTTATTTACAACTTAACACTATTTACATATACCTATACATTGAACCCTCCTGAATACCATACTAAAAATACCACAATGACACTACTACACTGATCCTATAACAATTAACCAACACTGAGTAACGCGGCAGAGAGGACGTCTCCAATCCCCGGATCTTTACTGCAGGACATGGAACTAAACAAGGAGGATCAGAGGAACACTGCTCCGTTGTGGACTCCGCTAGAGTCCCAACGACCAGCAGGTAAGGAATGCACCACCTAACTGCCTGTGATGGCACAGCACAGCAGGTGACCAGCATATAGGTAGTGGTTTTGGGATGCTATACCTCACTAGGAAGAACAAGCATGTAGGAATGCACCACCTAACCGATCGTGATGGCACAGCACGGCAGGTGACCAGCATATAGGTATAGGTATTCAGGTATAGGTATGAAAGGAATGCACCACCTAACCGCCTGTGATGGCACAGTACAGCAGGTGACCAGCATATAGGTATAGGGAGGACCTAGGCCCAGGATGGGCCGAGGCGATCTGCCGTTTGTATGAAGTGTTCCTGTTTATATACCCTTTCAGCAGTAAGGAACAGCTGATCGTAGCCTTGGTGGTGGATGTCACGATGGAGGGGGATGTACCTTGGCCTTGGACTCCGCCTTCCTATTTCCGGTTAGATTGTTCTGGAAGGTTCTAGAAGGTTCGCGAACATTCCATCGATGAGACATCTATCGGCAAATCGGGTGACTAATACGTACTTCCTGTGTTTGGGTAGCGGCTGCTAGTTGAATCCGGCGGGTGATGTTATTATTATGCCATATAAAAATTACGTGGTGTTACAGACTCCCCTTCTGGATCTGAAGGCGCCCCGACGATGATCCAGCTTCTAAATGTAACACGATGTAACGTAACCGGGTGTCTCCCCTTACAGGCTGTCCTGCCAAATGAGTGGCAGGTTCCCCTGTTTATTAAAATTTGTTGGCTGCGAAGGTAGACCGAAGGCATGCAGCTTCACTAGTTGATTAGCAGACATTAATTAGCAGGTAATGCTGCGAGGTGAGTGGCAAGTTGTTCTGCAGGATTAATTAGCACACAATACTGCCGGTTTGATTGGCAGGTGGTTCTGCTCGATAAATAGACAGCTACTCCTGATGATACGGTGGCAGTTTCTTCTGTGGGATGATTGGTTGGTAGTCTTGCTGATCCGATGGCAGCTTCTCCTGGATGAGACGCAGCTTGGTTCCTCCCCTTGGATCAAAACTGCTTCAATTTGATATATACTATTCTCCTCCCCTTGGATCAGATTTGCTCCAATTAGATGAATAGAAATCTCCTCCCCTTGGACAGAACGTACCCGTTGCTACGTCCTTGAGAAATATGCGTTGTGCGCACCACTCTTACCGATGGACACCCATTCTTTAAGTGTCACTTTGCTGACGAGAGACATTCTGCTCTCGGGGTATTTATTCTTCAAATGCCGCTTCCTTTGTGCCTGTTTGCAAGATCTGGCACAGGGCATAAACATCATCATCATCAGGTGTTGAACACAACACTTAATAACAACGCGAAACCGGAGAAGGAACACCTCTTCTACAAGATTTCATACACTATGAATTATTACATTTACATTACTAAAAAATGTTCTACAGATTATTTCTTGTTTTATACACAACTTCAAATTCGTTTATTTACAACTCTTAATGATTATTGAATATATAAACGGAAAATATTTTAATAAAAATCTTAACATTTACACACTATTATAATTATTATTTACATTGTCCCTTGCACATTTCTCAACTTTGATAAAGCAATTTAGCACTCTTGACAATTTGCACAACAATGGCGGACGGGTGTACTCTTTAAGTATTACGCGACATACTACTTTAATAATACTATTACTACATATCATTTACTTAACACAATCATATTATTTAGTTTCTGCCAAATCAATATTTCATTATTATAATTTTTCCATAATCAATAAATCATTATAATTTTTAATATTATTGTCACATGATGGCATATTTGCTTCGCTTGCAAAAAAAAGAAGATGAAACCATTTCACTATGTGCACGACGATACTTTCGCAATAATTTTACATATTGTTCATCATACCTGTCTCAAAGTGTGCAATGTAACACCTCTATAATACTTTTGTAAAACACAAGATCACACACTGTCAAGCATTCTATCAAAACATAGTATAAATATTTGTATACCGTCTATTATGAATATTTTGAGTTAAAGTTTACAAGGATTGTTATTTTCTTGTACAAAATTATTTATATATAATATATTTAGTACGTACTTTTGCAACATATTTTATAATACAATAATTTTCTGTGCACCGTTGTAGATTCAAAATATACAACACAACTTATAAACAGTTTATTCATGGAGGTAGCTAATATAAGCACATTGCACCGACATAGTTCTTATGAAAAACTCTTTCACTGCGTACCGTAAGTGTTCGATGAGTGCCTACAGTACAACTATGATTATTTACACACTTAACTATTATAATTATTTATTTATGAACACTATAGCAAACGACTACATATAAGTTTGCATAATAGGTACAGTTCAATAACATTTATCACTATTATAATTGTTTTTACAAATACATATTATCAAATTTTTTTTTCCTTTTTAAGAAAACACTTTCACAGATTTTTGAAGTACAGTATAACTACGATTGTTCACTTACCACTTTCAATAGTTCAGGGTCGTTTTCGTGCCCCACGTTGGGCGCCATTTATAACACCAGTTATTTCCTCCCTTATGGGGAGAGCAGAGAGACAAGACTAAAATTACTTTGGGCGCCAGGTGTAGTCCCTGAAGGGGTACACCGAGAGAATTAAACAATAAACACTATGAACACTTTTATTTACAACTTAACACTATTTACATATACCTATACATTGAACCCTCCTGAATACCATACTAAAAATACCACAATGACACTACTACACTGATCCTATAACAATTAACCAACACTGAGTAACGCGGCAGAGAGGACGTCTCCAATCCCCGGATCTTTACTGCAGGACATGGAACTAAACAAGGAGGATCAGAGGAACACTGCTCCGTTGTGGACTCCGCTAGAGTCCCAACGACCAGCAGGTAAGGAATGCACCACCTAACTGCCTGTGATGGCACAGCACAGCAGGTGACCAGCATATAGGTAGTGGTTTTGGGATGCTATACCTCACTAGGAAGAACAAGCATGTAGGAATGCACCACCTAACCGATCGTGATGGCACAGCACGGCAGGTGACCAGCATATAGGTATAGGTATTCAGGTATAGGTATGAAAGGAATGCACCACCTAACCGCCTGTGATGGCACAGTACAGCAGGTGACCAGCATATAGGTATAGGGAGGACCTAGGCCCAGGATGGGCCGAGGCGATCTGCCGTTTGTATGAAGTGTTCCTGTTTATATACCCTTTCAGCAGTAAGGAACAGCTGATCGTAGCCTTGGTGGTGGATGTCACGATGGAGGGGGATGTACCTTGGCCTTGGACTCCGCCTTCCTATTTCCGGTTAGATTGTTCTGGAAGGTTCTAGAAGGTTCGCGAACATTCCATCGATGAGACATCTATCGGCAAATCGGGTGACTAATACGTACTTCCTGTGTTTGGGTAGCGGCTGCTAGTTGAATCCGGCGGGTGATGTTATTATTATGCCATATAAAAATTACGTGGTGTTACAAACTACTTTTTAATAATAAGGACCGTAACAATATAACTAATGGCAGCGGTGTCTATTGTATTGATTGCAATGATTGTGATGCCAAATATGTCGGACAGACCAGTCGATCGATAGACACTCGCATCAAAGAACATTCCAGAGCACTTAGGGGTTTATCTAATTGTTCGGAGATGGCGGATCATTGCATTAGTCATAATCACAATTTTGATGTGAATAGTGTAAGGGTCCTACATTCAGAAAACCGGTATAGAAAATTCATTGCTTTGGAAACATTGGAAATACAAAGAAATATTGTAGGTAAATATTCAAATACCCCACCCATTACCATTGTTGAAACCAATTGTTCATCCACCATTGTCTTAACTACTCCTACTTCCTTACCCCTTCCTTTCTGTTTTTAGGTACCTACATATAAAAATATTGTTGTTGCATGTGACTTTAAGAAAAAAAAATCTTGTAATTAGTTCTCTTGAAAATGTCAAGCTAACTTGACGAAAGCGCTTGAGTATTAATAAATCAATAGTGAAAAGTAAAACAGTGTTTAATTGATATCAAATATGTTTAAAATGTCTTTTCACAATGTGAACACACAAACTCTAGATCATACTAAATAAGGTTTTTTACTGATTGAGGTGTTGGATTTGACAGACTGTCAAGCATAGTTTAAGAAACTATTTCAAATTCGTAATAAAATTATCAAAATTCTCCATCCCTTTACGACGTTTTTTCTGTCCTAGGGGAACGCATATCTCTTATTTGCTTACCCTTTTTTACTAAGTTTTTCACAAAGTCATTTCAAAGTGGGGACATTACGAGTATAACATCTAAATAGTATTTATCCTTGTAAGTTGTTATAAAGTAAGACCTTTTATATACCTGGCCTCTAAAAATAATGGTAATTACATCGGGATTTAGACAAATTCACAGCATTGTTCTTTCATATTTTGAAACTGTATTTTCAGTGAGAAATGCACATTCATCTATCTATATAATCATGGTATTTTCTTTCACAATAAACAGCTGTTCCTATAACATTGAAATCAGAGCGCTGGGAATGTCGTATAAAGAGGTGACTCGATTGACGCAGAGACGTTCTGAATGGAGCAAGTTGGTTCACTTTGCTTTAGGGAGGAACGTTAAAAGGCGAAATGAAGTTTATTTAACGTGACTTATAACTCCGTTTATTTTTGCTGCCTTTAAAAGCTCTGTAAAGTATCAAGCTTCTGCAGTTCCAAACATTTTATGTGTGTGGTTTTATTCGCAAAACTTTAAATATAACTTCAGATATCTATCATAGTTCTAATGCAATTGCAAAGTAATAAAGAAATTACCTGAGAAATCATATTCAACGAATTCACCTCCACAGGTAGGTACCACTGACTACTACTACTGCAATGTATTTAGAGGTTGCTTCGAAGCTAAAATAATAATTCTTGATATATTAGATATAAATAATATATAAGCAGCAATATGTAATCGTATTAGCAGACGGTATGTGCTGAGATATTTCTCTTGCTATCTTCTGCGGTAGGTACTCTGGTAAGTGGAATAATATATTACTAGGTATAAGATCACATGGGATAGCATCGTATAGGATAGTAATAATAACACGACTAGCAATCTTATTCACATTTGATTGCAGATACGTCAGCTGACGTTACCGATTTCCAATACGATTTCAAATGCATCTTTATATCATCCCCTTTGTAAAACTACGGATTTATAAGTGCAAAAAAATATACCATAAAATGCAATAAACTTTGTATTAAGTATAATTTTCAGAATTTGTGTCTAATTTTGTTAAAAAAATGAACTAGGTAGATTTCGGGAGAAAATTCAGATCCATATTTTAGCAAAATTCTACATTGTTTCATTGAACGATCCTCTGCTATAGGTACCTACTATTCAATTATAAAATTAAATTATTAGAAGTTTGTGTCTTAGGCGTACCCAAAAAGGAGCTTGCAGCTGTCCCAGTTTGCACTTCCAACTAATGATTTCGAAAATAATAGAAAAATAGTCCAAATTTACATTACGAGTAGAGTATTACAAATGTATCGAAATACCAAATCGTGAAAACTGAGACCACAAAAATCTATGCAGTTGACAGTCGTCGACACAACAAAAATCTTTCAAGCTTCTGCTCCAATTTCTAAAAAAATCGTGCGTAGAGTTCCTTATTTAATATTTGAAACAGTTTTAATTGCTGAATATAGTATTTAATTATGAATAATTACATCATTAATTAAAAAGTTTTAATTGCGTCACAAACATCGCTTATGCCGATATTTCTTCAAAACATTGGCTCAATAATTAATCATTATATTATTAAAACTAGACAATTCTTCGTAAGATGCGCCGTTTTGTAGAAAAACCATCGCTAGAGCTCAGTCAAGAATCATAACACCCCCGAACTAAAGGGTCTTTAATTTATTTTGCCTTGAACACCTTCACACTCTCCAGAGTTCGCAAATCATAAGGAATTTTGTTAAATTGTGGTAAATTAAAACCACAGTTTTATCAGTTAATAGCGTAATAATTTAATATGACATTTTTATATAATGTAAAATGACTATCAAACGTGTTTCAATACGAGTTATAATAAAAGTTATAGTATGGTATTTTATATCAACAGACATTAAATTCATATGATGCCATAAAAATTTCATCATATTATCAATGGGATGCTTCCGTTAAATGGATGATATTTATCTAACCAATCTATCTATCTATCTTTTATCCATTTGTATGTAGTTATTACCTAAACTCCACATACAGTAGACATCTCATCGGTTCGAGTTATTGGTCCTAAAGGAATTATAAATATTTTCTTTATGTGATGAAATTTGATGCTTAACAGTAATAGGCATGTTATTTTATAACATTTTATTTATTCGATAATTTCAATACAAATTTAAAGGTGAATATTATGTACATGTACCTACATTATATTCATGGCAACAGTTGAACAAATGAAATTTTCAGGATATTTGTGATATTTTTTTTTATGTTATATAATATCTCTCATAGTAGAGTCCCCGGAAATAATAGGTATAACGTTCTTTTCTCTACATTTTGTTTTTGAAGAGTGTCTTGTAGAAGGCAAATATTCATTCAACCTCAAATATAGTACAATTTATATAACATAATATGGATAGACAATTGAAACAAATCGAGCTAGTCCCAGATTAAGATTGAATCTAGTATTATGGGTACTAACACGACGATACACATATATACTATACTACTATTATACCATCACGGCATATCCCACAAGTGGGGTAGCCAGCAGATCAGCTGCATGTAAGAAACATGCAAACTGTCCTCTTCGTGTCAATATAAAATCAAGACATTCAGGATGGGTGGCAAACCTCATCGCTGAATTTAAGATGTAAAATGTCTTAATTTTTTCGAACACCTGCCTTTTACAGGACACTCGAAAACTTACGCAGAAGAGTGGGAGACCAATTCTTTACCGGGTGCTCCACGGTTACACATATATACAATGCACTAAACTAATACATGTAACACCCAGACCCAGGACAACTTGAAAGAGGTCATTCTTCATTTTGCCCTGGTTGAGAATCGAACCCGGGACCTCGGGACCATATGCCGTGACCGGTAGTAGTAGTAGTAGTAGTAACCAGTCCTAGATGATTTGATCGACAATTATTAAACTTGAAAAGAAACGAAAGAAACCTCCGCTATTCAAAATGTATATACATGCAAGAAGAGCTAGAACAATAATTTTCCTATTTAATAAATCATTGAGAAATAAATAAAAAAGCTATGAAAATGTTGATTGGAATCATTACGCCTTGTTTTTCTTCCAATTGAGTTTTCATTAGGTATACTTATGTAGGTACTCGTAAGTAGTAAAAAATTACTAGATTTATGGGCTGTCGATAATGCTTTTACAAGAGCAATTTAAATGGAATAAATAATAATAGCCTTATTTTATATTACCTATATAACTACAATAGGTATGATTTTATATTATGAAGGTTTTATTTGTTTTCTATGTTCTATTAATAATAAAAGCGGCGATAATATTTTTTCAAAGAATTATTAGATATCGATGATTTAAAGCACAGAAGACACATGTTCACATTTTATAGAAAACATGTTTTCAAAATTGGAAATTATTTTTACATTAACTAATTTTATTTAGAATGTTTTTTAGTAGGTATTCTACAATGCACATCGGTTACTTGATTATTTAAATCGCGATCGATTTCGGTAAACCCTTACCATTGACGAGCGATTCAATACTTTACCGAAATCGATCGCGATTTAAAAATTCATATGTGATAATCGGATGTGTATTGTAGAATACTAAAAAACATTCAAAATATCTCGAAACTGTTACATAGTTTATCCTTCTAAAATAAATGATAACTAATTTTAAATTAATTCAGAAGATGTACTTGACGGACATGTGCTTTTATAAATAAAGAAAGTCTATATAAATGCATTCTCAAATATCTAATGTGACATGTAACATCTGTGCTCAAGAAATGATCATTTAAGAATATGTGACATTAGGTTTTTATTAAATATTTCGATAATGATAAAAGTATTATTGGTTATTTTGTACTCAGTACATCCGACATAGACATTACAACCGATCTTGTGCATATTATTATGCGAGAATTATTTTATTTTACCTTTATAGTGGACATATGTCTTTATTGCATTAAACCATTGGTATAAGCAATGTAGATATTGATCTTCAAATTGCTTTCAGCTTTAGTGCCTTTCTAGTATTTCTTATTGGACTTAAGTACTTTTTTATAAATCTAATAATTCATTGTATTTTTAACAAATTATAGAACTTCTTCGAATGTTTTTATTATCACATCGTTTAAATCCAGTGTTGATCAGAGCATAATAAAAAAAAACAATATTTTTTATTTTTCTACCCAATTTGGATTCTAAAATTTACCCGTAAATTTGATTCGTATAGTTCATATTGTTTAATGAAAAAACATTATAATATTATAAATACAATCATTAACATTTTGAAAAAAAAGGGTTGTTGGAATAAATTGTTTCATTGCGATTACTTCCCTCAATGTATTGATTGGATTTCATATGAATGTATTTCTTTATAAAATTGTTTGTAGTCAATATACAGTGAAAATGAATTTTAATATTCTTGAATTTATAAAAAAAATCCGCCGTTTTTGTAATGAAAAAATTACCGATAGGCCCTATTTAGGAATTACGACAGTTTTTAAAATTAATTAAGAATTTTATTCCACTACAACATTTATCTTTGAAGGATACAGTTATCAGACAATAAGGAAACCATCACCCTCTACACAAATATTGAGAGTGGTTTTAGTGGTGTGATATTACAAATAATCTGAAGGGCATAAAAATTCACCTACACAGGTTTATCCAATTTCACTGTAAACAATTGGGTAGAGACTGGATTTATGACTTTGCACTTTGTGAACCACGATTTAAGCCGTTCCTAAGATATGCAATTTTGCATTTGAATTCGAAGATATTATGATGGGTTTCAACGTGGGACAATGTGATTCATCACAAAAATCTCATGAATGGTCGTTACGTTATCAAATCTGATAACAAAGGAGGAGTGTCACATCTTATGAATAAAGATCTTGTTGATTGAGTCGACGTTGATTTTGTAAAACTCCATTATATTGATATAATGAAAACAAAATTGTGCTTGGTTTTACTACGATTTATTTGTTAAATAAGTAACCAGGTTTAGACCTATGAGGTCATTTTCAAACATTGTCATTGTCATTGACAGATTGACAATGACAATGTTTGACAATGACCTCATAGGTCGAAACCTGGTTACTTATTTAACAAATAAATCGTAGTAAAACCAAAAACAATTTTTGTTTTCATTATAACAAAATAAAAATCTTAATAACCATATTCATGTTGTAATTTTGAAAACCCTTTTAATATTAGTTTATCCCTTTTAGATTGGGTAATCCAACACAGGTAATTAATTTATTTTTATTTGATACTAAATACATTTAATATTATATCAGGCACACATACAAAGCAGTATGTTTAACAATACGGCATTTTAAATTCATTTTATTATAATGTTAATATAACAAATACGGATCTACGCACAATGTTAAATCATAATAACATAAATAATAATTTATTAGACGAGCCAGGATTTATCACGGATAATATTAAGTATAGGATTAAGAGGTTCCAAGCTGAAGAATACATTTATTATAAATATATGTACCTATATCGTCACGGCAAATACCATAAGTGGAATAACCAGAGTTTTTTTTTAATATTTTGAATTTAATTAATGAAAATTTAACACTTATTATATTATGGTTTTTACAATGGCTTTATTCCACAACTTGTAAGTCACTATGGAAGTTCTAAATACAAGTGTTTTATTTTTATTAATTTAACATGAATTGTTACCGGGTTAGTTGGAAGACATCGCATTTAAGCGATAAACTCGCCCTCTGTACATTGAATTGTATAACTGTTATTTTTATGACACTATTTTATTATGTAATATTGTAACCAATGTACAGTGAAGAATAAAATAAATAAATAAATGAATTTCCTCCACGTACCGTTGATCGACAATAATAACATTTTTTTTAAATTAATTTTGTTTTTTTATTCTCCTTTCTGTCCTGAGCGTGCTGCAAAAACTTCTTTCCAATGATGCCCTAATAACATTGTGCGATAATGTGGCATAAGGCCTTCTAACACTCCTGTTAGTTTTTGGTTGCCACTACAGATTTTCATTGCCACTACCACCTTGATTCGGACATGTTTTTTGTCATCAGCGAACTCACTGCATATTAAATTGAACATTTTCAAATGTTATCTCATATGTTCTTTACTTCAATAGTGAATTGAAAATGTAATGAAAAAACACTTTATACTTGCTTTTCTACTTTCTGACAGTCACTTTCTGATATTGGATTATTTGAAACAAGCTTTTATAACCCGGCATCGCTCGGGTTTAAAAACAGATAATCATCCAAATAAATGAGTTAAAACTACACAATCTTATTGAAAAAAATTAAGTAAGCACTAACTACGTAAAACTGATTAAGTAAATAAAAAGTGCAAAACCTACGTAAAAAATACTAAAAAATTTCTTCCCAATTTCAAAACATGAAGTTTGATATCACACACGTCAATATTAGTAGGTGCCTACGTGAAAAAAAGTAGGTACTTTAACCTCTTCCCAATTTAAAAATTCGATGTTTAAAACCCACATCCCCATATTTAAGTAAAAAATTAGGAGATGCCTATAACAGAAAAAAACGGGTAAATGCCCTATTTTGATAAAAAATAATAATAATTGGTTGGTTACCTACCAACATAGTTAAATAAAATTTCCCACATTTGTCTTGTCATTAGATTAAAAAATTAAAAAATAACAAAACCCAGATAGGTACCTATATCTTTTATAAAAAAAATAACTACCAATAACATCAAAGTATGTTTATTATTCTATGGTAGCAACCAAACGACCTCCTCAAACATTAATTGTCGTTTTACAGTTACTGGATGTTGGAAATTTAACATCCAGTAACTGTGTGCAAATTTGACTTCTGGTCTCAGTCTACATTTTTTTCAGTTTGTAATACTAAAGTAGCATTCACATTGCTTCACTTTGAATGATCATCCAGCGTGTCAGGGTCAAACTTGTTCATCGAAAGTGAAGACGTCTGTTCACATTTGTTCATCCTATACATTCACTGCCATCCGACACTCACGGTCGTGTTGTATGTAGTTTGACGTCGTAATAAAAAATGAAAAATAGCACTTAATAAAATTTAAATCAAATTAATGAAATTCTCGAAAGTATGATAATTTGGTACACGATTCTGACTTTCAATACAAATTCATAGAGAATAAGACAAATTATAGGATAAAACTTGTTTATGGTCGTTTCAGTGAAATGACCTTTCATCAACATTATGTCGGGTAGTAATCGCTTTCATCCGGAATCGCTAGTGATTGATGAAACGATTGACTATTGATGAAACGCATGTTCACACCTTTTTATTTTGGAGGATCATCCAGAGTGATCACTGGATGTGAACAAATGTGAGCGCTCCTTTAGATAATCAGATGTTATGTCATTTAATTAAAAAAGGATTAAGTACCGGTAACAACTAAGCATATTAATTATTATTCACCGGGAGCAACCAAACAACTTCCTCAAACATTAATTGGCGTTTACAGATTGGAAATTTGAAATCTATTTACGGTGTACAAAATTGACTTCTAGTTACAGTCTACAAATCTAAATATTATGTTTCAGTCAGCTAATGTAACGTCTAGTTACACCTCAAGTATTATGCTTTAAGTCTTAAGATCTATTTAGCACCAAAATAGCTACATGTCATAATAATAATCAGCTCTATGCGTGCCAAAATCATGCATACATAAGCACGTATTAACAAACGGATTCAATGTAGGATATACCAAAAACTTACTTTAAATAGAATCTACAATCCAATCTTCTGATGTTGGTTTGGTATGTATAATCAATAACAATTATTTATTTTTCAGGTACTGATTTTAAAGTAACGAATACTAATCAAACCATAATAAAGTAACGATTAATACGACCAATATTCTGGCAACATTAATTTTCTAGCGACCCAGGGAGGCGTTCAGACAGTCACCGAGTGATCACTCGACGACGCTCTATCCGTTCACGCGCCCGGAGCGAGTCACCCGACGACTCGCACTGTTGCGTTCAGGCATGTCGTCGGGTGATCTACCGAAATCATAGCAAGATGATTATCACTCTGACAGTTACCTTGACGTTTGAGTGATGACGGTTGCCAAAACAATTGCGAAGTTAATCGTAATTATGGTGTCTTATATAATTTTTCAAAATAGAAAATCATATTTTTTTAGTTCAAGAAGTAAAATGAAAGAGAAATCAAAATAGTTAGTGCAGATTTTAGTGAATAATTTATTTTTTACGCTTTGTTTTAATACGCATTATCCTAAAAACATTCTTAAAACAAAGCCAATTTAACTATTCAAATTAAAAACGTAATCAAGTAAAGCACGACGCACTACCGCGAATGAATCTTACAAAAATGGCGCCACTACGATGACATTTGGGTCATAAAAACGCTCAAAGTTGTTCACGATTATCCGGGGTGACATTAACTACTCACTGCAACTTCATAGTCGCTCAGGTGGTCACTTGACATCGAGCGATATTTATGTTACTCTGAACGCCCCCCAGATAAAGCGTTGGATTTTGACATTTGTGTTTGTGACACTTATATGACAGTTTTGAGATGTTTACATGTAGAACGTATAATATTCTATAATTATTTTGAATTTAGAATACCCCAGTGAATTTTAAAAATACTGAAAACCAAACAACAATAATTTTATTATGTGAAATTACAAATGGCGGTCATTATTCTTTATTTGAAATGTAATTATACTCCTAAATAGATGTAACGCAAATGATGTTTTATATTTAGCTAAAATTTTATTTTCGGAGTGAGACATTGCCTTAAATCGGAATTATAAACCTGGTATGCAATTCTAATAATTTACTTTATCAATAGACAATATCTTAATATCTAAATTTTGAAAATCTTGTGTTTTTAGACGCATGTTTTGAATAAATGAAATACTTATAATGAAACAAATTTATAAAAGCATAATATGCGATAGTATATTCTGAGTGCCTACCTAACTTATGGATTATCACCGTATTACGTTTAATGCTAGTTTACTTATGTTATCTATGGGTTTGTATAATTATATTACGATGGCATATGAGATAATTAAAAATGATATATTTCATGCCATTGTATTTGAATTGGATCTCAGTTTTGATAAAACAGATAACTATATTTTGAAATAAAAAGGAACTCTGAATATCTTACAATAAAATAAGAACACATATTAATAGTATCGTTGTCGATATATAAGATTTTTTTAGATTTTGGAGTATAGCATACTTCGACAAAAGAACATTGAAGTATCACTGAATTAATAATTCTATGTTTTTGACATTACAGATAACTATATTTTGAAAAACTCTAAACATCTTACAATAAAATAAGTAGATGTATTAATAGCATTGTTGTAGATATATAAGATTTTTTTACATTTTGAAGTTTAGCATACTTCGAAAACAGAACGTTGAAATATCACTTAATTAATAATTCTATGTTTTTGATATTACAGATAACTATATTTTGAAAAACTCTAAACATCTTACAATAAAATAAGAAGATGTATTAATAGCATCGTTGTAGATATATAAGATTTTTTTAGATTTTGGAGTTTAGCATACTTCGACAAAAGAACGTTGAAATATCACTGAATTAATAATTCTATGTTTTTGATACTACAGATAACTATATTTTGAAAAACTCTAAACATCTTACAATAAGATGAGAACATACAAATCACAAAACAAACAAACAAATGAACCAATGTACCAACCTAAATATTAATTTATATGATTCTATGTCATTCATGTCGGCCATTATGAAATTAGCTCAAGATGTCAAAAATATGCAATTTTAACTCGCATAATTCAGGAGTTTTTATCATAACCAAACACAATAATTTATAACCAAAATGATCCCCAAATGTTTAGTTTCAGTTAGTGATGTAACGAATATTCGCATTCGCATTCGCATTCGCGAATATTCGCATATTTCAAAGTATTCGCATTCGCATTCGCATTCGCAAAAAAATATGCGAATGTTTTGCGAATATTATTTTAGTAATAAAGTATCTGGTCTGTTCCGTGTTGGCCACATTTGTTGTATTGTTTCCTGTGTTCGTTTGCTTGATGATGTTATTATTATTAGGAGAAATATGCATTTGTGGAGATTTAATTTATATGTTTGTTTTAAGTATTACAACTGCTATGAGTATAGGGCCCTACAATAATTTTATATTCTATTTAAGGAATATTTATATCATACTACAAGGTGAACCACACTAAAGTATTCTCTCAGAATTTTCGGGGCTTGAAGACTAAGATCGAGGAGTTTAGAGCAAACTTATTTGCAAATAGTTATGATATAATTGTTCTGACGGAAGCTTGGCTAAATTGTGGCATATTTGACAGCGAACTTTTTCAAAACGAATATACAGTTTACCGCAAGGATAGGGATTTCATGTTGAGTGGTAAAAGGGATGGAGGTGGGGTCTTAATTGCTGTGGATCGGACACTAGGATATTCATCCACTCTTGTTTGGGATGATACTGGTGAAAGTTTTTTTTACCAGTATTCGTTTTTCATCGGTAACGCATGAAAAAATGCTCACCGCTACTGGGTGTAGTATATGTATATACCGCCTTCCACATCCTTAGATACTTAAAACATCTTTTTTTAAAGTATATCTGAACGTTTAATCAGCTATTACGGCAAAACGGATATTTGTCTTATTGGAGATTCCAATATCCCAACAATCCAATGGAAAAAAGACCCCGATGTTGATTCAATCTTTGTTCCGTATTCTTATTCGTGTCCTGTTGCGCAGTATTTGATAGAATCTATATCTTTTCTCAATATGTTTCAATCAAGTTATCTTGGATTTAGTTCTTTCAACTATTCCGTGTTCTGTTACCAGATGTGACTCTCCACTGGTTGGTAAGGATTCACACTATCCTTCACTGTTGATAGATTATGAGTTTGAAATTGCTGAGGATTTGTCTCAAAATATGATCCAGAAATTAATATACTTTAAGTCAAACTTTTCGGAAATAAATTTTGAACTACAAAGTGTTGATTGGGTCAGTGTTTTGGGAAACGGACCGGTGAATAAGATGATTGAATCTTTTTATGGTTATGTTTTGCCAATAATTGAGAAGCATACACCTACATATGAAGAGGGTGTCACCTAATAATTTTCCCAAATGGTTCTCTAATAGAATTCTGTTATTGTTTAAGAGAAGTCTAAGGCTTGGCGTAAGTTGAAGATGAACCGTAATGATTCTGACTACAATTTATTTTTTCAATTTTGAGTTGGGGGGGTGCAGCTAGAAGTGTTTTGAATTCGTTGACCAGGGCACACAGGATAGTGTTGAAGGTTATGTGTGGACATCCTTACATCTATCCAACGGGGGAGTTACTGAGGGAGTGTGGAGCGTTGGACGTGAGACAGGTTTAAATTTTAAAATTGGCTGAGTATCAACATAAAAATGCACCAGCTGTCCCACCAACTCCACGCCAGCATTTCACCCGACAGGTTTCTGATCGGAGACATTCCCAGGTGGTGACAAATACAACCTTCCGCCAGAGATTCCATACTGTTTTTGGCACCAAAGGTATACAACACTTTTAAGCTAGAGTGGAGACTCCTGCGGGGTCACGGTGCATTTAAGAGAGCAGTCAGGAGGCATCTTGTTGATTCGGGGTGGATGGGTCGGAGGCCTTATTGAAATTCTTGGTATGAGGGTGAAGTCAAAAGTTTTCAATTTCCTATCATTCAATTTTGAAAGCATGAGTTGCAATGAAGTTTTGACATTTATTGGTTTTCATTTAGATATTTAATATATATTTTTTAAACATGTGTTTTTTTATTTATTTATTTTTTGACTCTGTAACTCATTTGCCGACTCACTCGTTGTCCTTTGTGTCTCGACTTGATTATTTTTTTATTTATTGATTATTTACACTAACTTGATTATTTACACTAACTTGAAAATTTGTACTAACACATTCACTGATTCAATCCCTGCTAACTCGCTGACTTACTTAATTTTTCTGACTCACTTTCTGATTTGTGTACCTACTAGCTCATCCACTAACTGTTATGTTGCATTTTATTCTTTTATTTTTGTGTACATATTTTATCTTATTTTAATTTAATTTTTACACTTAAATTTTATTATGCATATTTTGTTATGTTTTGCTTTTATGTTTGATTGTTTAATTTTTGCTTGACATGATAAATCGATTGTTAGGTGTATAAATCCATTGTTATCCTGCCACAACACAGCCTTGCGGCTAGTGTGGTAGACAGATATTTGTGCATGTTTCAATATGTTTTCATGTGTGTGATATGATTGTAAACAGTATTATTTTTAATAAAGAATTATTATTATTATTATTATTAACTAAGAGCTCAGTTGAAGTTATCGCAGAATCACGATTATAGGTCTTTTATTAATAACACTGAGAAGTCACTTAAGGGCAATGTCAAGTCTTTCTTTTCATTCGTGAATTCCCTTAAAGAATCTAGAGGCTATCCAAGGGTAATGGGTGACGGTGACCAGACTTCGAGCGATCCAGAGGGAATTGCAAACTTGTTTTCGACGTTTTTTGGTTCTGTATTTTCACTGAATAATTTGCATGATTCTAATACTAAAGAATTGGAAAATATTTTAACTAACTCATGTTTATCCATGGTTAATATCTTGAAATCTGATATTCATAAACGTTTATTAGGTATAGATGAGACAAAAGGAGTTGGCCCTGATGGTCTAGCACCAATATATTTAAGAGATGTGTAAGTCATTTAACCAAACCATTGTATCTGACATTTATTAGAACACCTTGCTGCAGGAGGCAATCTAGACTATGGGACATGGAAAACCCTAAATCGACTGAGATCTGGTGTAGGAAACTGCCGCGACAATAGAGAACGATTGGGCTTCCTACAGGACGAATCCGGAGCGTGTGACTGTGGTGCAGCACAGACTATGCCACACTTGTTGGAGTGTCCATTGTGCCCTGTCACTTGCACTATGGAGGATATTTTTGACGCATCTTCACCTGCTGCGCGTTTTGCGCAGTACTGGAAATCAGTTTGATGGGTTTTTTCTCTGGGTTTCGACACGATAAATAAATTAGGAGTTTACAAGAAGGATGCTTTCCATGCAAATGGAAGATGGCTAGTATTATTCCTTTGCATAAATCTGGCAGCAAATCGGACGTTCGTAACTACAGACCAATTTTAATTCTATCACCTATTTCAAAAATATTTGAGGGTATGGTTCGTGAACAAATTACTTTTTTCCTGAAGCCGTATCTTCTTGTAGAGCAGCATGGATTCATGAGTGGAAGATCGACAGTAACAAATCTGATTTTTTTTCTCAGCTATGGACAATCGTATACAGTTGGATGCCATTTATATCGGCTTTCAAAAGGCATTTGATAAAGTAGAACATCGACTTTTTTCAACTAAGGTGGATTGACTCATATATTTCTGATAGATTGATGACAGTTAAACTTAACGGTTACTCATCTGGCAGTGTCAGTGTTACATCTGGTGTCCCTCAGGGGTCTTCTTTGGGTCCTTTACTTTTCACGATATTCATAAACAACATAAAAAAGTGCTTTGACCACTCAGAGCTTCTATTATTTGCGGACGATTTAAAAATATACTGTCAAATTCAATTATTGTTTGACTATGAAATGCTTAACGAGGACTTGGAAAGACTACACGAGTACTGTAAAAGAAATAACTTGCACTTGAATCTGGAGAAGTGTAATCTGATCTCTTTTACCAAAAATAGAAACAAAATTCGATAAATTTACAATATCCATAATCATGATTTAAAAGAAGTAAATAAGATTAGAGATTTAGGTGTGGTGTTTGACTCTGAGCTTCACTTTGATGATCACGTGAACAAAATTATCGAAGAGAGCAATAAAATACTGGGATTTATTCTGAGATCTACAAAGTCATTTAGGTTATATGAATCGTATTTGTACTTGTACTTATCGTTGTTTCGCTCCAAGCTGGAGGACTGTTCCTCTGTATGGAATCCACATTTTAAAAAATATGTCGATCAAGTTGAGAGAACTCAGTCTAAATTCATTCGTTTGGTTAGGAAGAGATTGCATTATCCTGTATTTATTAAAGATTTGCCTAAATTGGAATTGTGAAGAGTTTTGCTGGATGCATGCAACCTGAGAAAAATATGCTTGTCCGAATACGATGTGCCTAATATTTTAGATAGGATTAACTTTAGAATGCTTCCTTTAACAAGATCTTGTTTTCCGTTCTACATTAAAAAAAAACAAAAACGATTGCAGACTCAAGAAACCCTGTTTATAGAATTTTAAAGTGCCAATTACGTCAGGTTTGTGAGAAAGGAGAGTTGAGGGTAGAATAAGATGAAATAAATATAAAAAAAAATGTATATGTTTGATAAAATGTGAAGTGTTTGGGATAGTATTAATTTTTAGACTGTTTTTTAAATTTTTGATTTTTCTTTTTTAAGAGTTTTTTTGTATTGTTATTGCATACATTAGTGAAGTGTGAATGTGTTTGTGCGAATGAATGTATTAGGTAGGTATGTGTGCGAAATTGGGTGAGCAGCGATTTGTAATAGGAATGGGTGAGTGGATGTATTGTGAATTAATACCTATATTATGTGTAAGATTTTCTATAATAATTGTTTTGTGTGTTATTGCTGAAGTATGCACTGTTTCGATGTAAGACTATTGGAATGTTTTTGTCGCTTACATGTTTATATTTATATGTCTTTCATCTGTTGTGTACCATGTAAATGAAGAAACAAATCAGTAATTCGGTGAAAGTACCGGATACTTACCCGGTACATTGTGGAAAAAGGTATTGCAAGAAAATATTCTTTAAGAAAACCGAGGAGTTTTGGAATATTTCAAATTCCTATACCATTTTCAAGTCAATATTCGCATTCGCATTCGCATTCGCGAATGTCAGCATGAAATATTCGCATTCGCATTCGCATTCGCGAATATCCAAAATCAGACATTCGTTACATCACTAGTTTCAGTACTGATGTATTTCAGTTACATCCATTGTGAAATTAATTCAGTACACTGAAAAATGTTCGACCATGAATATTGCTACTTACAAAAACTTTCATGGATTTTTCCATACAAATTTAATTATTATAATATCTTTATCAATACATAAGATATTTTAAATGTTTTTGGCCTTGAACGTGCCCAGGAGATGAGACCTCGTATAGAGTGTATTATTTTACTTCTGTCTTTCCTTATTTCAGAGTCCATTAAGGACATACGCACATACATACGAACGCATTAGAATATTTATGTGTGGATTCAATAATCACTTCCACATAATTATAACATTCTTGAAAAACTCCACGTC
Source organism: Athripsodes cinereus (assembly GCA_947579605.1). NCBI lineage: Eukaryota > Metazoa > Arthropoda > Insecta > Trichoptera > Leptoceridae > Athripsodes > Athripsodes cinereus. The sequence goes on along the minus strand of OX388318.1, from coordinate 19,197,173 downwards.
TCTGACATGGGTTTTTATGTATTTACTCCGATATCGAACAAAGGCATTTGCCTGGCTAGAGATGTACGAGAAAAAAGACCGTCCAGCGGCTCATCAAATTTATTACAAAATGGTTGATCATCCCTTTTAAGAGCTAATGGGATAGTTATGTATTGATTGTTTCTTCTTTTTTCATTTATTTAAAAAAAATCTTCAGTGTACATTTTGCCTGAAAATGAGAGTGGAATCTTTTAAAAGCTAGTTTGCAATTCAATAAACTCAGAAGTATAATTTATAAGGTACTAAATATATGGTTAATTTTTAATTTCTGAATATAGTTTTTTATACCATGAAGAAAAAAATTATAATTTAATCTGTTTTTATATTTTGCGTTTTAGATTTACTTTGACTTATCATTCGTCGTGTTACTACCCATAATACAAGATTCACATCTTAGTTTGGGACTAGCTCGGTCTGTGTGTGTGTGTGAATTCAAATGAATAAAACAGTAGGTACTATTTATTGTATGTATTTGTAGAGGTATTTCAAATTCTTCTAGAAATATTTGGATCTATAATGTCTACATATATCTTTTGTGTAAAATATTTCTCTTTGAAAACTAGATTTTTCTTCAATGATCATATTTTAAGAGATTTTTAAGATTTATTTTATTATATATTCTAGGAAAAATTTAAAAATCTATCAAAGTAGTATATAATTTGGACTTTAAGTTTTTTCATAGTTTACTTTTCAGCACAAATCCGTTTTTCAGAAGTTAATAAAAGTGCGTAATAAATCCAAATGAAAGCGGCACAATTTTCAATATTCCCGTAAGCTGAAAATTTATTGCATTTATTTAATGGAAATCCTTGCGGGAGTGTTTCAGCTTGTTCATAAATATGTATGTTTTAAGAATCATAAACCAAACAAATAACAAGGAAATCATTACCCTGTATGTAAACTTTCATCCATTAAGATTTTTTTTTGTAATTTACTTAATTCATCTAATTTACATCAACGAACGAAGCCTTTTAAAAAAACATAACAATATTACAAAATCATGGCAAACATATAAAAAGAAGAAATAAATACTAAAGTATATATTAGAAGACCTTACTAGTAATATAACTCAAAACAGTGTTGTTTACAATTTGCATTAAGTAGACTATTCAATCCTTAAACAGAAACATATACAAATCATTTATAAGTGGTATTAGTAAGAAAAAAAACTTCAACAATTTTGGTATTGTAACTGATGTGTGCCTATGTCAAGATATATTATTTTGATAACAATGTTTGTATTAGGTATGTACATTAGTGGTTATGACTATTTTGCTATTGATGTTATGTTAATAAAAAACAACCTGAAAAGTATAGTGCCAATTGATTTTACTTTCCCTCTACACGAATCAAGCAATCTTAAATACCTCTAAAGTATTGAATGATTTTTATAAAGGTTTCTTAAAATTCTACAATCGAAGCGTAGTTTAAACTTCATTTGATGTATTCGCGTAATATTTGTTTCATTTGTTAGATAGGTTTTATGGAAGCTCATGAAAGTTCTGTAAAGTGCGGTTTGAACATTCCTCTCACCACATCCGCGTCGGATAGAATAATGTGTAGAGTTGAGTTGTACGTATTAGTGGTGGTGGCGCAGAAAGCTCGGAAGGAAAGCCCAGCGGGAAGGTGAGTTTGGGCTCTGTGGCTGGCAAAACTTTTCTAATATTTTGATTGACGGCATCGAGATTAAGTTGCTAGGAAACTAACTATACCTTATATATTATTTTCACCGCTAAGTTGGCCGCGGGGAATATTAAACGTATAGTACGTTATGTCTACAACCGCTACAAAATTTAATATTATTAATACATATATAATATTTCAAAAGTATACGGAGTATGATGGATATCAGTTTCTGAGACGAGTTTCGAAATAATTGAGTAACCGCAGAACACTGTAAATGAAAACATTATAACCGCAAAATTAATCTACATACCTACCTATTTACGCATTCCAAGGATTATGATTTGATTAATATATTAATTTTTTAAATGTTTCATAGTAAGATTAATCACAGTGCTAATACACAGTGTAATTTGCTTTTATTGTTCATTGTTTTGTAATTGTGTGTAGATTTTATTTTGAGTTTAAATGTCTTAAAGTGTTTTGTTACACACAGTTTGTTTAATTTATGAGTGTGTCAATATATTGCATGACAACTTTGTGGTCGATTTTAATAAAAAAATGTAAAAACAGTGTAGGTATAATCTTTATAAATAAATAAACATTGTAACTATACTATACTATACTATACCCTCACGCCGTGTCCCAAGTGGGGTAGGCAGAGAGAACGGAACGCCAAACAGATCTATCTTTACACACTTCCTTCGCTTCCTCCACATTCATACAGTTCCTCATACACGCACGTCGGTTCCTCTTACTCAACACGCGGCCGTCCTTGAGAATTTGATCCACGTGATCAAGCCACGTGGTTCTCGGACGCCCGCGTTTCCTCACACCCTTTCTTTCATATAAGTATATCCTCTTTGTCATTTTTACCTCGTTCATTCGTTCAACATGCCCAAACCACCGTAGTTTATTCACGCGCATTCTGTCCACAACACTCTTCTTGCATCCGCTCATTCTTCTAATATCCTCATTCTTCACTCTATCACGCAGCGTTTTACCAACCATTCTTCTCAACGATCGCATCTCTACTGCATTTATTCCACTTTCGTCCTTCTTCAACCACGTCCATGTCTCGCTTGCATACGTAAATGACGGTACCAGAATGGTATTGTGCACCAGCATTTTAGCCATGTTCGACACATTGTTGAAATGTAAATTTTTTCTTTTGTACTTAGTGAGAGAAATCTTTGAGATATGACCTAGATTTGTAAACAATGAAAACACCAAATTCATAAAACATTTTTATTTTATGTTTTTGCCTTTTCTCGCAAACGTCATGTGTGATTGAGTCCACGGATAAAATATAGATAAGTATTTTTGCAATAACTTTTGATAACAAATGTGGAATGATAACTGGTAACTATGAATGTTAAATTTTGAGGAAATACTGTTAATTATTTATTATTATCTTATTTGCTCTAGTTCTATTTTATTTATCCTATCTTATATAATTTGTTTTCATTTTACTTTAATTTAATTTATTTTCATTTTACTCTACTTTATTTTACTTTGTTAAAGTGTTAACGAGTATTTTAATTTATTAAGGATACTTGTTATGAGTAAATATATGTGTATGTGATAATGAAATTATCCCTTAAGCATTGCTCAAATTTTGGGAATCGGTTTTAATGTTTTTAAGTGTTTTTATTAAGAAAATGGTTATTATTGAAAAAAATATTCCTTAAATAAACATATTTGAATATGAATTGACTGCGGTGGTTCCAAAATGATAGACACGTATTAAGTAAATTGAGCAAGGGAGTAAGAGAAACATCTATAAGAGGGTTGAAAACGGAATACACAAAAAAGCAAACTCATATAAAAGACTAAAAAAATACACCAAAACAATCTAAGTACCTTTAAAAGAGAACAAGAACTTTTTACACCAGCACGTTTAAATAAAATCTGCTTACGTCACAGCAATACAATGGTACGGTGTGTAAAGTATTTTTTTTTTTTATAGACTCTTGAAAGCGTGGGAAGTTTGTATAGAGAATGTTTGTATAGCGACAGATTATGTTTTCAATACACTTCAATCAAAAAACCGTCAAAGAAAAGAGTGAAAACATTCCAATGAACGGAATTTGAAAATTCAAAACTGATATTATTATTATTATTACTTTTACGAAAGCCTTCATCATGATGTACGTATTACCTGAAAACATGAATGAAAAGTCTCGTGTATTCAAACGACGTAAAATTCTGAGATTAAAATATTCTTTTGTAGGTATTACATACGTAATATCGATGTCTTAACGAATGAGGTCACACATTGATGAAAAATAAGTCTGGGGGAAATTTCGAATCAAAAAATCTACACTTACATATGTATATAAATGTTAAATGTAAATATTATTTTTGTATTTATACACGAATAAACATTGAAAATTATTAAAAAAAAATTAGAAAACCTATATTCTAAAATGTTTTGCGAGAAGGTTAAATTAAATGCTGTGGAGCATCTGGCATAAAATTGTTTTACCAATTTTTCTTTTAGTTTTCGAGTGCACTACTGTAAAATATAGGTGTTAAAAAACAAGACATTTTACATCTTGAATTCAGCGATGAGGTTCGTCACCCATCATGTCTTATTTTTTTGTTGGCAAATATGGTTAATTAGATGCAGCTGGCATGCTGGCTTCTCCACTTGTTGGATATATCGTGATGGTATAGTAGGATTTTTTTCATACTTTTTCATTTATTTATATTCTTGCTTGAAATACGAGGTACATTTATTATTTTTTATATTTTTCATGAGATTATTATACGTGGGCGTTTGAGAACCACGTAGATCAAATTTTCAAGGACGACCGTGGAAGCGAAGAGGTAGCAAAGAAAGTGTGTAAAGATAGATCTATTTGGCGTTCCGTTCTCTCTGCCTACCCCACTTTGGACACGGCATAGTTAGTAAATAAAACAAATGTTTTATTTTACTATTACTATAGAGGGTATAGTATAGTAATTAAATAAAACAAATGTTTTATTCTACTATTGATTTATTCGACGAGACAGACGTCTTTTGTCTTATTAGGACATCGTCAATCCGATTTTTTCTAAAAAAAAAAGAGATTGACAATGTCCTAATAAGTCTCTCTCGTCGAATAAATCGAATCATCATCGTCATCATCAGAATAAAACATTTGTTTTATTCATTTTGATATGGAATTCTACTACCATAGCGAAATAATATCGCTGTGTTTCTTTTATATTAATCACTTTTATATTTTTTCGGTAATTTAAATTAATCACAGCAGAATATTAAATTATATGAGTGTAAATGTATCATAAAAAATTAAGTAATCTTTAATTTATCTTTCAAAAATACGATTTTATTTCATCCTTAATTTTGATTAAAACCATAGTTTTGCCGTATAAAATAATGTAAAAAAATATATTTATATTATTTTCGAAATAATAAAACAAATGTTTTATTCTACTAATGTATTACATTACATTAGTAGAATAAAACATTTGTTTTATTATTTCGATATGGAATTCTACTACCTAAACACCGACACAGTGAATTATATTATTTTATTTTTACATTTCTAAATAAAAAGAACATCCTATTTAAAATATTTTTAATGTCGTTGTATATTTTCCTTACGAATAGCATGATTGCAATATTAAATTATATAAAAGCCCATAACATCTGAAATTTATCTAAAAACTTTGACTTTAAATGCCTGAAATGTATTTTTACGGTATTAATATAATAAAGATACGAAGGGTGTTAATGACTGAGCGTGCGATTGTGAGCAGAAAACAGTGGCGTTGCTTTTAAACATGTAAAAAGGCTCCACACGCCCATGATAAAACATGTATTTTATCAAGTTTAATTTATCGACCGACGGTTCTTGTTGAAAGTTCATATTAATAATAAATTTTTAAAATGAAACACGATATATAGTTATTCCAATATTGACTTCATTCATCTTTGCGAGCCGGCTTTCAAGAGCTTCCGCTCTCATCGTCAGGCAAAAGTATGCTTTATTTTTGCGTGACGATGAGAGCGCAAGCTCTTGACATAAGGCTTGCAAAAATAAATTAAGTCGATAGTGGAACAAATATATAACGTGTTTCATTTTTAAAATTATGTTTTTTATCATTTATCAGTTAAAAAATCAAAATGAAAACCTTTAGTGTCATCACCATCTTTAACATGTTCGAGGAATAAAAAACAAAAATAAATAAATCATGTTATGATTTTTTTGACACAATTGTAGGTATATCAGGAACAGGACTGATTACCGATTATTTGGGTACTTCACATAATATGGGGAATGTCTTGACGGAATAGAAAGACATTAGATTATTTATTGATAACTAGTTTGAAATAATTAATAATACATTTTTTGAGATTTGCTATAAGAGTCATTCATTACTCATAAAGCTTCACTTTTAAAAACATGTACCAAAGCATTGAAATGTGATTCTAAAATATTTATTTTTTTGTATTTTCTTAGACCTCGACCATGTATTATAATTTTTCGATCCAAAGATGATTTTTTGTATCATTTTTAAATCTACAATGATATGTTTTGAAGTTCATAAAAAAATTATAAAGTTGTTAGAATGTAAATCAATTTAGTTTCACCACTGGTTACACAGTACATTTTAATGTTTTTCCTTCATCCGTTCCTGAATTGAAATGTTCCTGAAACAGAAATAAAATGCATGAATGAGTCTTTCAGGTTTGCATGTTTTGGGTTATGTTATGATTATTATTTTGGAAACTAAATCGTATCTGTAGTTTTATTTTCAAAATAATGTAGATAATCAATGGCTTTGAATAACAATGTCGTCTTTTTGTCTAAAGCTATTAATAAATGTGTTTTTATTTTAGTCTATTGAAACTGAAGCTTGTAGGCAAGCTTCTAAAAAATGACGAATGAATCGGATACAAAATTTATAAAAATATTGATAATTTCTTTCTTTGTTTTCAGGTGGCGTATCACCAGTTCTGAGGTTCAACATGGGCCTCGCTTCGGTGATGATGTCCATATCCTCCCTGCTTCTATCTCTAGGACTCGCTTCACATATAGGTAAGAAATATTTCATCTTTGCACTTTTACTGTAATGGCTTACAAGTCAGCATATTGTTGTATAATTATTTTAATTATAAGAGATAAATTGAAAGATTTTTAACTAATTTCTCTTTTTCATTCATTTAAAATGTTTTTTTTTTTTATAATTGTAATGTTTCATGGAGTCCTTAGAAAATATCTTGCATTTAAAAGTATACACAATTTTTCGAGTAAGATCTGTCGGCGTAAGATTTTTTTAGTAATTAATAATAATAATAAACACATAACTGTCAAAAATATGTACAAAAGGCATACATATATCCTTGAGGCAATGTCTTCCAGTAAACCTACTACAGTACAATGTTTGATAAGTTTGTTTTACTATAAAGTGAGTTGTATAGTCAAATGAGTAATTAATATATTTATTTCAGCGCAAAAGCCTATACCTTATTTTGTACCAATTTTTTTGCAAAAAGAATTTGCAATTTCTTGATTCTGAAAACATACATATAAAAAAAAATATTCCAAGTTTCTCATTAATACTGGCGTAAGTTTTTCTCATAAATACATTTACTTTGGCGCAAAAACTTTACCTTTAGAAAACATGTTTTAATCTTCTTCGTTGACAAATAATATTAATATGTAAGCATCCTGATTGACGTAAACAAATAACAAATAACAGCATTATATAGTCTGTTTTTGTTATACATAATATTATACCCACCTACAAAATAAATAATGAAACTTTATTTTTGTAGACACTGCGGTGTTGTGTGGATTTATACCGTTGTAAATCTGTGTCGTAAATGTCACTTTATGATAAACCTAGCAGTTTGTGAGCAAGTTGGTTGTATAATGTTGTAATATTATACGAGTATTATAGTTAATATGTAGTGAAAGGGAGATAGATAGCAATAACAGAAAGGGGAGAGAAAAGATTACGTAAGGTATGAAGTTAGTAATAAAACAAACTGACTTTAAAATGAATGTGTTTAATAACTTTGAGTTTTTATACCAAAATGACAAAATATAAAAGCAGGAAAATAAGCCGTATTTATACTTATATTTTTTCATTTATTATCATTTTAATATAATTATGATAATTTATTATACGTTTTCTTTTGTGTTTCATTATTTTAAATATAAAATCGGTTACTAGAATTTCGTGATGATTATGACATATTTTTTCTTCAATGTTTTTGGGTTTGCCATCGCGTATGGATTGGATTGTATGTAGGTACTTCTTAAAATTTCGACCCATCTGCTGAAGTTTTAAAAAAAAATATAGAAAAAGTAAAAGGAGAGAAAATAACTAAAAAATCCCTGAAGATGACCCCAGCAGTTGAAACTTAGGATGCATATCCAGCACATACCTGGCTACAAACCTATAAACACCGAATAACAAAATATCGTATCTATTAAGTATTGTTCTTTATTCATTTTTGGTTGCCTATTTTGTTGCTTTATTCAATTTCAATCAATTTTCTTCAATTTTATGTTATAAAAATATCCTATTAGTGTACTATTATTACTACATTTTAATTTGTCTTCATTGTTTAACATTTATTCACTTTACTTAATATTTTATTATTATATATTAAATTTTACTGAATAATTTTATTTATCTCACCATAAAATTATATTTGTTAATGTTTCTCAATATTCCTTAATTTTATAAGATTATTTTTTATATTTTTTTTTTATGGCACCGTTATAACTAATTTCTTATTTAAATTTTATTCAATTTAATTATGTTGTAGACCTGTGCCGTGTATTTTTATAAAATAAAATAAAATGAAAATGTAATTCAATGTATACACTAGGTACTCACCTAATGAGATTAATTCTCGTATTGTGTCTTGATTAAATAAAATTTTAATTATTCAATTTATTATGGTTTTATTAAAATTTGTTTGTTAGTAATTCGACTGAAAATTAAAACGTTTTTATTTTTTTTTTTTGTTTTTTTTTCAGAAAAGAGAGATGTGGACCACAATAGCCCAGATTGGAGACAATTGTGGTACACTGGCTTCACAGACATCCAGAAATTGGATGATCAGCCGTTGGCAAATAATTCTGTAGTCAATATCACGTCTCAACTAGGTACCACAGCATTTCTACATTGCCAAGCAAAAAATGTAGGAGATAAAACGGTAAGAATCAAATTTTCATACAATTAATAATTACAAATGTTCATCATTTTTACAATTAGTTATTGAAATTCATCTAAAGTTAAATTAAAACTTTAAGGAGAAATTTGGATTTGAAATAAGCCCAAACCCATCCTAGACACCATGACAGTACGCAATATGCTTGTGCAGTGAAGATGTAGTAAGTCGGCAGCGGGTGCAATCTAACCTTGGTCCGTCGTTTGAAAGTCTGATACTATATCAAATAATAACAAACGTCTTCTAGGAATTCCTACATTCAGTTGCAATTATTTTCAATTTATGTGTTCGATGCTGGAAGAATCTTCTTTCTTCACAAAACGTTGACCAACATATTTTTATTTTATGTGAGTATATTAATTTTAACTAAATATGTGTCCATATAACGTGGTAAGATGGCAGCAATCACTATATAGTGATAATCTCTACTACTACTATCTACTATACCCTCACGCCGTGTCCCAAGTAGGGTAGGCAGAGAGAACGGAACAGATCTATCTTTACACACTTCCTTCGCTTCCTCCACATTCATACAGTTTCTCATACACGCAAGTCGGTTCCTCTTACTCAACACGCGGCTATCCTTGAGAATTTGATCCACATGATCAAGCCACGTGATTCTCGGACGCCCGCGTTTCCTCACACCCTTTCTTTCAGAAAAGTATATCTTCTTTGTCACTATTACCTCGTTCTTTCGTTCAACATGCCCAAACCACCGTAGTTTATTCACGCGCATTCTGTCCACAACACTCTTCTTGCATCCGCTCATTCTTCTAATATCCTCATTCTTCACTCTATCACGCAGCGTTTTACCAACCATTCTTCTCAACAATCGCATCTCTACTGCATTTATTCCACTTTAGTCCTTATTCAACCACGTCCATGTCTCGCTTGCATACGTAAGTGACGGTACCAGAATGGAATTGTGCAGTGTGCACCAGCATTTTAGCCATGTTCGACACATTGCCATTGCTGACAATGGGTCGAAGTGCACCGTTTACTCTAGCACCGGCCACTTTCCTTCTTTCAATGTCCCTATCGCATCTTCCATCCCTCGCAAACATACTTCCCAAATATACATACTCACTTACTTGCTCCAAACATTCGTCACCAACTTTGATCTCGCAAATCGTTTTTTCATTCTCTCTTTCAAACACTAGAACTTTCGTCTTCATAACATTCATTTTCAGACCATTCAAATTTCAACTATCATACACACACGTTACAATCTTGAACACACGTAATAATCTCGCTACTGCAAAACATCTCAACATTCTCTATTGATAAAAATCTTGGATCATTTATTTATTGAGTTGAATTTAATTTTGTAAAACTCCATGTTTATGTATGGAAAAAACAAAATTGGTTTTAGTTTAACTTAAAATTTGTGTTGAGTAGTGACTTGGTTTCGACTTTATGACTTTATGACTTTCAAATTTATGAAGTATTTCGACTTATAAAGAATTTGACAATGACTTTCAAAGTCGAAACCAGGTCACAACTCAATAAAAATTTAAATAAAACTAAAACCAATTTTGTTTTTTTTCCATACATCTTGGATCATATTTACTAACAAAGATAATCAATAATTGAACTGTGAACTTATAGATAGAATAACTTCCCAAAATTTTTATTGGTAATTTTATCCATCTATTGTCTTACACTTCAATAGGTATAAATAAATTGTAGTCTTAATATCAAACGTGAAGAAATGTTGACGTATGTTGGTTTATTATTAGGATTGATAGGTCAATAAAGTTAATTGGCTATTTTTTTGAACTCATACATAGTCTTACTAAATTCAGGTTGAAATAAAGGTGAAATGTCAGAGTCTTTATTATATACATACATGTTTAGTTTTCCATTTGACCTGTTGTAAAATGTGGGCTGAAGAAAAACTATGGCCACTACTACCTTTAACCTTCGGATTTTCCACAATAGGGGTTATCTCACACCCTTTTTACTTCTATTTTATGTCGAACAAGGATATTATATTACTGTAATATGAAGGTATATTACTTTCTTAACTTTTGGTACAAGCTTTGAACCTAACTTCTTTTAGAAAATATTCAATGAGATTCAATAAAAAGAAAACCGGCAGGCGAACGAGAATTTTGTTTGTTTTATCTTTCAAAAAAATATCGGAATAATTTGGTTTTATCACAGACTCAGAATTATCTCAAAAACTGTGATATTATTAGATGATACCAACGTTGATTTTGTCTTCTCAATAAAAATTGAAAATCTACAGAGTTCACCTTGAGCATTAAATTTCTGAAATGATCTGAATAAAATTGTTGTAACGTTGTCAATAGATAATAATCGTCTAAGATCTGGTGTAAGAAACTGCCGGGACAATAGAGAACGATGGGGCTTCCTACAAGAGGAATCCGGAGCGTGTGACTGTGGTGCAGCACAGACCATGCCACACTAGTGGAGTGTTCATTGTGCCCTGTCACATGCGCTACGGAGGATATTTTTGACGCATCTCCACCTGCTGTGCGTAGTACTGGAGATCAGTTTGATTGGTTTTTCCTGGGATTCGACACGATAAATAAATAATTGGTAATAAAATTGTAATAATTTTAATGATTGATTGTAAAAGTGTCATATCTTAGTCAAATCAAAAAAAAAAATCTGTCAAAAAAATTGTTTCCTGAATTGTACTGAAACAAAAGAAACTCTCCTCTAATTTGCTTCACTAAGTTTTCTATAGAAGATACTTTCATACGCGTACATATTTACATATAATCGGACTCAAAATATTCTTATAAGGATTAAATTTCTATATAACTAGACTCACTTTTTACTAACTCATACTAACTTGATTTACTAACCTTACTGCCAACATATTATTATTATTATTATCAAAAACCTACAGCGATAAAAGCTTTACTTTGTCGTTGGAAAGAATATATTATTGTAACGTCTTATTATAAAAAAGTTAATAGAATTTATTTAACGTATCCCATACCGGTTTAAAATATGAATTATTTTATAAGAAAGCCTTAGATTAACGATAATCTCTTTTTAATTTTCTGTTTCTTTTAAATTTAAACTGAGCTTAAGAAATATATATTATATAAGAGTGTTTTATAAATGAATAAACTTTAAAATCAATCAATCTTTATTAGATTGGACACCTTAGGTATATATTATTTTTTATTCAATGTCCAAAATTACAATTAAGTTATTTTTTTATATACCTAAATATTTGTTTATAAGAGACATAGAATGTTACTAAAAATAATAAAGATAGTAGGTACATCAGGGGTCTACTTTCAATATAAATATGTAAAGTTTTGTGGATACAAAAAAAAACAACTTTCCAGCTCGAAATAAACTCAGCTCACACAGGTACACTGTGCAATATATCTTGTCTCATTTCAAGCTACTGCATGGTAGTGCATTTGACTTAGGATCTCTCGATCAAATATGGTTTATAAAAAGATGTGTATAAAACAAAATGATTGTTGACTTGGTCTGTTTTCTTGATTTTATAAACAATTTATGATAAATGGATAATTTTGTGTTTGAAATTTAGTGTAATGATGACTTATATGCAACCTTATAACATTTTGCGAGGGACATTTTATTAAGAAAGTTAGGCATAATTCACTTGATTGAGGGTGCATTGCCATAATATAAACAACAAAATGAAAATATTTATATGCATATTTAAATACTTTATGCTTTGCTTTATCCACTTAGCATACAGCATGAAGGTAAAGGTTGATGGTTAGACAGGCTTATTTAAAGCACACACATCACAACAATGATTTATTTGTAATCTCTATCCAATATCATTATACCTTATTTACATCTAGTAACGTGTATGTAAACATACTTAGATGATAATGTGCTTTATCTAAGTTAACATGACCTCAAAATAGTACATGTTATATTAAAATTAATTATATCGAATTTCTCCATCTTGCTACTGCTGTCAAACCTACATTAGATTATCAGACCTTCTCATGAAGTTAGTATAATAGAACCTTATTATTGGTAGATATTCAATCCTCTCATTTCAAGGAAACTATAGGTAATAGTTTACCTAAATCATATTACTGTTACTAAGAATAATAACTGATGTATTTTATTAATCATAATTAATTAATCACCAATAACTCTTCGATTACCTTTCTATTGTGTGTATAAGTATAGCAATATGTAATATATATGAATTGATTAATAATTTTAAATTATAAAATAACACTGTTTTATTATTCCACTACAGTGTATGTATCTAGGAACCTACGAATTATACCACAACACGCTTAGCGCTTTCACTGACAAATTATTGGCATCATTAGGGCCGAGTTAAAAAATAAAATGAAAACAATTAACTGTGAAGGTGTTCATATAAATTTAAATCAATATTTTCAATAATTTTAAGTTTCTGATCACTTACTGTGAGATGAATATTTGATATCTATAAATCCAAAGTATGAATAAACTTTTCCGACCTCCTGGCTCCATTATATACACGAGTGGGCAGGAATACAAAGCGCCGAAGAGTTGTTTTGGACTGCCCAAGACAGAGACACATTCTCGTAAGTGATGGTCTGCCACGACACACGAAGAACAAGAAGAAGATAAACGATCGTCTCCCTTTTAATTTAAGTTTTATACTCAGCCCTGATTATGCCGATTCATTGGTGAAAGCCCTAGGCGTGATTGTGATATACTTTGCATTCATTATAGTGAAACATACGAGATTGTTATTTTGTTTAAGATTATTTAAAACTGATTATACATAGTTAAACTTGTTTTTTGTTTCTTTTTTACAGCAAATATCTTGGATAAGACGAAGAGACTGGCATATTCTATCATCTGGATTGTTCACATACACAAATGATGAGAGATTTCAGGTAGGATACTTAATTTCATGTTTCATTTAGTCAATCCGTGATTTCATTCCCAACATTCTTAGGAAGTTGTAAAGAAGTTTCTAACTGTAAAATATGATATATTAACTATGTATTTCTTATCATGAAACATGACACAGTCAGCTATACTATACAAATTTTTACTATACTGACAAAGTCAAGCATATTGTTTTCCGTTTCGCAGAGATTTGCAGAGTGCGTCGGCGTACTTAATTAATAGTAGTAAAGGTATTATTATTATTGTTTGTACACCAGTAATGAAAATGATTGATTTTATTTAGAAATGGTATACATTGTTGTATTCTATTTTTTATTATCATTGAAAACTAGGTCGAACTATGTTTGTTCCTTTGTGAAACATAAAGGTAAAGATAAATTATGAACATTAAGAAGATTATCCGTGGCATCTGTTATGTGGTAAGATGCCGCTAATCCTGTTGCCTTAACAAGTATTTGGAAGAAAAGGCTGCATGTTTATTTTAAATGCATTTCGTTCGCTGGCTACCTCTATTGTGAGAAACTTCGTGATTCTATGAAAAAATGAAAGAAGTTTAATTAGTTAATTCGTATCAATACACATATTTTTATAATTTTTTTACGGAAGTGGAAAAGATATGTAATATTTTCAGTACTATTTTATTCCATAGACAATAACTACAATGATACCATTATTTCATAGACAATATTCAGAATGATACCATTTCGGTTGGTGAAAATAAAGTCGTAAACTTAATATAGATTTGAATCGTTTGAATATATTGAATAAAATTCATCTAGGTACCACCCGGATAAGTCAGAAGTGAAATTATAGAAAAAAACTTTTTAATGAACTGTTATGCATAACGATCGACAATAATGAAATTTTACTTTTTCCTTTATTAGGTACACGCTTTAATAAAATGATTGTCAATAAATAATAAAAGTAGAACTGGAATAATGTTGTCCAAAAACGTAAAACTATTAGAGATTTTTTTATTATAATAATATGACTGATTTTTATATCATCATAATTCATTTGATTTATGTTGGTTTTCCATAATAAAGTTAAGAAGACAAGAAATACTTGAATCATGATTCGCACAAACTTAGTTTTAATGCGGAAATGTTCATGATAGATTGAATAGTTTCTATAATATTAAAAAAAATTATAAGACTTGTCCTTCATGCGTTCATAATATTATAAACTATCAATCGAATTCATGCATTCATTCAGTCCATCACGATATTTTCTGCAATTGAGTAGCCAGCAGACTGATTGATTGTAATGAATATTTAAAAAAAAAAAAAAAAGATATATCTGGGTTTTGTTATAAACCCAAATACAACCTTATACACCTTTCACAGTAAGCTAAAAGCTTGTGTCGTGAAAGGGGAGTTTGCCGGCACCTGGAATCGTACCGCGGACCCCTTGTTCATGAGGCCGATACTCTACCTCCAGGCTACCGACGAACCCATATGCAAGTAAACGTGAATCCTCTTCTTGCCAATAACAGTTGATATATTCGAGATGTATAGCACACCTCACCTCTATCTTTGCAATATATACCAATGGTAAATATGTAGGTATTGTTAACATTTGTTGAATCTTAGTTTAAATTAATCTTGGAATAAATTTTGTTAATGTTAATTGTTTTTGCGAAACATGCCACACTTGTTGGAGTGTCTATTGTGCCCTGTCACATGCACTATGGAGGTATTTTTGACACATCTCCACCAGCTGTGCGTTTTGCACAGTACTGAGGCCTGAGTCAATAACACATTTTCACGTTACGTTTTCGTTCCGTTAACGTTCGAGTATAGACGAAGTTGCAAGCAAGTGTCAATTTCGTTTCTTAGATACACAATAGTTACGAAAATTAACACTTTGGCGCAACATCGTCTGCATTTGAACGCTAACGGAACGAAAACGTAACGTGAAAATGTGTTATTGATTAAGGCCTCTGCACTGAGAAAAATACTCACAACGAATCATTGGTGCGTAGATACTATCAGATTAGGACCAGAGATAGTACAAACGATTCGTTAGTACGAATCTATAATATTAACTTTTCGCAAACAAATCATTGGTAAATTTACCAACAATTTGTTTGCGAAGAGTTAATATTATAGATTCGTACTAATGAATCGTTCGTAATATCTCTGGTCCTAATCTGATAGAACGTACTAGTGATGTAACAAATATTCGTATTCGCATTCGCGAATATTCGCACATTTTGAAGTATTCGCATTCGCATTCGTATTCGCAAAAAATATGCGAATGTTTTGCGAATATTATTTTGGTAATTAAGTATCGGATATTCGGTAAAAGTACCGGATATTTAACTGGTACATAGTAGAAAAAGGTACTGCAAGAAAATATTCTTTAAGAAAACCGAGGAGTTTTGAAATATTTAAAATTCCTATACCATTTTGAAAATTCGGCGACGGGGGTGTAGAAATTTTTGTGTTTGAGCAATTGTAGAAATTTAAGCAAGTCAATATTCGCTATTCGCATTCGCATTCGCGAATGTCCAAAATCACACATTCGTTACATCACTAGTACGTACTAATGATTCGTTGTGAAAATTCGTTATTATTTTTCTCAGTGCGGAGATCAGTTTGATTGTTTTTTTCTGGGTTTCGACACAATAAATAATAACAGAATATCCCTACATTGATTATTAGCAAGCCTTTTGTCCTTCAGGCCGCTGAAAAAAATAATTGTTCACCTATGGATTATGGTGACCGATATACCTATTTGTAGGTAGGTACTTTAGCTAATTGCCTGTAGCCTTGAATGTAATTATTTCGTACAAAAATAACAAAGTAATTAACAAAAGATTATTTCTCTCTTTTTTTTGTAAACGGATGTGGTTATTCTTGATGTTTTATCAAAGGAAACCGCATTGTAAAACATTGGTAGGTATATTTCAAATGATACTGCTATCAAAATAATTTACACAATTTAAAAAAATAACCTTTAATTATTATCATGTTCCATTAAAGGTATCACAAAGAAATACATACAAGAAAATTATATCTAAATAATGATTTAAAACCTAATTTTTACCTTTTTATAAAATGTAAATATTTTTTTATTTTTAAACATAACAACCAAACAAATATTATAATGGTATATAATAAATACACAAACACAATTACTTGTAAACATATACTTAATTATAATTAAATCATTCTTTTTTAAAAACACAAAACAAATATATTTTAAAAAACAGAGAAACGACAGTTAATGTTATTTCATTCTTCTATCTTTTTTTACACGTCGTCTCCATTAGTTGTCAAAATCCATCATCATAAAAAATAAATTTAAACAAAATACCAAATAGTACGAAATAAAATCAAATCGAGAATTCGAAATAAAAATAATCTTACTTCTTAGGGAAGTGCCTACCTAGGTACTTTCTTTCACATATGTATTACACATATACTTAAAAATACACTTGAAGTTCTATTATTTACCATCCCATCTAAAGAATTAAACTTGTGTAGGTATCGGATAGAATTACACATAATCCTAATTTGACACACAGAAAATAATAATATATTCATCAAATACTTACTCCAGTCAAGTTCTGTTTAACGCTACATTTTTACAGCATAAATCTTTTTTATTCTCAATAAACGCAGTCTGTTTTTAAATTCCTTATGATTATTGATACTTTTAAATTCTTTAGGTAATTTATTTAAACGCTTTGTTTCCTGATAAATATAGTGATGCTGTGAAATAGTTTTGTTACTATTACTTAAATAACTCAGATAAAATGTGGAAATGAAAACCCTGGGACCAATTCTGCCCTGCTAAGTAAAAACACAGTAATTACCAAACACATATGTGTCAGAATCGCAGAACAAGTTTATGACTACTTTTTTGTGTGTATATTTTCAAGTATTAAAAAAAAATTCTTTCCACAATCGTTACAAACATATATTGTAAATAAGCTTATTAAAAGAAAGCATATTTCAAAAATTATTGAATATCTTAGATATTTGTGACGACTGTGGTATGTTTTTTTAATACTTGAAAAAATACACACAAAAGGTAGTTTTAAACTTGGTTTGCGATTCTGACACATATGTGTTTGGTAATTACTGTGTTTTTACTTAGCAGGGCAGAATTGCAGTTTACACATTACGTGTTAAGAGTCCGTAACGCATGAATCAGATAAACATGTGAGGTGGATGTCGTTGTGAGATGGGAAAGACTGATTAGAAGACACTATAGTGAATATGTCGAAAGAATAGATCCATTCTAGTAATAATTTGATACATGGGTGATGACTCAATGTATCTAGAAAAATAATAAGTAAAAAGTACAAACTTGAAAAACTCTGTCTTGGAACAGACCTGTGTCTAGAAAGACAGTGTTGATTCCCTATTATTATTTTTTTTATCAAGGTGGATCTGTCCATAAAACGGCGCTATAAAAATCATCTGGATATCATTATTATTTTATAATCATAAATATATATTAAAAAAAAGATATATCTGGGTTTTCGTTATTAACCCAAATACAATCTTATACACTTTTCAATGTAAGATAAAGATTGTGTCGTGAAAGGGGAATTTGCGGGCACTTGGGATCGAACCCCGCACCTCTTGATCATGAGCCGAGCCCCGAACCTCCAGGCTACCGACGAACTCCATATTGCTATGTGTTAGAAAGTGTATGTATTGTATTTAATCTATTTTACATATTATATCATTCGGCCGGTTATAATTAATTTATACTTGAATATGATGTTGAATTAAATATATGTATTGTCTTTGACAACAACAAAAAAAGAATATTTTCCGTATCCTTGTTCCAGGAAAACACGTGTAAAAAATAAATAAATATGTAGGTATACTTTATAATAAAGGACTCGAACAGGATGTTGTATTCAATTATTTATCCGCGTTGTATGGGGGATGAAAATATAAATATAAAAAGTCAATTACAAAGGACACTCGTATAATTTACTACCCTATAAATCAAGGTATTATCGACTGCGAGGACAATAAAATTCGGGAAATCATTGAAAGCAGAAAAAAATCATTACAAATTATTTTCCTCATCCTGGCTTTGTTCGGAATACCAAAGGGACTTTTGGGTCGAGCCTAATAATAATTTTAACATAAAGTTAAAATAAATTTAGACCTTTCATGATCAAATACTACTTTAAATCGATATTTAGTACGGTACTTCTGTCACCAGATGGAGTGATTATCACGCCCGAACAAAAATTGAATATAAAGCGAGGGAGTATTTATATAGTACCTACTCGTATTATAACAGTACCTATGTAAAATAAGTAATGAATACCTACATATTATTATAAATTTATACAAACTCCACAGCATTTTTATTTCAATGTTGTTTTATTTTGTCATACGTTAAAATGTATGTTCTAAAATATTACAAAATAAAAAATGTCACAATAAATATAACTTGTTGTGAATGTATTTGGGGCTACTTTTATCAAGGCTTTTCATTGCACTTAACAAAATACATGAGTGCCTGTCAACGGCAAAACAACAACTAAATTTATTTTATTTATCAATAATTAAAGTTTTTTGCTTTAGAAAAAACATGATAAATTAAACTTTATAAGGTTCATATACAGTCTTTGAGAAAGATATTAAAATTAGATATGAACTAAACAAATCACATCTAAGTATACACAAAATACAACCAATATCAGTTCATCATGAATAGGTACAACTCAATAAACATAACATCTATATAGGTATAATTTAATTAATGAAAACATCACTAAGCATTAAACACACCTACACAACTATACAATATGTATATTCTGCTGAAAAATCATCGTCCTTCAGAAATAACAGAAACCTCAAACAGATAATTTCAACTGACTGAAAAAGCCTCCAAACTTTGCAGTCCTTTTCCATAAAATAAAAAAATCTATTCAGCTGAGTACCTATGTTATTTATACCGCTCTATAAGAAACACGAAATGAAGTACTTAAAAATAAAAAGAAAATCTTTATCTGAAACCATAATAAAATAAACTATTTCCAAGTCAATTTTTCATCATGTACCATAAGTTCCGTAGTAAGTTGAATTATATACAAACATGATTAGTTGTATCCGCCGGTCGGCACTGAATGTAGGTAACATATTAAGGTGCTTTTTGGGTAATTTGTTCACATACTATAGTAATGTACTTAGACAAGGGCGTATTCAGTGAGAGCAGCTACTGCCCCAGTTTGATCCACTCCTCTCCCGCAGTTGAGTTCTTGCCCCCCTCCTCAAGAATAGTAGGAATGAATGGAGAATTGGTTTCAAAGCGAGAGCTGCTCTCTTCTTTAGAATTCAGATTGAACTAAAGGTGTTTTTTATTTTTTTCCACAAAAATTAAAAGATTGAGATTTGCGTATTAACTTAAATTCCTTTACCAAATTGTGAAAATTGAGAGCAAAGAAGGGTCCAGTAGATAAAAGTTGTAATAATAAAAAGCAGTCAAGCTTCTGCTCTCCTTAAAAAATATTTTGGGTACGCCTGTGTATTTAGTGGTTGTACTAAACATCAAAATAACTTCCCCTTGTGTTTCTAGAATAATAAATTACTTAACTATTCATCTTGATAATTGATTTCGTTACTTTCGGACAACAAATCATTATATAAACTTACTACTTATCCACCACCCTTTCCCCTCGACATAGTATTACCACACTAGGTACTACAAGGTGTTAATGCTGTATTTCCGACAAGCCGACAAGCCATTCCTTAACCCTATACATACTTATGTTGTTTGAATAAGTTGGAGTCTGACAAACTTCGATACTTTTTGTATTATTTTCTGTCAACATATTCACGGCAGAACGGAAATTAAAGGTGTTTTTATCATGATATGATTTATCTATGTCAAAAAATATTTAGACATTTATTTTGTTTTCGTTTTCATTCATACAGATTTTCCAAAAAAAATAAATTGAAATTTGGTTGTTTTATATGCATATAGCTACTATACATGACCTATAATTATTTAACGTTTTCATAAAAAAAAAATGAATACAGAAAACAATACCTTTCTAAAAAGTTAAACAAAAATATTGTTTTTATTTTAATATACAATACTTAAAATTTATTTCTATTTTATTTATACACAAATATACAGCTTAAAGCTTTAATAAGAATAAAAAATCAATTACATGGTATCAAAAAATTAAAAAAGTATAAAATATGTAAGAAAGTATCAACACAATATTAAACAAAAAACAAGCATGAATACAATAAACCGATAAAAACAACTTGCAATTCAACAGTCGACGATTCATACTACATAAAAAAGTTATCGTAACAAAAATTGTCGCGATAGTTAATTAATTGAGTAACACAGGTTAATATAAAGTCTCTCTGACTTAAATTGATAATTTGATTAAAGAATGAAGGGTTTGAAACTATTAATTAAAAATAAACTAAATCATGATGCGAACTCGGAGTCCGCGAAACCGGTCGTGCGTTAGTCTTACTCAACAGTAACACAAAACAAAATAATAATAAATATTTATTTTATTTTATTTGATATTTTAAAATGAAGTGTTATAAAGTAAATGCCGATACAATTAATGAAATAGTAAACTAAATTAGTTTATTTAAAAGGTATGACTTAATTAATGATCCTACAAAAGCGACTTTGCTGCTACTTTTAGCTGGGGTCTCTAAGACCGCAATTGTAACTACTTTGACTTCATTGAAAAGAGGTTAAGACTTAAATTAGACAACATCAAAGGTTACAGAACCGGAAATCAAAACGCAATTTACTATTATTCTTTGAAAGCAATAATTTGTTACAAGTAAAATATTACTCAGTGTTATTAATCAAGATGAATCGCATATCCGGTAAATATCCGAAATATTTCTTATCATTACACTTCAACAATATCCAACATTTGGTGTAGCATGGTTGTATTAGATAACCCAAAATATTGACAAACTAAATTACTTTAAAAATAAACTAAATTGCTGTAAAAATGAATAGGTGTTTTAAACTTTTTCGTTCGATCGCTCGTCTTTTAATCACGCTCTAAACTACACCAACCACGTCAACGCTCACGCTCGTCTTTAAATCAACTACGTCATTTTTACTGCAGCAAAACACGCTTGAAACCCATAGAATTATATTACTTCGTATAGAAGTGCTGGTAGCTTAGCCGCGATGTTCCAACTCAGGTCGGCCGATCGGCCGACCTGCATTTTTGCCTTGTTCAGTACGAAATTGACCATCGTTCGAGTAAGACGTAGCGTTCCTTACAAAAATGCATGTTACACATCCACTATTCAGGTGTATACAACTCAATGGTATTTTATCAACTATTATTTAATTTTCTGTAAGTATCTTAAATTCCCAGTATGGAGTAACTATGTCGCCCTGAGACCCCAAATGAGGCATAAGGAGAGCGAAACGTTCATTCCACATCACAAAACTCTCCACGCTCCTCTTGGAAGCATAAGTGGAAGATCATGCGCCAAAAAACAAATTAAACACCCTTTCCAAACCACACAAAATACAGAACAGGTGGTGAGCCCATTACTTGGAGTAAATATTGTCACACATTTTTAAGTTTTTAGTTATATAAAAGAAAGGCAAAAAAATATTTACCGTTAGCAATCCAGTGTCTCAAGTTCGATTCTCGCTCTTTTCTGATCAATATACTCTTTTATTCAATGTCATATAAGTGCATCCATGAAGTTATATCTTTTGACTATAAGACCATTCAGATAAAAACAATAAATTATTGTCAATTTTTACTTTTTCCGAGAAACAATCTGCAGGGAGCAGAACAAGTTTTATTTATGTAGGAAAAATATTAGATTTTATTCAAATTTCAAATAATAAAAAAAAATTCATTGTACTATCGTTTCATTTTATGCGTGTTTGATAATATTTGGTGAAAACATGTTTGTTTGTTGTGTCATTAAAAAAAAAGGTTGTGTATGAAATAGTTAGATACATTCTCTCTTTACTTGCAGACACACAACGGAAAATGTTGTGAACACCTGATAAAAGTCTTGCTTCCTTATTGTTAATATATGAGTGAGAGAGAAATACGGATGCATCGCATGAGTAAAAGAGTACTTCGTAAAGGACTCGATATTGTACCATTGGCATTGTAACCATATTATATCCGTACACATAGAAAAAAGTTCATTGCATTCATATTGATGTTGTCTTATGCAGTGTATACTTGACATCCTTTTTCTAAAGTTGCTACTTCTCTCTCCTAGTACTACAAATTGCTAATATTTAAAAAAGGAACATGAAAATTGTGATTCATTGTTCTAAACACCATATCTAGTACTTTAGTACATATAAATCTATGTTGAAACCACACCAATCACGTAATTTTCATCGCAATAAAACACGCTCTGAACTACAACAACCACGTAAACGCTCGTCTTGAAATCAACTACGTCATTTTTACTGCAGCAAAACACTCTTGAAACTACACCAATCACGTAATTTTCATCGCAATAAAACACGATCTGAACTACAACAACCACGTAAACGCTCGTCGCTCGTCTTGAAATCAACTACGTCACTTTCACTGCAGCAAAACACGCTCGAAATCATACCAATTACGTTATTTTCATCGTAGTGAAACACGCTCTAAACTACAACAACCACGTAAACGCTCGTCGCTCGACGTCCAATCAACTAAATACGTCATTTTAACCGCATTACAATATGTAACACGCTCCAAGCCACACCGACCATGTCATTCTCATAGCAGTACAACACACTTTATTATATACTAAATGATTCATTTATAGTGATTACTTATCTGGACGTAATCTGTTACCCGGTCAAATCTTTATTCATCCCATCTCTAGTATTAATATTATGGTCTAAAAGTTATTCAACTTTTAACAGAACAAAGGTGTTAAAGATGGCGGTAAGATAAAATCGGAGGGTATGTATTTTCTTTTTATTTTATAGATCGTTAACTTGCCAAAAAAAGTTTCATTGTGTTAGTTTTTTTTGCAAAATAAAGAAAATAGAACAACGCTCATTATATTGAAAACGTTTGTTATACGAGTATTGTTACAGTTTTTAGATCGTGTTAAAAAGGTACTATTGTATTTTTTTTAATAAATTACACGTTATAGTGGTTTGTTACATCGTTTGTAGGGTAGGAAGAGATGACGAAGCACTATTTACACTTTACAAGATGTATACATTATTATATTCTGCTAAGTAATTGCAATACTTCAAAGTATACTTAGTACCAAATATATTAGTAGGTATGAAACATCTTATTTCAATATAATATTATTTTGAGATCGACTGTTGTTTGGAAAGTTGCATACTATCCATGAATTAAATAAATTCCCACATAAATTCTCTCCTCTCTACTTTGAAGCTTCTCTAAACACAGTATAAAACATGCCTTCTCCATTTGGATGGACTTTGTATAACAATTGACTCATTACACACGAAGTACCACCTGTTTTGAGTCACGTACTTTTTCGACAATCCCTTCGATCTGATATCATCTATTGTTATCATAAAAAAGAGTAGGTATTGTGAAGGAAGTCCTTTCGAGTCACTTTTTTTGTGTTCACGAATTTAATATAAATTTTCATCAAGTACATACCTACCTACCATTAATCGATCGCCAATATTGAGTGTTTGTCAAATTATTTTTAGCATATATTTATTTATAATGTATGTTTGGGAAATATGTTTGCGAGGGATGGAAGATGCGATTAAGACATTGAAAGAAGGAAAGCGGCCGGTGCTAGAGTGAACAGTACACTTCGATCTATTGTCAATATTGGCTGAACATGGGTAAAATGCTGGTTCACAATAGCATTCTGGTACCATCACTTACATATGCAAACGAGACATGGATGTGGCTGAAGAAGGACGAAAGTGAAATAAATGCAGCGGCGATGCGATCGTTAAAAACAATGGTTGGTAAAACGCTGCGTGATAGAGTGAAAAATGAGGATATTAGAAGAATGAGCGGATGCAAAACGAGGGTTGCGGACGAAATGTAGAAGAAGCAAAGTAAATGTGTAAATTAAGATCTGTTTGGCGTTCCGTTCTCTCTACCTACTCCACTTGGGACACGGCGTGAGGGTATAGTATAGTAAAATATATTCATTTCATTTTTTAATCATAAGCTTTATTAAATACCTAATCGCGAAGAAATTCAAAAGCAAAACTATGAAATTTTCTTCCTCAAATTACAAACCAATTGCTATTTTTGTAGTACAATATTATGGTGCAATACTTTTGCACTAGTTTGGTTTGGATTAAATTTTTAAAGCACCGTTCCTTGTCTTATTTCCTAAGGGATTATAAGTATACACAACAACATGATACGGCTGTGCTTAGAAAAGTCCTTCAGTTCATCGACATCGAATTATCTTGCTTTGAAATTTATTTATTAGAATAACATAAGTAGAATTAAAAAAAAAACAATAATCCTCTTCGTGTTCGGTGGTTTTCGGAATCTCCGTGTGATAGTTTTTAACCCTAGCTTTCGGCGAACGCGCTGTCGCCATCTTCAGAGGCCTGAGTCAACAACACACTTTTTTTTTTTTTTGTTAAATTTAATTTAAATTCGTCTCACGTTCCCGCTCCGAAGCGTTCGGGTGCAGACGATGTTGCAAGCAAGTGTCAATTTCGTTGCTAAGATACACAATAGTTACGAAAATTAACACTTTGGCGCACCATCGTCTGCACCCGAACGCTAGCGGAGCGGGAACGTGACGCGATAGTGTGTTGTTGACTCAGGCCTCAGGAGTGTGAAGTGTCGTCATGTTGTTTATTGTTGCAACGTGAGCGTTGTATCGTGCTGATGTAAGTTTCGCTTGTTGCTACTGGGTAGGCATCGTCATCTTATGTGTGCCGGTGTTTGCCGCGCATGGTGCGCGGGTTGCGTCGATCACGATGTGTAATAATCATCTTCTTCTTTGCTCTCGCCTTTATCCTATTTATTTGGGGTCAACTCTCCTAGTCTCTCGGGCTTGCGCCTTCTGAAGCCAAATAACATGTTTCTGGACACCTCACTTCGGCTTTTTGTTACTCAGAAATTTATATATATCATATTTACTCGATGTTATCTACCTTTTATTAATTGTACTATATTTTGTCCTGTTTTATGTTTTTTATATAATTTTGTATTTTTTTTTATTCAATAAAATAAACATACTTTCAAAAGGGGCATTGAAGAGAGTGTAGCTTAAAAGATTCCCACGACGGCGGTTTAAGCCGGTCGGTCCTTCAGACCTGCCCAATGGCCCGCCCGTGAGGACAATTTTGGTTTGAATGTGCGGATAAATAGGAGTCTATGACTCCTGAAATATCCGGGTGTGAGGTGGGTCTCTCTTCAGTCCTCATCCTTCAAGTTCTCCGGTCCCCTGCATCTTCTGAACGCAGCTCTGCTTCCCTCAGGTCCCTGGCAATTGTGGACATCCAGGTGGTCACTGATCTGCCTGGTCCTATAATAATAAATGTAAACATAGTTGGGATTTGTGTTCTACAAAACCAAGTCAAATAACATTCTGAAGCTTTCACAAAATTAATAACCTTGTACATATATTAAGAAATACTGGATTTTTGTTTATTTGGACTGAATATTAAGCAAAGGTAATACTACAGGAATCCTATCATCAATGTTAGACAAACACTTGAATATTGATTATAGAATATTTTATTATTTTGAAATATGAGCTGTGAAAACTGTTTTTTATTTTTATTACTTTCGAGTTCAAATTGTTGAAATTGGTAAATGAACATAATTCAAAATTGTTTTACTAAAATTAATTCTTAAAATATAAATCTTCAAAATTATCTTGTTCAATACCTATTTATAAAATCTTGGGAAATTTGATACTTAAACGAGTATCTTCGATATTTCCATTATTTTAATCTCGAATTAATTTGTATCAAAGCTTATTTTGCTTTTTTATTGAAAATGAGATTTTGTATTAAGCTTTAATTTTTTTATATATATCAAGCTTTTTTGTTTTTTTTTTTTCGTTGCGGCTTACGATATTGAAACGTTCTAGTATAAAACAGAATATATTTCAATTTGTATTTAAATATATAAAATAAGAAACTTTGTTATTTTCAGAATATTCAACTTATTGTGGTATTCATAATAGATTCTTATTTTAAACATAAGACAAAATCTTATGTTCGAGGTCGTCAAATTTAGCGCATTACATTTTTTCTAATATCAATTAATGTACAGAAGCAAATAAGTTACGCAACTAACACAAGGACACTGCTAATTTTGCAGGTGCGTTAAATAAGATAAAGAAATCACAAAAACTTACCATTTTAAGAATCATCATCATCATCATCATTGCCCTCAACGCTCCCCTCGGGAGCACAGGGCAGAAACCAGTCTCCTTCATTCAGAGCGTCTCTGTGCCAATTGCGTCACCTCTTTCCACGACATTCCTTGCGCTCTGATATCATTGTCATAGAAACGGTGTATTGTGAAAGAGGGACGCCCGGACCGACGAAACCCCTGCGGACTGAAGAACATTTAAGAATATTTAAAAATATTCTTACATTATTTCATACGATCAAGTAACCTGCATATTATGTATTATTTTATAATCCTCGGGCATTCATAGTTTTGATGATACATCGAACGATTTCTATATAATATACCTACCTACTGGATTTTCAATATTTGCAATGAAATTTTTTCAATAGACATGTTTCATGTAATCCGGAAAAGAATCAATATGTTTTCGAGTGTCTTGTAAAAAGCAAGTATTCTGTATACGACATTAAACATTTTCAATACAGCGATGAGGTATGACATCTATCCTGAGGCCTGAGTTAACAACATACTATCGCGTCACGTTCCCGCTCCGCTAGCGTTCGGGTGCAGACGATGGTGCGCCAAAGTGTTAATTTTCGTAACAATTGTGTATCTTAGCAACGAAATTGACACTTGCTTGCAACATCGTCTGCACCCGAACGCTAACGGAGCGGGAACGTGAGACGAAAGTGTGTTGTTGACTCAGGCCTCTGAATGTCTTCAACTTTCATTTGCACGGAGACGATGACTCACACTCACCCTATTTGTGTTGTTTTATTCTTGTGCAAAATACATTTTTAGATACTTACTCATTTCATACGCACACAAAATACATAAGTAATTTATAATAAAATACCATATTATTTTTATATTGTATATAATTCTGTGATGCGACATATTAAATTATTTTCGATTGTTTTTAATCCATCGATGCTTTTGACGAAATGTTAATCTACACTACGGATATAGTTATGTAGTTGAAAGGCGAAAGGTCGATGTTTATACTGTTATACTATGTATGAAAATAAACTTCTATTTCCTACAACAGAAAACATGCACAGTGTTTATGTGAATATTCACTGCAACGCCAACGCTACAATTTCGTAAGTTCAGCATGCAAATAAAAATAACACCTACGGTTTTATCTCCTATCCCAGAATGTCTGTAAACAAGCAATAATAGCACTCAGCTCCACATAGAATGTTTCAGATTATTGCTTGTATTCCTTTCAATAACAGACATTCAACCATTGACTTTAGTTTTAGTTTCATGTTTCGATTATCGAGTTTGTGTCTTTTATTTAATACAAAATCATTCAGACGAGTTCGTTGCCAGTCAAGAAAGAGTTTAAGTGACCCTAGGTAGGTATACATAATAGATAGAAACCGTTAGATAAGTAAATCAGATGACATTCTTTTATCTTTAGATCTTTTAGCCTAAGAACTTGAGCATCTTTCTGACCCTCTAAATCTTTGTAGGAACCAATCCGAAGATTGGCATTTTCAAAAATATTTAAATTTTATTTTTCAAGATACTTTTGGCGCTAAAAGGACAACTGGAATGTTAATTACAATATGCAGTTAGTCTGCTGGCTACTTCAATTGTGGGATATGCCATATACTATCAATATATGTATATATATATTGATAGTAAAGCTAGAACTTAACTGTATTTATATTTATATACTATTTCTTTTACAGTTTTTTATTATACTTTTATTTTAAATAGGTCTTAAATACAGATTGTACCTGTTGATCTGTTTTCAGTAGGCTGTGTTAAGTGTGAAATTAGAGTAAGTTTTGATTGTGTATAAAAATTGTTATAAACTGTTTTAACATTATAAAAGGCGAAAACCGTATATTGCTTTAAAAAAACTTCTTATGTAGTAAACTGGAAGAAGTTTGAGTGAGGGATTTTGTCAAAAACTGATAATTATTGGAATATGCCCTTTATCTAGAAGTTGATAGCTCTGAGCGATACAGAGAAAGCATTTTGTAACGAAATTTGTGTCCTTCAAATGTATTTATTATTTAATACCAACTTATTTTCCTTGTTCAGGAAACAGTTTAAATATCAAATGACACTGAATATAATATTATTTAGGTAAACAAAAATAGGACAGAATTCATTGTAATTTTAATAAGAAGACATTATAATACAAAATTATTTGGCTATTATTTCAAGTATTTCGCGTTGAATAATTTTATTTGGTATTTATGAATTACTCTCATCAATAGATTTAAGCCTTTAAAATCAATGAGTTTTTTTTACATAATTATATGTTATATTTTTCCATAAATGAGTTTTATTCTGAAATTTGTAGATGGAAAATCAATTTACATTGTTTTTTCTTTCAATCAATGAAAAACCAAATTTTGACAAAGCAATAATTTATATGCAATAAACTTATTAATATTATAATGTAACTGGACACATTTATCAAAATTTGACAAAATAATTTTCAATGTAAAAAAACTACCTTATTATTTATTACTTCGACAAAGTACCGATTTTGACTTATGTATGTATGAGGTATGAAATGTTCAAAAAACGTTAGAAAAAAGTATTGAGATTGCATATTAGGCTTTTATCGGTCTAAAAAGATCAAATTATCCATATCCACAATCATGGAATAATAAATTATGTCTCTCTTAGTGACACTTCTATATATTTATTTATTATTTTTGCACATCATCATTATATAACAGTGTAAACAAAACAATATGAAATTTAATATACTAGGACGATATGCAGTGGGAGATTATCACTATCAAGAGATTTCTTCCATCTAACCACGAATCATAAAACAGATAAGTTTTGTTTCGATTTTGGCAAAAACTTTCTTACCCGTCATTTGATTTTCACGCATTCTGACCAAAGAACACCATTTGAAATAAGAATATTCTTTTTCTTTCCTTATAAGGCAAGACACCCGACATCGAGTGATTTCTGACAAAAATATAAAACCATCCACATTCATGCGATTCCTATTACAATTAACGCTCTACTTATTCCTAGAAATATAGATTTATGTCGACGGCGTAAAGCATATTTTTGTATATTATTACATCATACTCTGGTCAAAAGTGCACACTCTAGTTAAATGTCTGTTCTATTTTCATAAAAACATAAGACTTTTTACAAGATATGGTTTGTTAGTCACACCTAGAATTGTATTTTTTGTAAATATGGGTGAGAATGTTTACTTATTTTTCTATTTTAATTGACATTCGTTTCTTTTGTTTCTTCACACGTAAAAAATGACATTGTATTATTTCTTACAATGTTTCCATGACCTTGCGACGGACTTTTGCATATACTTTTTTTATTCTTGCGCTCTCATGCGCTCTTTTACTTTGTACCTCTCATGGTACAAGGTAAAATAGTCAATTATTACAATCTTCAAAAATTAATTTTTAGCTCAGTCGGTAGAGATTTCAAACAAACAAAGAGTATTGGAAAGTACAATTGACTACATAATAAATGCTCAGGGTCGAATGGGTTAACCCAGATTTTATCACAAAGACTTCAAGACTTTTCTCTCTATAAATTCAACAATGCATATTGCCAGTAAATCAACGGTGCCTTCCAACAATCCCCAATAAGAAGGAAAGATTCAGAAACAAAATAAAATTGCTATTTCATTATTTCCTTTTCAATTTATTCCAAACCTCCAGTATACGGTGACACCTTTGGTATGGTCAATGAATTTACATACATTTTATAAATACTTTCTCGACAATAAAATAATAAAAGATTAAAACCTTGTTAATCATTCGCTATGTGGCAATCTAACTAACCCTTAGATTAAAAGTTTAAAATTAAATAATGATTGTGGCACATCATCCTTAACTCCTACCCTTTCTTTTCAGAAACGACCTACATATATCATAAAGTTATCAAACTCTGTTTGATTATACGATTTACATTAACTTTAGAACAAAATATATATATAATTACGAATGAATGAGAACAACCTGATTAAGTTATCTTCCTTCGAGTTCCACTTCACTTCCCGTGTCCCGAAATTGAAGATTCTTTCCTGATAGGTACATAAGGTTTATTCTGGTATAAGAGGAAGTTAGCATCTTGATAATTGAAAGAGATTTATTCTCTTGTTAACTGAAGAATTTATTCTGGTAACAAGATATATCCTGAATAATTGAGAAATTCATTCTGGTACTAAGGCATAACTTGAATCACTGAGGAATTCATTCCGGTACTGAGTTATATCCTGAATAACTGAGGAATTCATTCCGGTACTGAGTTATATCCTGAATAACTGAGGAATTCATTCCGGTACTGAGTCATATCCTGAATAACTGAGGAATTCATTCCGGTACTGAGTTATATCCTGAATAACTGAGGAATTCATTCCGGTACTGAGTCATATCCTGAATAACTGAGGAATTCATTCCGGTACTGAGTTATATCCTGAATAACTGAGGAATTCATTCCGGTACTGAGTCATATCCTGAATAACTGAGGAATTCATTCCGGTACTGAGTCATATCCTGAATAACTGAGGAATTCATTCCGGTACTGAGTGCCGTACATCCTTAAACATTAAAGGACAACGTAATTAGTATTTATCAAACTATGTTTCGGTTTATTTTATTAAATAACGAAATTTCTCTCATCGAAAATATAATTGTAACAATTTAGACTCACCATATTTTTGATGACGGCCTGAATTACCACTGATTTTAATAATTAATTATGATTAAACTGTCAATCGACAAATAGAACACATTTCTAAAACTGATTTATACATTAATCAACCATTTTAAAATGGGAAGGTTTCTTTTAAACCTTATAATATTCACTATCGCATTTTGCGATCTGCCAATTTGGAATGTCGAATACCAAAGAGGAAGCGTTCCTGCCTTCGACCGCCAATATTGAGAAATCCTCCCACCACGCATGCGCGGCGTTGCGTTCTCAATCTCTGTCTTGCCAACGAACAAAATCGTTTCTCTATAGTGATATTAAAATTATCGCTACAACCTGATGAGCATTGAGATCATTCATTGTTATAAAATTTATGTTAATATCTTAGAAATTGAATGAAACGTGGAAATATAAGAAAGTATAGACTTTGAAATACAATATTCTATAGGAAGAAAATGTAAATACTTTGTAAGCAAGGACAACTTAAGCGAATTTATTTAAATTTTCAATTCTTTGAAACAAGGTTGTGTTTTTGTTTACCTACCTTGTGATTGCCTTGAAATATTTATAATACTACTTTTCACCCCCTACAGTTAATGTTTAATATTAAAATTGCAAACTTATTGTTATATATACAACAAATATTTTACCATTTTTATATTCAAAATACGCCTTTTGGAACATAAAAATGTCTTAAAAAGACGTCTTTTTTTACTACTACTACTATACCATCACGGCATATCCCACAAGTGGGGTAGCCAGCAGATCAGCTGCATGATAGAAACATGCAAACTGTCCTCGTCGTGCCAATATAAAATCAAGACATTCAGGATGGGTGGCAAGCCTCATCGCTGAATTTAAGATGTAAAATGTCTTATTTTTTTCGAACACCTGCCTTTTACAGGACACTCGAAAACTTACGCGGAAGAGTGGGAGACCAATTCTTTACCGGGTGCTCCACGGGATAAAGCCTTTTTAAAGATTAAAGATTGCGTCTTTTTTTACACACATTTTATCACGATATCTTTCACTGAAGGTAGTGGATTCACAAGCTTTTAGTACCCCAGAAAAAGATGATTAGGAAATAAAAACTTTTCATTACTGAATCGTAAGTTTACTGGAAGAAATTGCCTCAAAGTAATATGAACGCCTTTTGTAAAATTTATTTTGGCAATGAAGTGTTTATTAATATAAAAGATGTTAAAATCACTTTATTAAATTACTTATTTAGCCGTTAATTTTGGTATATCAGTATTTTTTTTAGAAAACTATAAAAAGGACAATCTAAGTAATAATCACATCATTTTTTTTTTAGAAAACTATAAAAAGGACAATCTAAGTAATAATCTTAATGAAAAAATTGTAGAAATTGTCCTGCAAAAACAAGGATTTCGAAAAAAAAATACACTGAATTCGGCGACGAGGTTTGTCACCCATCATCCGTAATGTCTTTTGTTTATTGGATTGAGCTGAAGCCTGAGTCAATAACACACTTTCACGTCACGTTCCCGCTCCGTTAGCGTTCGAGTGCAGACGATGTTGCAAGCAAGTGTCAATTTCGTTGCTAAGATACACAATAGTTACGAAAATTAACACTTTGGCGCAACATCGTCTGCACCCGAACGCTAGCGGAGCGGGAACGTGACGCGATAGTGTGTTGTTGACTCAGGCCTCTGGAACGTGACGCGAAAGTGTGTTACTGACTCAGGCCTCAGATCTGCTCCCTACCGAACTAGTGGAACGTTTCGTGATGGTATAGTAGAAAAATGTGAAAATATTTCCACAAAAAACCATGACATATAAATTATTATAAATAATATTCATAAGTATCTTTACATTTCCACTTGATTAAAAAAAATACTGCAAGTTATAAATTTAGCATCGGAGATCTCAAAATAAGCCCTTCTTATTTAGGAAGATCAGTACCTTCATAATTACTCCAGCTAAGAATTTGGGTAGAAATTGTCATTTGTAATGATTTATAGTACCCATAGTATATATTGTAGTATATGGATGATGACCCGACCAAGAATGTTGTGGTAGGCGTAATGAGGATAAGAAGGATTCTACTGTTTGTATTAGGTGGTCGGCAGTGGGTACCTTCCTTTCTTCCTTATAATCCTGTCTCCAGGACACGTAATGCTGTGTACATCGTACAGAAGTAGTGGACTTATGGAACAGTGGTGTAATTTGTATAGAAACACTCATGCACATACATTATATCGTTTAATTTTTTTTTTACATACATAGACAATTTACACAGATCGAGCTAGTCCCAAACTATGATGAATCTTGTATTATGAGTACTAACGCGACGGTACACACATATACATTGCACTAAACACATATACATGAAAATGTACATTCGAAAGTACATTGTATATGTGTATCGTCGTGTTAGCACCCATATTACAAGATTCATATCTAAGTTTGGGACAAGCTCGATCTGTGTGAATTGTCTATGTATGGTTTTTTGAAATAAAGTATTAGGGCTAGTGAAGGGGTTACTTAGGATAAACAAATTAAATTATGGGATTAAGTTTATTTTTAAAATTGTATAGTGTAGAGGGGGGAGGGACGCCCGGGCCGACGGAACCCCTGCGGACGGAAGAACAGTGCTCTTTTTGGCCAACTATCATTAGGCATTCTCAAAACATGTCCCAGCCAGGACCATCGGCCCTCCTGTATTACAGAGATTACAGGTCTCTGCTGGGTGCGCCGGCGCACAGCATCATTTGTAACATGTTCATACCATTTGACATCAAAAATCCTTCTAAGACACTTATTCTTCCGCTCTTGAGCCTTGTTTAAGTGCCAAGACTCACAGCCATATAAAAGGCGTCCCTCTTTCACAATAAACCGTTCCTATGACAACAATATCGGAGCGCAAGGAATGTCGTGGAAAGAGGTGACGCAATTGGCACAGAGACTGGTTTCTGCCTTGTGCTCCCGAGAGGAGCGTTGAGGGCGATGATGATGATGATGATGATAGTGTAGAACAATCTCTTATATTGGAATACATTTTGAACTGAAAAAGGGTGTGGTTGTGGCCTGAGAAGCCAAGTAGATGATTTGGTAAAAAAAAACCTAATTAAAACAACATTCAAATAAAAATATTTTCATGCTAGATAAGAAAAGCTGCACGAAAATCTTAATCCCGCCACTGCAAGGTAGATTGTATTTGTTTTTAGTATCACCATTTATGATCCATTGACCATTACCCTTAGTATCTAACTAACGATGTCACGTAACTTCTCACCCTTACCATAATAATAGTATACATAACCCAACACTGACTTGTGTCTACTTAATATATTATATTATATTGTAAGTAATACCTACATATAAACCTACTTAACATTACCTATTTTACAGCACACATGCCTTGATAATATAATGTTCTAAGTAGTTTGTGTTTTCCCTATGCAATATATCTACGTAAATACTATTGAGTATGGGTCAAATTGAATAGGTACCTAATGTTAGTTAAAAATGAAACATTTTAACTTTACAATAGTTTGTCTTTTAAACCGCTTTAACAATAATAATAATTAACTTTATTGTACAATACATATTTAAAAAGTCATAAAATAATGTGTTACAAATATATGATATACATATCGACGGTGGAAAGGCTATTTGACTAACGTGCACATCGTCAACTTTACAGTAGAGCGATTTTAAACTTAAATTTTTCGAAAAAAAATCATAACAAATTAATGAATTAATATATTTCAAACTTGTTTTCTACAACTTTTGGTAGATATTTTATGCTATTTATTGAAGTAAATAACATTTTATTTACTTAAAAGTTCTGCAAGTTAAGTGGTCTGTTAGTAAAATCGTTTTCTGGGACAGTCAGGCAAAACGACTAACATCCTACTCTTGAAGATTTTCAGATAGGTCCAATTGACTAAAGTGCATTTTTTACCCAATAAATTGTCCAGTAAAACGATTAAGATCCTAATTCTGTACTTTTCTAATAGGTTTAATTGACTAACTTGCATTTTGAACCTGATAAATCGTCCAGTAAAATGACGTAAAAGGATTTAAAAAATAAAATTGCATCAGGAATAACATCTTATTCCATGATTCATAAATGTAAATATTCAAGTAAAACATCTAAAGAAGCACGCGTTGCATCTTATAATCGATGAAAACAGGTAAACAACAGTGGTCACGAACGTGGCACAATAATTTTTTTAAGATGGCGAGGTATTTAAAAGACACAAAGTAGTGAAATATTGGAAATATATATATTATAATATAAAAATAGTTTTACCACAAAAATAAAAGAAATTAGAAACAATAAAAAATATAAAAAATCATTAAACCTTATTATCAATTGAAACATAAAAAAATGAACAAACTTGGTCTAGCTTTACAAACAAACAAACTTGAGGAAGAACCTGAAGAACCTGAGTAATCATCATCATCATCATGAGCTCGACAGCCCTGGGTGGACCTTGGCTGAATCCAGTAGTCTCTTCCACTCTCGTCTATCCATTGCTTTTGTCTTCCAGTTAGTTATTTGCAGTGTAGATGCATCGGCGCTGACAGAGTCCATCTATCGCAGTTTAAGTCTTCCTGGTCTTCTTCGTTCTTGTGGTGTGAGGAGTGTGAGGCGTTTTACAGGGCTATCGTCGTCCATTCTGATTATGTGACCAGCCCACCTTAAGCGCCCCACCTGGAGCTGATCACATCGGGCTCTCCATACATGTCATAAAGCTCTTTGTTGTATCGACGACGCCAACCATTATGATCTCTCACAGGACCGTAGATTGTTCTGAGGATCCTTCTCTCAAACGCTGCAATGGATCTCTCTAGAGCTTTTGTTAGTACCCAGGTTTCAGAAGCATATATCAGGACTGGCTTTATCAGGGTTGTACATATATGTACAATACAATTTCGGTATTTCTTTTGACTAGCTTTGAACTTAATTGTCTTTGGAAACCGTAGTAACAACGATTTGTAGCCATTATCCTCCTCCTAATTTCATCCTGTATGTCGTTGTTACTAGTTACTGTGGAGCCCAGGTAAGTAAACTCTTTGCTCACCTCAAAATTATAGCCACCAGCCGTGAAGATTCGTAGAATTGGACCATTTGCGTTACATGCTACCATCAGCTTTGTTTTATCTTCATTGATGGTGAGTCCCATTATTTTAGCTTTCTGTTCCAGTGCCACAAACGCCTCACGGGTAGCTTCGAGGGATCGTCCGATGATATCAATATCATCTGCGTATGCAAGCAGCTGAACTGACTTGAAGAATATATTGCTTCTGATACCTATATTTGAGTCCCTGATAATTTTCTCTAGGGCTATATTGAACAAGAGGCATGCTAATGCATCTCCCTGTCGTAGACCATTATGAGTTTGGAATGGATTGGAGAGGTCTTGGTCGATTCTTACTTTTGTAATAGTTGGGCTCATTGTTGCATTTACAAGTCTTATCAGTTTACTTGGTATTCCTAGTTCGGACATTGCTTTATATAGTTCACTCCTGTTGATGCTATCATAGGCTGCCTTGAAGTCAATAAACAGGTGGTAGGTGTCTTTGTTGTACTCCTGGCATGTTTGTAGTATCTGTCGTAAACTATGGATTTGGTCAGTTGTGCCTTTAACAGTTGTAAACCCACATTGATATTCACCAACTATTGTTTTAGTATATGTAGAAAGTCTTGAGAAGAGGATATTTGAGAATATTTTATACGCCGTATTCAGGAGTGTTATGCCTCTGTAGTTTTTGCTTTCAAGCTGGTCTCCCTTCTTATGCAGCAGACACAGGACACCCTCAGACTAATCATCAGGCAGCATTTCTCCATTCCATGCTTCCGTTATTACTTCATGCATTGTCTGGGTAAAGCATTCCGGTGCGTTTTGATATAATTCGCTTGGGATGGTGTCTGCACCTAACGCTTTGTTGTTCTACAGCTTTTTTATGGCTAGCTTGACTTCCATCAGTGTTGGCTCGTTAAATATTGTCTTCAATTGGTAATTCTCCTATCAGGGATTCGTCATTTACTTGTTGGCTATCACCATTGAGAAGTTTATCAAAATGCTCTGCCCACCTTTCCAGTACTGCGTTTTTATCACTAACAATCAGACCTTGTTTATTTCTACATGCGATTGTTTTCGGTTTGAAAACCTTTCTTAGCGCATTGGTTGGGCGGTAGAGTTCTCGGGTATTTTTTAGTTGGTATAATTCTCATATTCTCTGTATTTCTCTTTTTTCATGTTCGCGTTTCTTTCTCTTATGTATCCTCTTTTCCTCTTGCTTAAGATTCCGATATGTTTCTCTTGCTGCTCTGGTAGTGTGCTTGCTTATCATATTGTGGTATGCTGCGTTTTTGTTATTGGTGGCCACTTGGCACTCATCATCAAACCAATCATTTCTCTTATTGTTTTTACGGTAACCTAATGTGCTCTCCGCTGTTTTCAATACCATGTCCCTGCATTGTGTCCATCTATCATTCAATGTGACAACTTGTTGAGTATTGTTAGGTGTACTATTTGCTATCTGTCTGCAGAAAAGTTCTAATGTCTCTCTGTCAACTCAACTCAACTCTGTCTCTCAACTTCTCTACATCTATTTTTTTCATCTTATTCATCTTTCCTTTCTTAGCATTTGAGATACGAGCTCTGAGTCTTGCAACCACCAGATAGTGGTCAGAGTCTTTGTTAGCTCCTCTGTAGCTACGAGCATCTATGAGGTCTGAACAATGGCCAGCATCAATCAACACAAATGATCTATTTGATTGCGAGTGCGGCCGTCGGGGGACTTTCAGGTTTTCTTATGTATATGTATCTCTATGCTTAAACATTGTCCCACCTATGACCATTCTTTTAGCTGCTGCAAATGTCACCAGACGGGTACCATTCTCATTACTTTCATTGTGTAGGCTATGTATGCCGATTGTAGGGTGGTATGCAGCCTCAGTTCCCACTTTTGCATTGAGGTCTCCAATAATGATCTTTATGTCATGTCTTGGACATTTATTCCATGTTCTGTCAACGCATTCATAAAATTCATCCTTTTCATCGTCACTTTTGTCTTCCGTTGGTGCATGGACATTTATAATTCTGTAGTTGAAAAACTTTCCCCTAATTCTCGGTGTACATAATCTTTCATTTATTGGTTGGAAGTCAATCACCAGGTGTCTTTTGCTTCCCGTGTCTTGATCCTTCCCGTGGCAGCTATAGTATATTGTGTGTTCTCTCCTATCCATAATTCCATTACCAGTCCATCTTATCTCCTGTAGGGCAGCGATGTCTATTTTATATTTTATTAGGGCATATGTCAGTAATTTCAATCGTCCTGGTCTGTACAGAGAGAGTACATTCCAGGTTCCAATTCGTAAATCGTTGTCCTTATTTCGTTTGTCGTGTCGTCCAGGGGTAGTGCCGATATGTCCGAGGCTCCTTGGATTTTTCGTTACTTGATTTTTTCCTAGGGTGAGGTTGCCAGTCTTATGCCAAACCCCCTACCAGGAGGGCCAGGGTTTTTCTGTTGGGGTTTTCCGTTCCTTAGCTGGGTTGCTGTCCCGATATCTATCGACACATAAATATTAGCAAAATAATTATAGTAAACAAATATTAGTACCTACACATTGGCTATAGTAATTTGATTCTTAAGGATTATTTTTGCACAATGCAACAGGCGACGTGAAGCGCTAGCAGCGCCATAATTTTCCATATAGTTTTTATTTTCGAAATTAAAAATGTATGGTGTAAATAATTTTCCTCATAATTTTTCTTCCCGTGAATTTGTAAGACATTTTAATAGCCTATCGGCTATTCTGGGTGGAGAGGAATCCAACAAATCAGAGATCATTCAAATCGGTACAGCCATTCTTGAGTTATAAATGGTGTAACACACACGAGTTCCTTTTATATATTAGAAGATAAGGAATTCTACTTTATCAACACCGAAACAGTAAATGGTCTTTTTCTTTACTTACCTTGCGTAGACTACTTTTTTGAAAACCAAACAATTTTAGTGTTTCTCCTTTTACCACGGTTGTGCACAGACTAACGTCACTGTGAGAGAGTGTCATATATTTGTACTCTTTAAGTAACATTAATTTGTCATAATAAATTTACAGCTAACGTCCATTTCTTATTTGTAGCAGTTTTTTTGAATTGGCTTACAACCCAATTCTGTACTTTTGGTATTAATTATATTTGATTAACAGACAAAAATAATGAAAAAATTATTGTAGTAAAATGATAAACGTGTTGAAAATGATTACTGATGTGTTAAGCAAATTGTCTTACGTGCCGAATGCAGTAAAAATGAAATGGGTTTAATTGACTAAAATACCATTAGCGTGTTACTTTCTAGTGAAGAAAAATGACTAACACGCCTAATGTAATAAAAATGATATGGGTTTTATTGACTAAACCGCCATTGACGTATTATTTTCGAGTGAGGATTAAAGGCTAACGTGCCATACAAAAACATAATATAAACGAGGAAAAACTCTAAACAGATTTATCGGATAATTTTTAATCGTGAATAAAATCTAACAAGCTCAAATTGTTGAAATCATAAAAAGGCAAGG
Source organism: Athripsodes cinereus (assembly GCA_947579605.1). Classification (NCBI taxonomy): domain Eukaryota; kingdom Metazoa; phylum Arthropoda; class Insecta; order Trichoptera; family Leptoceridae; genus Athripsodes; species Athripsodes cinereus. The sequence continues at coordinate 19,156,889 of OX388318.1, read as the reverse complement.
TGTCTAAAACGAAAATTTCATTTCTCAACTTATAGCTAATTGGCGTTCTAAAAAAATACGTACAATTTTGTGTCGTTTAAGTCATAGTATTTTATTATACCTTCATAAATTGTAAATATTTTAAAATGACTAACACGCCAAAAAAGTTCTCTGATCGCCGTGAAACCGATACCATTCGACGCAGAAAAAAAAGACGATTTCAACGGTATATATAACTCAATATCGCAAAATTGGCGTGTTAGTCAATTAGCCTTTCCACCGTCGATATTATTGTACAATTGGCGAGTTTACCGCAAAAGCGATATCTTCCAACTAACCCAACAATATAAATGCCATCATGATACATGCCACAAGCGGAGTAGCCGACAAACCAAGTGCATATAATAAATATGCATGTTTTTTTTTTACTTTATGCTTTATATTAAGGGTAGCATTAATGTAATAGACATAAAATAATGCATGAATCCCCATAGCAGGTGTTGTTCTCACAAATTTAATTGACCGATTTTAATATTCAAACACCAAAATCACTTTTTTTCTTAAACAACACCGTAACTAAAAATTTCTTTGGCATCAGTGTTTTATAATTTGGATGCAGAAGTAATAAGCAAATAAAAATATCTGGTTAGCTTTCCAACCCATAGTGTTGTTTTGCAAAAAATTAAAAAATAACTGTGCATACTGTAAACAAAACTCAAACAATGAAGTATTATAAAGTGTATAACTTAAATACTAGTATTATTTGTAAATTTTCGAAATTTTCGAGAGAAACTTTGTGGAACGTCATTTTATAAAATAATAAAATTAATATATTACAGAACACTGCTTTACTTCCACTTCACTTTATTTAAATGTCAGAACGTTTTCGAACATTAACTGTTCATTATCGATGACAATGTATTACTGAGCTCACTTTAATAAAATACCTACACCAAAAGTTTTAGAAGTGGGGATGTCAGTGGTGGTATCTGAACATTCACTACATTATTCAAACTCTTGTGAACAGTTAATGTTCGAAAACGTTCTGACATTTAAATAAAGTGAAGTGGAAGTAAAACAGTGTTCTGTAATACATTAATTTTATTATTTTATATTATTTGTAAATATAAGTAGCTTATTTTATGTGGATGAGATTTACATAGTCACGCGCAATAAAAGCCGAAGTCATTTTATCCTGGTGGTTATAAATCATCCCCTATCGTCTCATTTGGGAAGCACGTGGACAGAGCTACACACATAGATACATACCTACTACCCCAAAACAAACTTTATTAAGTTGGTATACCAACTGCTATATAATAATATGCGTAGGTAGGTAGTGTTAGTTGGCATTTAGTGGGGTAGGGAATAGAGATTCAGTCACTGGAAATAAAGTACAAAGTTAAGTCACATGAATTATATTTGAGGATGTCCGTATGAATGATTGTTTATCTATAATGATTATTTATGGATGAAAAAGCACAGTTCTTTAATCGACAAGGGTGCCAAAGTCCCTGACGTCCGTTTTTTACAATACACCGTTTCTATGACAATGATACGCCAGCGTCTAGGAATGTCTTTGGAAGAGCTGTTTCAATTGGCGCAACCAGAAGAGGTTGGTTTCGAATCTGTGTTCCCGGGAGTAGTGTTGAAGGGTGAATGATGATACTAATAATAATAATAAACACTTTATAGTCAAAAATAATTTTTTCAAAAGGCGTATATATTGCCTTGAGGCAATGTTATCCTGTAAACCTACTACAATGATGATGATCATCCAGAAATAAGAAGCACAATGGAATAATTTCACATTAGTTACTATATTAGTAATAAAAGTTTAAGGTATTAGTGATAGGTGGCATGCGCTATCGCTGAACATTAGATGGTGAATATATTTAATAATAATAACTGTACAATTTTTATTCATATGAGCCGTTTTGTGGAAAAAAAACACCTCCACCTCCTGAACAATAGGGTCTATTATAACCCTGCCTTGAACACCTCCACACTCTCCAGAGTTCGACAAACATAGGGAATTTTGTTCCACAGCAACGGACCAGCCACACAGAAGGCACGGTCAACATAATATATGTAGTAAGCCAGACCCTCTTTACGCGGCACCATAAGTCTATTGACAGAGTCTGTTTTAGCATGCCTTAGTGATTTTTGCCTTTCCGTTGGGTCCTCAAAAATGCAGAACTCTGAGATGTATGCCTAGATGTAGATGTCCATTAACGGAAGGTTTTACATGCCTGACTGTGCCGGGGACTCTGTGTCTGATATAATAGTGTTATATCATTATATGAAAAGGTAGATATATATTACATCAACATCCTTTCGAAAGATCAAACCTTTCCGTGGAAGAAAAACATTTTCTTTATTTGAAACTTTTGCCGCTAAAGGGTTGTGTTTTTAGAAAAGTCCTTCAAACTTTTTCGGTAACATTCACAAATTTGGTTGTTTAGTTGTTTTATAATATTAACTTCTTCACTCAATTCAAGAAAACAAGATAGATATTTTTATTTGAATTATTTTATATCTAATCTCTCCACTTACTTATTTACAAGAGTAACAGTTGTAAGCGAAAGTATTGTGTTTTGAAATATACAAAAAATGTCGTCGTGTTTCATAAAAAGGGTTTTGAAATAAACGACTATTTGTCTATTACACAATATTTGGTAAAGTGTGCTGATATAAAAATACCTATGTGATTTTCACAGATAGAAAAAATCTAGATTCATCTAAAACGCCGAATATTAGGGTTGTCACATCACACTTTTGCTGGAAAAGTTGCACTGGTTAAGAGTTAGTGAAAGGGTCCTATACAAACTTAAAGTCTACAAGGCTTTGAACAACATGACACCTTAGTCACTTTTTGAGCTCTGTGTTCTCAAATCACCTGCAAGTAAACCTTTACGCTCAGCTAAGATGTCCACCAACATGCTGGACGAAATCAATTGAGCAAACAAGTCCTGCTTCTATGATGGGTATTTGGCGTCCCAGGACCCGTCATCAGGAACTGTCTCCCCAAGGACCTTCGTTAAAACCAATCGACAACAACGTTCAGGAGAAAGTTGAAGACATCGCTCTTCCAACATAGTTTCCAGTGCCCTTGAGATGGATGCTCCATTGAACGGCGCCGAATAAATCAACCAACATATATACATTATGTACATCCAATCCTATCTCCCTTTTACGTTTCTCCCGGGAACACGCGACAGAAACCAGCTTTCTTAAATCAGACCGTTTCTTTGCCACTTTGGCTATCTACTACCTCTTCCCATAATATTTTTGACGTTCTGATGTCATTGTCTTAGCAATTGTGTATTGAGAAATAGGGACAGCCAGGCCGTCGGAAACTATGGGCACAAAAGAGCAATATTCTTTTAGAAAACTATCATTGAAGATGAAGACACGTATTTTTGTTCCATTCTAATTGATCTAAAATGAATTTTATTATTAAATTATTTAAAATTAAATAAAGATAAGATTTCCTATTATGCATTAATTTTGTGGCAACCAAATAATTTAAGAATTTTGGTGTTATCTACAAATGTTTGGATCATGATATCACTATTAAAACCTTATAGCTACATACATAACATACAGATGAATTCAAAATTGAGAAACAGAACTACTATTGGTATTGTACTAGTCTTAAGCCCGGCCTTACAAATAAAAATCAAATTTACTTTAGAGATCTTAACGAGCTTTCGTAAAAAAATGCAATATATTGGCATGTACCTTAATTGACGTAAATATTTGAAATACATATAAACATAAATAATATATACCTACTCACTAGATAGCTTTCTATATTTCATAACAGTATTTCTCAAAACTGGAATAGACAGTAGAATAACCTATATAATGAGCATGTAAGTTGTTCTCTTCGTCTCATAATTATTTATGTTACGTATATTCATGATGGTTAGCATATACTTTATTTTTTACCCTGCTGACATCACCAATCAGAAACCTCGATTGGAGAACCATGTCTACACAATGCAACATTGTGTAAAATCTAATCGGAAGAAGTGAGAAAGGTGTCCTAACGCTCACGAATTGGCTCTAGGCTGGCTTAAGTGATCACTTTCGGTGTCCATGGACAACGTTCACCAACTCCACCATTCTCACTGTCACGATTTAAGGTCCACCAATCGAGAGACGCTTTATGCAAACCTTAGAAGCAACCATCCTTTTGGAATCTCATTTTTCAGATCTCAAATAGATCGCGATCTCCCGTATAAATGGCGCCGGAACAATTAAGTTCAATACTATATCGGCTGCTGGTTCGACCAGTCAGCAACAAAGTTAAGAAACAAATACATTTTAACAAATGTTTTGGTAAAACAATAAAAAAATTAGTAAATATTCTAAACATCTGCTGACATCGTCTTAGTCAAAAGCTGATTTAGGTAGTACTAGTGCAAGGTGATTTTTGTAAAATAATAATAATTTACAAACAAACGCATATTTTTATATGGGATGTTTCTTATCTGTTCTTTGATATCTAAGTTCAAAATATAAAAGACGATTGCGATAAGTACAAAGTAGCTTAGGTTCATAATATTATTATTATTATATCTATAATATAAAAGAGAATATTGTCTCTCGTTAGACTTCGAAGGACGACTTTTCGTTGTATTATGTATTATGATAACTTCTTTTCAACTTATTCCGAAATGCGCACTTTACCGAATATTGCCAGAGGATTTCTTTATTAAAACGTTGAGATTTTTCTTTGAAATAAAGAAATCGTAAAATGTCTATCGTAAAAACTTAACGAAATAAATATAAAAATCGTATATACTACTATACTATAACCTCACGCCATGTCCCAGGAGGGGTAGGCAGAGAGAACGGAACGCCATATAGATCTATCCTTACTTACTTCTTTCGCTTCCTCTACATTCATCCAGTTTCTCATACATGCACGCCGATTTCTCTTACTCAGCACGCGTCCGTCCTTAATAATTTGGTCCACGTGATCAAGCCACGTGGTTCTTGGACGTCCGCGCTTCCTCACACCCCTTCTTTCAGATAAATACATCCTCTTCGCCATCCTTTCATCTTGCATTCGCTCAACATGTCCAAACCACCTCAACTTGTTTACACGCATTCTGTCCACAACACTCCTCTCACATCCGCTCATTCTCCTAATATCCTCATTCTTCACTCTATCTCGAAACGTTTTACCAACCATTCTTCTCAGTGAATATTGTGACAATGTCCTTATAAGACGAAAGACGTCTCTCTCACCGAATAAAACAATAGTAGAATAAAACGCTTGTTTTATTTATTTCGATATGGAATTCTACCATCTAAACTCCGACATAGTGAGTAAAAACGTAACTTATTTCCTATGTTAATGTAAGTATTTATTCGTTAATTCATATCTTCCAAATTAAAGTAAATATTAGAAATGTTTTAAATGACAATCATTGCACTTGAGTATTAAAGGCAAAATACAACGTCGGAGAGGTGTTGGAAAGGAAGATTTTCTGGCTCCACAACATATCTACGTAAGTGGACAGGAATATGTTTTTTTTTCGTGTTTGTCAACGTTGGGCTGACTTGAAACGACACATTTAGAAAAATGATCACTTTTTTTACAAGTTTGGTGAAAACTGTAACGGATCAATCCACTTCATCTTTGATAGCCATCAAAATATTATCAAAAAACCTCAAGTTTACAAAAGTTTTCTCAAGGGTAGACCACAATATAAAATACAATTGCGAAATGTTTTATGATGCTGTTAAACTTTTGACAAAAAAAAGATATAAAAACAGTCATTTATAGTTTTATTCATTCATCTCAATTCCCGAAAGGGTTGTAAAAAATTAAATAAAAACATAATATTAAGTACACTCATATTATGCCTCCTTAAAGGATCGAAGCTTAATAAGTATAATGTAATAAATTTATTCCTAATGGAGTCCTAGAATAGAATAGATATTACGACTTAGCATAAAAAGTTTTAAAGGGTGTCGTATCAAAAGAAATCACCAAGCCTTCTATGTATTTATTGGACATTCTGTTTTTTAATGATGTAGGTATTTGATTTTTCCAGTAAGCTATTGATGATTGTATTATCATATATAGAAACAATGGAAACTTTACCGTAATATCGTCACCTGAGAATAACAGGGTTCCAACTGTCAAAAACAAAAAGCTGAGAAAAATGGGATTGAAATTTCAAACACTCATATTTTTTCAATTAGTTGATATTTTCTAATGATTTTTAGAATGGAAGACAATGATGGACATATCTTGAATATTATTGATAAAAAGAGTGAAAATATTTATATTTACTATTCTTTTTTGAATATGCGGAAAATCAGATGGAACCTTATTCATTTGTTTTGTGAAATAAAGTAAGTTAACAAGGATTCATCATCAGATGGAACCTTGTTCACCAAATTGCCCAAAGAATCTATGAATGTAAATGAACAGATAGATTAAATTATTTCATGTTTTTTTTAAGTTTATGATAGTGGGATGTGCCGTGATGGTATAGTATAGTATTATGATAGAACAAAATGTTATTACTATATTATTTATTATTAAAAGAACACACTCTCTACATATTTATATATATTTAAGATATTTCTGTGCATAAACTTCCACGATATCTAGTGTTCTGTCTCACAATGTATTACATAATTTTAATCTAGGTAATCTCTGTATATTTGTACTATCATTGCAACTCTCACAAGTGTGGTAGCCAGCAAATTCAATTCATGAGATCATCCTCTCTGTGCCAAAACAATAACAAACTCAGCACAGGTCTAGTGTCAAGCCTCATTGCTGAATTTAAGATGTTAAGTAACTTAAAGGTGAATTTTCCAAATATTTTTCCATTTTAGGAAATTAAATGCTCAAGATAAAGACAGTATTCTTGTGTCTTTATCTTGAGCATTTAATTTCTAATATGAAAAAGTGCTAATATAAAAAAATGCATAATTTATAATTTTGTAAATATTTTTTTGTTATAATAAAGGCACTGTAATTAAAAATGCATGAATACCATAAAATTGATTAAGAATGTTCTAGGTTATACAATAAAGTCAATTCTTCTTCTTCTTTGTTGTCGGTCCCTCAGTGCTGAGGATCGTAACCATTATTTGTATAGGTGTGCACAAAATGCTTCCAGCGACTTCGATGCTCCGCTCTTCGTAACGCCTCATGCAAGGTCCCCCCACGTAGCCCCCTTCACCTGCTCACTCCATCTCATTGGAGGCGCCCCCTAGCTCTATTGCCCTCCACACTTCCAGTCAAAACAAGTCTCTCCAGGTTGTCTGGTCCTCTCCGTGCGATGTGCCCAAAGTACTGCAGGACACGGCGTATGCATATGGTGGACAACCGTTCCTTTATATTCAGTTCTTCGAGGATGGACGAATTTGTTCTATGTACTGTACACGGTATGCGCAGTAGACGCCTCCAGAACCACATTTCGAAGGCATCTATTCTAGCACGTTCTCGAGATTTGATTGTCCAGGTTTCGGGAAATTTACATTCATACATACCATCACACCGCTGCCCTCGTGGGGTAGGCAGAAGGTATCGAGCGTCACTTCCTTATATCCTTGCGTACATCTTTCGCTTCCGTCACTGTCATACAATTCCTCATGCATGCTCTCCTATTCAATGTGCTCAACACGTGACCGTCCTATAGGATTTGATTTAAGTGATCTTGCCATTTGATCCTCGGACGTCCACGTCTCCACGCACCATTCCTCTCAGCCAAATATATCTTTAGGTCATTCTGTCCTCATTCATTCTTTCCACGTGCCCGAACCATCTTGACTTATTCACATTCATCCTTGTTATAACACCAGCTTTCATTCCACATTCCTTTTGTATATCACTGTTCACAAAACAAATTTAACCATATATAGAATAGGACAGACCCATAGATTGATGGAATGATATAAGCATAGTTCTATCTTGACATTATGAGGATTAAAATTAAGAATAGGCAATATAAAACATAGATAAATTGTTAAATTTTCTTAACTATTATTATTAGATAATTGTGTGTAATATCTCAAGATAAGCAAGAAATTATTTGTAATAAAAAACATTGAAAAGTCTATTCATAAATTAAGACATAATATTGAATGATGGATGTAAAGATATGTATTTTTTTGAAAAGGAATTTAAAATCCAGCGGAGAAATAGCCCGGATGAAGATGATATTAAGAAACAGAAGAATGTATAACCTCAGAACGAGAAGAGCCGACCCTAACAGCCCTCAGCGGCAATAAGTTGGGACAGTGCCAGGAAGAAGAAGATGAATTCAAAAACACGGTTTTTTTTATTAGAATATATATAATGAGTAGAATTAAAAAAAACACGGAATTTTAATTAGAATATATATAATGAGTTTCAATCTATTGGATTGGTCTGAAACGAGTTTGGACTTTCTCCTCCACTTCTCCCTATTCTCAGCCAGTCTCTTCAACTCCACGTATGAGCCACAGCTCAAGTCCGTCTTCAGTTGGTCCATATAAGCATCTCTCGGTCGGCCTCTGCCATTTGTGCCTTAGGTCCTACTCTCTGCGATTGCGATGAGTAGTCCTGGGTGCCTGATATTGAGACCAATCCAGTTAGCTCGTTGTTGGCTGATTATTTAGAGGAGTTGCCTTTTTTCGCCAACCCTGGTTAACACTTCTTCGTTTTCGACGAGTGAATTCGACCAAAATAATACTATTATTATTTTAGTATTGCCTCATAATACTGCCGATCTTGAATACGGTGGTCGGTGGGTCTCCTTCAATGCCGATCTTGAAGAGGCATGAATTTTATCATGTCCTTTAAATCTCTAATTTTGGGAACTGACAGTCCATTACTTAGTTTAAGGATACTTGGTTCTGGGTAATTGTTTTGACTTCCTCCGGAACTTCTGAGTTTTTCTTTTGAACGAAGATTTGTAGAAGTCTTTTCACTTTCTCCAAACTCAGTTCTATAGGATGTTTGCGTAATTCCATGCAATGTTTGCGTAAATTTTAGTTTAAAAGTTTTTACTTGTAAAAAAAGAATATCTCAAGTATTTTGCCGCATTGCCGTAATCTTTGAAATCTCCTTCAGTCATCTAGAGAATCCTCAATGGGACATTGGGTGAATGTAGACTTACCTGTTTAAGTCAGCAATATCACAGTTGATTAATAACTGCGTTTTCCAAATCAGAAATTGAGGCTGAATTATTATTATCATTATCATTCACCATTTCCTCAACTAATTTTCTCAAACTATCCTCGAAACTCGACATTTTAACAACAAAAGCGCGCCAACTATTACAAAAAGCAATGAAAATACACTGACTTGAAATAAGACCCATAACATCATTGTTGGAGTAAAAAGGTTCCATCTGTAGCAGATGAAACCTTCTTACGTTGTAGCGTGCAAATTAATTGATGGCGGTTGGAATAATAAAATCTCAACGCTCGATAAATCCTTATTTAATAAACGTTTGAATTTCGATTGATCAGATGGAACCTTATTATTTTCGTAAAATAAAAACTACACCACTTTTTGGCGTTTTTATGTTCTAGTATTATAGAATATGTTAGTTGGAACCCTTTTCACGAAAAAAACATAAATATGAATTTTTGTTAGTTGGAACCCTGTTATTCTCAGGTGACGATATGTAGGTATCTATCTTTTTTTTTGAAAAGATCTTCTGTTCTATATTTGAAAACTCGCGATAAAATTTCGAACAGTTTGACATAAATAAGTCATCATATGTATTATGTTTGGTAACACTAAAAAACCGATAAACAAGAATACAAGAATCATAGTAAGTACTACGAATGTTTTCCTATATAAGCCATTAAACGATACATATATTTTCTAATAATTTTATTTCTTTACTTAACCCTCTGCAACTGAGGTGGCTTTTTAGTCATTATTCTGCTGAGGAGTGGTCTGACAGACACTCATTTTAAGTTCCATTATTGCCATTATTTAAAAAATTTTGATTATTTTTTTAGTTTTTTGTGAGTATTTGACATGTATGCTGACACCATTTGAAAAAATATGATTTAAAATAAACAGATATTAGAAATTACAAGAAATTTATTAATGCTTATAAAAAATCACCATTTTTTGAAGAACAATTTATAAAAATTAATAAAATGAAAAAAACGTATAAAATTAAAAAAAATAAGTAGAAATTTGTTTTCTGTTAACTTTTGTTAAAATGTAAAAAAATAGCAAAAGAAATCGTTAGAGCGGTTTCTCTAAAAATCGGCTTCAAAGTGCGTCCTCTCAGTCCTGGCAAATTTGTGCCGAGCATTGTAGGCAGACATGTTTTTTGCATGCATAACGAGTAAATTTTGTCTTCCTTTCAATTAAATCGCACTCTTTAATCTTTTTTTTCAATTCACTCGTAAAAATTCTGCACAATATTCTTTCACACGATGTCCCAGATTCGTTTTGTTCAGGGGCAGTTGGCAAATCTCGTCCTAAGACATGATTGCGCAATTCTCTTAGCAATTTTTCATTATACACCCGCTGTGTCATAATAGAAAGAACAAGTTCCCTAGCAAGGCTTCAAATGAAATCTGCTCTCTATTTATTGAAAAAAAATTTTTTATTGAAGTGATTTTAGGTAGACTCTATGAATTTACTGAGGTGATGTATGTGAGACACTATGAAAATATTATTATTTTACTGACGTGAGGTCTAATAGACCCATCATTTATTACTGACGTTAGGTCTGACAGACACCCATCAGCTATAGATCCACACATGCAATCACGACGGCCGTCGTTACTGTACTGATGATTAAAGGAACAGAAATTAGGAAGCTACTGAGAAAAACGGAAAGATAAGACTCAAAATGGCAACGTTGTTACAAAAAAAAGATGTCGCGGTGTCTGACAGACCTCACGTCAGTTGCAGAGGGTTAATTCAGTCTATTTACAGCTGAAGACTTTATCCAATTTTTACCATGTTCCCTAACCTCGAGTTGTTTCCGTTTGTTTTGATTCAATATATTTAACCATCCATCTTAATGTTGTTCTTTACGCGCTTCGGGTGTATGTAATTTCTCAGTCTTAGTTTTTCAACAATAAATACTACACATCGTCAAATTTACAGGCAAAATCATTCCTCTGGTTTCATCTTCGTTTGAATACGAGTGATATTTAAACCTCGTTTAGGTTTAGTTTGAAAAAGACAGCTCATGTCAAAACCTATGTCACTAGAATGAAATAACTTGTAAAATTATATTTTTATATTGTAAGATATAAATAAATATGGAGTTTTACAAAAAAAACACCGATAAAATAATGAATTCTTAGTGATTTTCGATAACTTCTCGTCTAGTCACACGATCATCCCTGTGTTGATTGCTTCTTTAAATTAAAGTGTTCAACTGCGTTGACAGTAATTTTTGTCCGTTGTCTGATTTGTCTTATATGAAAACAAATTGGGCAGGAACACCAGTGACAGATATACAATAATATAATATGATAAGATGTGAAACGATAAATATAACATTGTAGGGGAAGAAAAGCCGTATTAAACCTCCCAATTAGAGCAGCCATACTATAAGGGGTAGATATTAACTAAGGGGTGGAGAGCCAGGAAGTAAATTGAAACAACAAGATATAATACCTACTACGATTGGGAGAGAACAAGTCATAACTAAACTTGTTTTGTGCAAGTTGTATTAATAGTAGTATTATTATTACAAGTATGTTTCACCATATAAATTGTTCTTGTTTTACTAAGAAAATTGGCATTAGACATATTGTTGTTTAGAAACATTTATTTAATTATTAACCTACATCAAGTGATGCGGTACACTTCCTTGTTTACTCAACTTTAGATAAGTCATTCAAGAATGTTGTACGAAGTATGTATTTAATGATGCAAAACTGTCTCCTTGTTTCGTTGGATTACTCTTCATCATTTGTCTAATATTCTTCTTTCTAAAATCTATCTACTTAGTATGAAATGATTATTAGGACTTCAATTCGTGTAATTGAATCACAACTGATAAGCTCCTCTGGTATGAGTTTGTATCGTTTTCTTTTTATTTTTTCGTGAGCCTAAGTTGCATCATATTTGCATGGAACGATATGCAAGCCTAAGTTGCATCATATTTGCATGGAACGATATGCATTTTCGTGAGCCTAATTTGCATCATATTTGCATGGAACGATATGCAAGGTGCTCGATCAATTTCATATAATATTATATTTTTCACAATTTATTTGATGCCATAAAAATCTCGGACAAGGATAGGTGTATACTGGTTGAAAAAATCATTTCAAAATATCCAAGTTTCATGAATATTTTTTGAAAAAAGCTTTACCACCGTACAACATCAAAAACAACACTATAAAAATGTTCAATTACCCAAGGTGTCCCTTAGGTTTGTATTATTTTTGAAAACAAATATTTTCCCAACAACTTTAAACGTCATTTAGGTGTGTATCAAAGCTGCAATAAACTTCACCCTACTTTTTCTTAATCAAAATCAGCATAGGGTGGAGTTTTATTAAGTCTTGAGGTATACTTAATAATATTGTCAAGACTTACAAAGCGGAAAACTTTGAATTGTAGATACAAGACTAGCAGGAAGTACACGGAAGGCTTTGTAGGAATACACTTACTTGTTGTATTTTATATTATTATTATTATTACTTAGTGCTGTCTGTAGTTCATAAAGTAAGGTTCGTCCTTTTCCATTATGAGGGTAGATTTAATTATCGCAGTTAGAAATATACCAACCTACTATTACTAACTTATGTATTATTAAGAAGATCAAAATCAAAAGAATCAAAAGCTGCCAAAGTACAGAATGCAATTTTGCCAGAAAATAACCAAAAAAAATACTCCTCTATTTTGTAAGACATCAATAGTTAAATATTCAATATTTTCAATTCAGCGATGAGGTATTCTCCCATCCTGATTTCCTTATTTTTTATTGATTTGCATGAATATTATAACTATTTAGTCATCGGACTACCTCATTTGTGAAAGATAACATATTTCGTTATCATTCCTATTGTGTTTCTTTTTTCTTTCTTCGAATCTCTTATTTTTCATTTCTTAATGTGTGTTTTTCTAAATTTGTTAATTTAATGTGCAATGTGGACTAATGTTGTTAAATAATTGTATAAAAAATCTGTTGATATGCCAAATAAAATAAAATATCGTGATATTCTAGATCATGGGTGGCCATTCTTTTCAGCAGCCGGGCCAAATTTCAGAATGAGATTACTTACCGGACTGCACAACAGTATACTCCATATAATAGAACCATAAAATTTCTACCCCCCCTCATTATCAAATTTTCAAAATAATATAGGAAATTGAGATGTTTCAAAACTCCTCGGTTATCTTTAAGAATATTTTTTTCAAAATACCTCTTTCAAAAAGTAATGTGTACTTACCGTTAATTTTTTAAAAATACCGACTATTATTTAAAAAAAAGTGTGCATATGCTTCGTGGGCCGCGGGTTGGCCACCATTGTTCTAGATGTATATTTTTTTCTATTCACTTTTCAATGTGCCTATTGGGAGTACACAGTAGATACAAGTCTTCTTCATTCAGGACAATTTTGTGTGTATTGAATTCCTGATCTCTTCCGAATATATTACTGATTACCTGATGTCGTTGTCATAGGAGCAGAATATTGGGAAAGAGGGTGATATATCGGCAATATTGAAGCGTAGAATAACTTCTTCCCACCACATTCTTAACGTATTGATGCAGTTATCAAAAGAATGTTGTATAGAGAGAGTGTGTACAATTTCAAATAATATCTTGACCACATTTGTACCTTATGATTTTTTTCAAAATATCCAAAAAATTAAGTCTTCAAAAAAAATATCCACATCCAGGTATTTTCAATGATTTTAAGTAATTATTTTCACAATATGATCAACTTTTGACACGGAATAATATGCCTATAGCCTCTTTTGATGCGAAATCCTCTTTTTCACGTAACATTCATAGTATTTTTTTTATGTAAATATAATTTTCACCATAAATTGGAATACTTTTTTGAATATCATCATGAAACGCGGAATGAAAGCTATTTTAAATTATGCTTTAGACTTTTCTTCGTTCCATTTTTGAATATACATTTTCGAGTAATCATCTTCTTAACGAATTTAGACTTTTGACTTTGAAGATATTTCGTACTTTTTATTGTTGCAAAATATAAAAATGTATTATTTTAAACAATATTCCTAAAAATCATGAGAACATATTTGTAAATACATACATATATGGCTGCGATATTTAAAATTGACTAAATCTTAAGGAATATGAGACTGATTCGTCTCACTCTTTGAACCTATTAATATTACATACATACATGCATACATCTTTTTCCCCTTGTCCTAGTTGGGTCGGGTACCCATTGCGCCTAGGTACCTCCTCCAGAGATCCCTGTCCACTGCCGCTTCCAGGACCTCTGGCCACTCCAAACCAAGCCTTTCAACACACAAGTTTGACACCTGCCCTTGCCAGTTTCTTCTAGGGCGGCCCACCGGTCTTCTGCCCTCACCCACAGCTTCCAAAGATTAATTAATATTAATATTAACATTTTTAAATCTAGTTTAATTTAAATAACGCAGAAAGTGTGTAGGTACGTGAATAAAGAACGTTAATTTAAAAAAAATGTTTATGAAAATTAAAAAAGCGGCATAAAAAAATATTTGTATACGAATATTATTATGCTTAGGTACCATCAATTAATAAAAGTTCTCAAGAGCAATTAAGTCCTATATCATTTCTACGCATTTTTAAAAATTTTTTTCAACTACGTTTTGATTTCCATAAAAATTAACAATTACAGTGAGTAAGTAGACACTTTATTTAAAACTTATCCAAAATACTTCATTTATTAAAATAAATTGTAAAATTATGATATTGTTTGTAAAGAAAAATTAAGATCCATCAACGTTATCAATTGGACTAGAACACGACTGGTGGAGGAGTAATTCCGGGTAGCACACGACAGATAAAAGCCAACGTCGGGGGACCTGATATCCTACTCTTTAGCAAAAGAAGGTACTGGTTGGAATATTCACAAACTTTTTCGTAAAACAAAAAAGAGAGTCGTATTAATCTTACTGTACCTACATTATGTGTATGTCAAATTTCAAAAAAAAAACAAAAAAAAAACATTTGAACTTAGATCTTTCGTGACAGAATGCATTTCAAATATGTAGCCACTGACCCGTTTTCCATTCGAAATCCAAATTACGAATGTTAACGCAATCAAAAATATAATACAATAATTTGATATAAAAAAAATATAACGGGCCGACGACAACCAGGCTGTGTTTATTTTGGCGTAAAATTCAACAGTCATATTTCAAAGTGTCTGCGTTCGGCCAGGCCATTAATTACACCGTCACTTACGGGAAAAAAATGTACCATTTTAAATTACCCCGAATTTGGCCATGGTCCAATCCGTTATTTCAACACGCCATCTTTAGTATAGTAGTAACAAAAGTACAACCACTTTACGACACATATTAATAATTTTCTGAAGTTTACTTTTATTTCACTTTTTTATTAACTTTGTTGGTACTGCTGTACAAATTTGATAATGTTTTGAAAATGAAAAATATTTCAGGTTTTAATTCACAAAATTTACTTCAGGGAACAATATTCTACTTCATGTAATAAAGTACTGACATTCTTATTATTTTTCATATTATAATGCTAATATGTAGGAACAAGTCGATCATTAATTTTTTCGCCCTTTAATGTTTCTCTTGGAAACATTTTTCTGAAAACTTCTACTTTCCAGAGACAGAAGCATTGTATTGTGCAAAAAAGTTATACGGACTGTTCAAATTATTTTGGATGAAAAAGGCATTGGTCTTCGGATATTCTCAAAATTGACCCTGTTATTATAACCATCCCCTCTCACAATTTACAGTAACTTGAGATCTTTTCAGAGTGCGTCGACGCATAGCCTAGTTTGTGACGTCTTCATAATTAATATCATAATCCATAATTCTACACAGTTAAACATAGATTGTGGCAACTAAAAGTTATATATTACGTGGATATACTAAATTATGGATATTCGTACAATGTTAAATATGAGTTTAATATTCTAATTAACACTGTGAATACGCGCGTAGTAACTGTAAGGAGTTAATAAAATTAATTCACTTAACACATTACAATCTTAATGAGCTGAGAGAAGTACATGATAAAATTATAATATGAATACTTTCTCTACTGTTTTCGTATAAACATAAATGTGATAAGTTATGGCGTATTAATAATAAGAATAATAATAGGAAAGATGTGCTTTTCATGGTCGTAGATATATTATGATTAAATTATTTCATTACTTGGATGGAATTCAGCTGCTAAAACAGTTTTGTTTATGAAATTATGACGCTGTGTATTTTTTTTTTCTATATTTTCATGGAAAAATCTATCCACTATAATACGTTGTTTATTCGTTTGTTTTCGAATTTCTTCTTCCTCAATCAGAGCTGTTTCAGATGCCTGAGTCAACAACACACTTTCGTCTCACGTTCCCGCTCCGTTAGCGTTCGGGTGCAGACGATGTTGCAAGCAAGTGTCAATTTCGGTACTAAGATACACAATAGTTACGAAAATTAACACTTTGGCGCACCATCGTCTGCACCCGAACGCTAGCGGAGCGGGAACGTGAGACGAAAGTGTGTTGTTGACTCAGGCCTCAGGTCTCCCCTACGATAGTGATCACTCTGGAGAATGCTTCCCTATCCCGCGCTATTTGGACTAGTTCTCCCACCTGGATTATCCTAACCCATAGCCGCATATAACGCAACCACGACATCTGCCTCCTTCCTACTCCACGACGTCCTTCAATCTTATTATCAACTGCAGAAGCCGATATAGGTATATCGCCTTGCAGAATGTGGCTCAAATGAGATTTTACAAACCTGAATATTGTTTTGCAATCGTCAAATATAATCAAGAGCTTTTTTAGTAGTTAAGATGGTCAATATCTTGATGTTTAGATGTAGGTGAAGTCTTAGACTTTCAATCAAAATATTCCTGGTTCAAATCCACCATATGTGCCTATTGATCCATACCATATGATCCAATAGATCGTAATTATGTACCTTTTGCTTATTAAGAGAATGTGTTTCGGTTTATTCCATACCCCTTTTTTTTAAAATACCTAACAATAATTTTATAGACAATTTCACATGTAGGTATGTTGAAACTACATGATCCGATCAAAAATCATACACTGCATCAAACAAATTAGAAATTTTCTAACTCGAAGATAAACCGCTTTAGTATATAAATATATTTCCGATAAGTTTGGTTCTAACAAAAAACAAAATTACAATACAAATTTACCAATTAAATTCATAAAATATACACATAAATTCATAAAATATACACATATATTATATTCTTTTGACTTCATAATACTCGTAATTCTCTATCAAATAAGATTAAAGAATTAAGTTGCTTTAATGTGAATACCGACTAATGTTTTTTCTAGTTTATACTCAAATGCAAACAAGAAAATATTCTGAAATATAATAATATTTATACGCAGAGAAAAACTAAGATATCTGCTGTATGAATATTATTCCTCTAATAAGAAATCTGAAGTTGATTTTCTAAATAATAATGACAACAAAATGACAAACAATGTAAGCCAAGCCAATTAGTTCATGAAATAATAATAATTTAATAAAATTATTTAAAAATATTTACCTTCTTATTTAATGTATTTATTTGTCTTTATTTTATACTGAACATCATCAAGGTTTACCACACAAATGGGGTAGCCAGTAGACCAGCAACATGTAATAAACATGCAAGCTGTTCTCGTTGTACCAACTGAAAATTAAGACATGTAGAGTGGGTAGCAAACCTTATCACTAAATCCATGATGTAAAATGTATATTTATTTATCACTTGCGTTTTGCAGGGCACTCAAAAGACTTTGAAAAAGAGTAGGAGACCTATTCTTTTATGAATGCTCCATGGCTCACTTAATTGGAAGACATCGCATTTTAGCGATAAACTCGCCCTCTGTACATTAAATTGTATAACTGTTATTTTTATGACACTATTTTATTATGTAATATTGTAACCAATGTACAGTGAAGAATAAAATAAATAAATAAATAAATAAACAATTTATGTGGCATGATGGCAATTTTTAATAAAATAACGACGGACTACATCAAAAATAAAAACAATTGAACTCAGTCACAAACATTACAAAACCGCAAGTCAAAGTAATTAATATAAAAATAAAATATTATCGCCTGTGAACGTGTAACAGAGTGGTATAATGTTATATAACTCGCATTTAATTGTCGTTGGGAAATAGTCATCTGTTCAAAAAAATAATGGAAAATAAAACAAAAATAATTCATAAACAGACCCCGGTTAGTTATACTGGGAATTTTCCCAGGGTGCTTAATTTCAGGGGGCGCAGAATTAAAAAAAAAACCTGTAAGGTGATGAGTTTTCATCTGCCAATTTTGTAAAATATTCCTTGACAAAATCAACGAGATCGTGAAACATTTCAAATTTCTTTACTCAATCTAAATAAAATTGAAACCTACTTTGTTATGATAATAAAAAAATATGAGTGTGAAAATGGATAGACATCAGTAGACTATTTTGCTTTAGATATCTTTCACTCTAACCCGGGTCCTTATGATATAATATAATTTATTTGTAGTTTAGGTACACTTTGCTTATAAATATACCACGTAACATTCATTCAATGAGTCTGTTCGTTTATGAGAAGAATAAATATTCATACAAGTGTATTACATAATATGAGCACATAATATGGGTATAACGCAAGAACTTTTTCTCTCTCTTCTCTAGTGTTTCAGCGCAACGGTCTGAATGCCGGAGACATAATGAAGCTAAAATATTACTTTGCAGGTCTAGTCAGGTACTTACCTACTTTTTTTCATTTGAGTAAGTTAAAATATAAAGAAAATAGGGTGATAAGAAGTCGTTTGGAGGATCATCGTAATACGAAATTTAGTTAGAATCCTGTTGCTAACCAAAATTATTTTTTTCTACTTATAAATAATTTATTATTACTAACGAGTCCTTTTTACTTCACTTGTATTACTTTCGTATGAAAAAAATATAACGCGACTGACGAGTAGGTAATACTAGAAACAACATGTTCCGCGCATATGAGACATCACAATAATAATCAAAAGATCGGTTAACGTGCCACAAAAATAAGTCATCAATTGTCATTTTTGTTTTCTTTTACCATCAATTCGTTGCATTGTATTAGAAAAAACTGACTTGTGAATAGTTATTGTTTGTTTTATCTTATGAATCAACTTGTTTCTCTCAATTCAGTGTGGACAAGATTTGTTTAGTTTACAATTCGAATAAATGGAAGTCCCCTGACTTGTGCGCTATCCGGGTGGTAGGTAGGTCTCTTTTAATATAGAATAGTTAATGGTAAAATATTTCTAAAGATTTTTATTCAGAACAGATTAAAGTCTATCGAGGCATAGGTACAATTTAATTTCTTATTAGTTTTTTAGAACGTGTAATATTCGAGATGAAGTGGTTGAAAACTTTATGAATTTTTGTAATAGTAAAGTTGATTATTATTGCTAAATATGATGAAAAAAATCTGGTATATTATTTAATTATGTTTTGAGAATGCCCAATGATAGTTGGCCAAAAAGAGCACCGTTCTTCTGTCCTTATGTCCCATTGGCCCGGGCGTCCCTCTTTCACAATACAACGTTCCTATGACAGCGATATCAGAGCACAGGGAATGTCGTGGAAAGAGGTGACGCAATTGGCGCAGAGACGCTCTGAATGGAGGAGTCTGGTTTCTGCCCTGTGCTCCCGAGAGGAGCATTGAGGACGAGAGAGAGAGAGACAGATGAAATATATGACCCTTAGGTATGTTCTCCATGGATTTTTTTTTAAATTGCGACGTAATGAAACGTTCATGGCAACGTAACGGTTTCAGGTAAAGTGCCGAACCGCACTCGGCACACACAGGTATTGATTACTTGTTAAAGATGTACAACAGTAAAGGATACGGCTCATTAAAACATCCAGAGAAAGAATAATGAGCTCCTTTTTACCAACTGAATCTGATATTTCTTCTCCTTTGAGTATCTTCCTACCGCCTACCTATCTTACTGCCTCGTCTTCTTCCCTCCTCGTTTTATTTCCATCTACAGAAGTATCTTTTATATGAAGAATAATATAAAAATGAAGAGAATCATAAATCTCAAAGTCACTGTTATAAAATTATTCCCGAAAAAATAACAGTATAACAAAGGCCTTAAGGTTTCTTTATTTGAAATAATACGGTATGTTTTCACATGCAGTCGAGGAATATGAAAAAAAATATAACATTTCCAGGGAAAACCTTTTCATTGAACTATTTAAAAAAACTTCAACGTAGGTCTGCGATTCTTAGTTATAAAGTTTGAAAATTTTACACTTTGCAAGATACGGAATGATTTGAAAATTTTAGTTAAAACGATGAAAATTAAGCTAGCCTCAAAAATTATTTTGTCAAAATAAAGTGGACCCGATTATTCTATCTAAAATATAATATTTTGTGAACTTTGGATTAACATTGGAGAAATTTATACGATTATTGTAATATGCCTACTAGTTTTTTCAATTAATACAAAAAGTAGCAGTGATTTTTATTTTTGAATCATTTTTAGATACCTACATACAATCATACATGTTATTTCTATCTCACGTGCCGTGGTTTCTTTTTACTTATTATTCAATGTACATATATGCCACTCCCGCTCCTGTGAACGGCACTCTCATTAGAGATCCCACAATATAGATAGAAACATGTAATCCCACATGTCAATATTATCACACAAACTTACATAACTCTGTGTATGACTTACAGTACCCTATCAATAAAATATCTATAGCAAAAAAAAGTATTATTTTTCTCGTCTGTGGCAAAGGTTTGCTAAAATCGATCGCGATCTTTGTACAATCAAGTTACAGAGGTGCATTATAGAATACTCTTTTAAAAATATTAAAAATGTCTTGGAACTGTAACATCTTCAACAGTTAATGATATAAAAAATACTTCTGTATCAGCAATAGGTACATAAAATTTTTACTCATTCTTTTTTTCATTACTCATTTTGGGAGAATATCTAAGAGATTTTCATTCAATAGGGACTTTTGGAAGATGTTTGTTTTATATCGTTCGTCATTCAAACTCGTGCCTGTAAATATTTTGTACCAGAAGAGTGTGTGTGTTAATTTAGAGATTAATATAATTTATCGCTCAATGACAACGATGTCAGAGCTGTTATTTTGTCATGGATAAAGATAGTTGTATTGCGCAATAATAATGTATGTATGAGACTTATTTGAAAAAATAACATGAAAGAGAAAATAAACGATAATGATTAATGTCGATTCATGAAAAAATATTTTTAAATTAATGGTGTATTTCTCATTATTGCAGATTCTTCACAGCGAATCAACGGACGATTGGACATTGCAAATAAAATACGTCCAAAAGAGAGATAACGGTACATATGAATGCCAGGTAATAATAATTATCTTTAATCAACTTCTATTAAATTCTTTGAGAATCTATGTCAGAATATTTCCTACAAAATTTTTATCATGAAATTTCATTCCTATCAACTGAAAGTCTGTTGAATATTTGAGTAGCGATGCTTGTTTTCGATATCGAAATAATAAAAGTCAAAATTTGAAATCTAGCTAACATTTTTGATTGACAATGAGATTGACGCAAAACTGTTTTGACAGTATTATTCGAAAAATCATTGAATTTTCCTTCCACAACCTGATTTATAAAATGATATAGAACTCAATGCTAATGTATATTTTTTCGTTAATAATCATTTGCAGATGAAATATATTTTTAAATACATTTTACATTTTAAAATTCAGAGATGTGGTGTGACACTCATTCTTAATGATTGTTGGCACAGGGACGACTGCTTGCATGTTTATTACATGCAGATAGTCTATTGGTTACCCAAATTGTGGACTATGCAATGATGGTATAGTATTGTAGGTATATTTATAAAAATATGAGCGATAAAAACTAAACAATATTTTACAAGAAGCATGTTATACAAGGAAACTTAAGCTTGACAGTGTTTTGTTAGATAGTTTAACTTTATTAATTTGGCAATGTGAGGAGAAAGAACAAAGACAGAATGATAACAAAGACAAACCTACAAGCCCAAAAGGTACGAGAAAGATAATCAAATATCTAGATCATTTAGGCACTCAAAATTGGATGCTTTATCTTAAATAAATACACAGAAATCAAATTAACGTGGTTTGTGAAAGGAGGTGAGAAAAATGTGCAAGAATTAGAGTGACTATATTACGAGCGAAACTGTGAGATTGTGTGCATGGATTAATCAATCGAGTGTCTGAATTTGTATTTTTACTTTTCAGATATCAACGGGTACTGGAATTATGTCCCATTACGTGAATCTCAATATAGTAGTCCCTGAAGCGTTCATACTTGGATCAGGAGAGCATCATGTTGATACTGGCAGTGTTATAAGTCTTGTCTGCATAATTGAAAAGGTAAGATTACATAATATCAACCCAACACATTTTATGTTCATGAGCTTCTGATATTCAAAATGTCAAAAAATATTTTTATTTTACCAAAGATTTTTGATTTTTCTTTTTAAATAATTTCTGTTTAAATTCAGAAGATAATTTTTTCAGGTATAATAACAGTGGTACTTTTAAGTAAACCAATACTTTCCGCTTGTACAATAATCATTCACGGATTGTTTAATGAAGACTTAAAACAATTTATATTTAATCTTTACATTTCGCTACAATATTAAACAAAGTAATATTCAGCAGTAGGTACATATATAGTAAGAATATTTTCAAGTGAGTATTTCCAGATACGGACAACTTCTTGGAGATACTTTGAGTGCTATTAATTAAAACCACGAAAATTGACAACAAACTTTTAATTAATGTTAACCGACGACAAAATTAAATAAAAGTGACAAAGTACACTTCACAAAATATTTTGTGCGACCAAATAATGAACGATACGTAAGTAAGCAAAGTTAGTAAAATATTATATTATTATTATTATACCATCACGGCACATCCCACAAGTGGGGTAGCCAGCAGATCAGCTGCATGTAAGAAACATGCTAACTGTCCTCTCCGTGCCAATATAAAATCAAGACATTCAAGTTAGTAAAATATTATATAATATAAGACATTACGGTAGATGAATCTTTGTAGGATAATAAATTTACAAGCAGTAATTCTACATAGGTGAAAAAGTTTTATTAAAAATAAATAGTCTTGTACCTACATAATTCTTATTAATTGTGTCGGTGTACACGTAGTAGAATTCCATAATAATGCAATTTGAAACAAGTGTTCCTTTCTACTATTGTTTGTTAATTCGCAGAGAGACGTCTTTCGAGAGAGGTCATTATCAATCTTGATAATGACCTTATAAGTCGAAAGACGTCTTTCTGCGAATTAACAAACAATAGAAGAAAGGAACACTTGTTTCAAATTGCATTACATAATGCTTGGTATTTTTAATATGGTTTTGAAGATAACTCTTATATAGACCACTTGTAAACTTACAACTTGTCGATTTTTATACAACATAACATAACTTACATAGACAATTCACAGAGATCGAGCTAGTTCCAAACTAAGATGAATCTTGTATTATGGGTACTAGCGTGACGATACACAATGCACTAAACACATATACATACATGTTACACCCACACCCAGGACAATTTGAAAAAGGTCATATGAAAGTATATTTCTTCTCATGAAAATTTGGAACATTGCAGTTACAGAAAAACCAATATATACTATACAACACTAAACTATACTATACCCTCACGCCGTGTCCAATGTGGGGTAGGCAGATAGATCTATCTTTACACACTTCCTTCGCATTCATACTATTTCTCATGCACGCACGTCGATTCTTCTTACTCAACACATGGCCTTCCTTGAAAATTTATTTCACGTGATCAAGCCACGTGGTTCTCGGATGCCCGCGTTTCCTCGCATCCTTTCTTTCAGACAAGTATGGGGAAAGGGCATACAATCTGCAGTTGTTTTAAAGTATGGGTTATGTCATTGTAGACATTTTAACCCTATATACTTTTTGCAGAACCATTCAATCAATTGAATAATTGTGAGTTTCGGAGAACGGAGGAAATTCCTGCTTTTGTTGATAAAATGTATTGCTCACTGAAATGTTCGTTATTAGTGGACTTTTATTAAATACTTGGAAATACCGACATGTAAGGCTACATTTATACATTCATGTTGCTAAGATGTGGGTAAACTTAAACATACTTTCTTTATCTATAAATGTATATATACAAATAGTTATATTATCTGTTGTGTATTACAATTATAACAGTATTTTAGTGATATCCACTATGTATATGTAAAGAGTATAAGGTTATCCCTTTCAAAGTTTCATCTATGGTTGACGCTTAACACTGACTGTTGTGGAAGTTTGTACATACTACAGTTGGAAACTATGGAACAAATTTACCGCAAAATTCATAATATCGTTAGCTATAGATTCTACTTCTATAGTATGTAGTATTCAACTTCATAATACAAGGGTGTACCCAGTATTTTCTGCGGGAGGGGCTGCTGCTCAGTTTTTTTTTGTTGTACTATCAAGTGTTTTTTTTTAGTCTCATTTTTTTACGATTTGGTAACTTAGTTTGCACATAATTTTTTTACACTCTCGTCGCCAAATTTTCAATTAAGTATAGAAATTTCAAATATTTCACAATCTCCCGTTTTGCACATCAATTTTAGAACCACCTTTCATTAACTAATTTTTTCTTATGTCACATCTGTCACCTAATGGAGTCCCCGGCATTAAATACGTCTTTAACTATTTTTCGAAGTACCTGTAAAAAGTAAATACTTATTCGTTTTTTACATCTTTAATTCAGCTATGAGGCATGCCTCCTATTTGACTACTTATAATATTATCTGACTTTATATTTTAATGTCACGGAGAGGACTACTTGTATGTTTACAAAATTAAGATTTTCTACTGGCTTCCCCACTTTTAGTAGCTTACTGTGAAAGGCGTATAAGGTTGTATTTGGGTTCATAAGAGAAACCCAGTGGAGCACCCGGTAAAGAATTGGTTTCCCACTCTTCTCCGTAAGTTTTCGAGTGTCCTGTAAAAGGCAGGTGTTCGAAAAAATTAAGACATTATACATCTTAAATTCAGCGATGAGGTTTGCCACCCATCCTGAATGTCTTGTTTTTATATTGGCACGAAGAGGACAGTTTGCATGTTTCTTACATGCAGCTGATCTGCTGGCTACCCCACTTGTGGGATATGCCGTGATGGTATAGTAGTAGTATAGTTGTAGTAGTAGTAAGAGAAACCCAGATATATCTTTAAATCAAATATGGATAGATAGAGACAGTATGTATGTATGTCCATGGAGAATTTTCGTATTTTGCCCTAACATTTTTCTTAAATATTTAGCAATGTATTTACAGCAATTTCATCAAATATATCCAAGTAATAATATTCCCTCGATATGTGGAGTGCTAGATTCATACACAAGTGCTACAATACAAACTTAGTTTGAAGGAGTTTATGTTAGTTATAGGTACATTCACAACATTGGACGTACTATCAAATAATGTAAATATACATAGCTTTGGGAATCAAATGCAGTCACCAAAGTAAATACCAATATGCAAACTTATTATCTGTACCTACCTATAATCAGCAATAATTGATGTGTGCATGTATCTTGGTATCTTCATATATTTCCCTTACAATTTGTTAAGGAGAATCCAAATATTAGTTCCTATTATTTACTTCTTCTTCTTAATCTTTCATTAGACCCAGAGGTATGTTCATGCAGGAGGATTTTCTCGCGATGTGGAGGCCCAGCTGTCCTTCAATCGTTTAGAGGATCTTCCTGGTAGGCGTCGTCCATCAGGTAGTCAATGTAGAACAATAATTGGGATTCTGGTGCTACCCATCCTCTGGACGTGTTCGTACCAAAATCTTCGGCGTTGTTATTTACTGTGAGTAGTTAATAGTAATATACTCGTATAAGTAGATGTCTTTATCATTTGTTTTATTTTTTACAAGGTTTCTGATGAACTTTGGTCGCTCACGGTATATTGTTACAATGAAATTAGATCGTTTGAGTGTGGTAAAAGGTGATTTGTTCGGCGCGAAATCGCTCCAAATTGGGAAAGATCGTATTCACCGTTTGCTCTTGAGAGGAGAGAACATAACATACATACTGACTATTTACGCAAATCGGACTAGTCCCAAGCTAATAAATATCTTGTATTATGAGTACTAACCTAAATAAGTTTGAGGGCATTGCATGTGTGATAGCCAAATACGATTTGAGTAATTTTGTTGTTGTTTTGTCGACAATACTATCTAGTTGTTAATTTAGGCTACTTTATACTGGGTGCATCAGTACTTTTGCAAAAATAAGCGTAATCACAGTATATTTGAAGTTTGACGAAAATCAGAAATATTTTAATTGGTTTAAAATTTGAATTTTTTTTCAATCTCCCACATTATATCAAAAATATATTATTTAATTACTTACTGTTCTCTGAAATCAGGATATGAGCTGTTTTTTTAACGAATGATTATTATTTTAACTAAGGTAATAATAATTTAATTAAAATCGTTAAGTTTAAATATTCAGGTGGTTTCACGTTTTGGTATTTACGTCACAAATGACCTTCAGTACACTTCGTTTTCTCTCCCAGGTTATAGTAGATACATACCTCTACTTTTCTACCACGAAATTTCTCTCATTCGTTATAATTATTATTGTCTTTGTAGAAAAAAATAACATTATTTAAACTCTGTGAAAATTTCCGCTAAAACTTTGAACTTCGCGCAAAATTCTGAGAAATTATTATATTTTACTAAAACCATAACTGCTTTGGATGAACCTCTTTAAGCAAAGTTGATATTTTTCAACCGACGGTACTTGGTGGAAATTCATGTTGAATTAATTATAAATAAAACACTTATTTATAATTCACTCTTTTAGCGCCAATGCATCCACACTGCATATCCTAAATTAAAAGACAAAAGCAAAGGACATACGAGAGTTGTCAGGGCTGTCGAACTAATGGTGATGATGATAATGAACAAATCTGTTTTTTTTTATATCACATTTTATTTTTTTATATTAAAATGAATCTTCACAACTTGCACTTCAAATTTTAAATTTAATTGATCTAAGCCCCTGCTTTTTACAGGACATTCGAAAAGTTAGTGTAAAAGGGTGGGAGACTGAGACTCTTTACCAAGTACACAACAGAAAAACTTTGAATCATAAACAAGTTTTTGTTTTAATTGAGATAGGTAGATAAAAATGCTGTATTATTTCGCAAAAACATCCGTTTTACCTTGTCGTACCTATTATATGTAGCAACTACATAAAGATTCCATTTTAATTAATGGACGGCCATTTTATCGTACATACTACCACTGTCCTTGATATTATTAATATTATTACTTTCAACACTTAATGAGAATTTTCACAGATTTAGTTGTTAAAAAGTAGGTAAAAAGATTTTTCTCTTAAATTCATACGGATGTAGTTTGTTAAATTATACCTACTTGGTCCCACAATTAAGGCGTCACATAAGATTATAAATTTAAACTATTTGCCATATTTTCATGAAGATGTTTTTAAAATTTTGACCTTTATGAATCTTGTTTGAATTCAAAAGTATAAAATCTCTTTTTCTTTGAGAATTTTTAACTATGGTAGATGCTTATTTAAATCCGATGGATCCGTTGCCGTGGTAAGATATTGTAATAGAAATCATTTAATTATGTAGGTAAAATATCAAAGATTAATCATTTTAGAAAATAAAAACATAATTTGACAGTTATCAGAACGTGACGTAACTGATTACGGGCTTTGTGACGTCATCGCGATATTAATCTATGGTAGACTAGCAACAACTTTACAAAGAGTAGGAAGATATCGTGTAACACAATTGAGTTGCCGTCAGGACGAAGTAGAATAGGAGTCCCATTTTTTATGAATTTTTTGAGTAAGTTGGAAAAACATCTGGAAATGTCTTTAAATACCCGTTAAGTTATACCATCTTTTCTTAACGTTTTTTGGCAGGAATATAATGATTCGCGTGCGTACCGTAAGTTCATAAGACGCTCCGTTTATGGAAGATGCGAGCGTAGGTACCTAATTATTTTTTCTCAGTTAATTTTCTCTTCGGAAAATTGAATTTTCCCGAGCTGTTGATACAAGCTTACATTTCATCCACCATCCACAGCAGTGAGTTATAATATCTCACTTCTAGGTAGCTACGTAGTTTCGGATGTCAGGCAGTACCACGGAAGTCATTTCTCTTTGGTAACATGACAGATCACGTTTATGTAACGAAATGTTTCTGCTTCTACTACTACTACTACAAATGTAACATTATCTACGCGTCTATCTACTGGAGAGAGTTTTAATTTATTTTATTCGAAATTTAACGCTCCGCTTTGAAACACTATGCGGAAATAAACTAACTTCATTCAGAGCAATTCTATGTCAATTAAGCATCCTTTAGAAACGGTTTTTTGAGAATGTTGGATCTCGTTGTGATAAATTATAAATTTTTTATATGATTTCAAGATTTAGTTTGGTTTAATTTTATGTAAAAAACTAAGAGTAGAAGTAATTGAAGACATTATATTTTTTCATTATTTTTGAAGAAAATAATATTTATCAATATAAGACACACATATTTATCAATTATACCATTACGATACATTCCACAAATGAAGTAATCAGCAAGCAAAACGTACGTTTTATACTAAAAATATGTCCTCGAAGTGTTTATTAAAAATGTATTTTTTCAAAATATTATATGTTTAATTTTTCATGTTTTTCGAACACCAGCTATGCCTTTTACAAGAAACTCGAAAACTTATAGAAAAAATGCAATTTTTTTGTACTAGGGCCTCCACAGTATACCAGATATCTTTTAATTACGTATCAAAATTTTATACATTTCTAATTGGTTGTAAAAACAATTATTAAATTTACATTTTAAAAGTAATAAAGGATTTAAACAGAAATAAAATATGAAACGAATTACTTACTAACAAAACTAATTTAACTATTCCTTCATATTATCATGTAAATTTTGTATTCAGGTTATTAATGTATTCTGACTTCACAAAGATGAATAATTTTTCAATGAGGCGGTAATATTAATTACCAAACTTTGTTCGTAGTTGTTTAAAATAAAATAATGAATGATTAAAAAAAAAATTAATTCTTTGACCCCACAAAAATACTGTTTCTGTAATGTTCAAAGTAAATTTATTGTTATTTTAAATATTTATCATTTTGTATTGATATCACCTATTTGTAAACAAGAAAAATCAATATGGATACAATTTGTATTAAAATAGTAATAAAAATAATAATAAGTAGACAATTCTTTATGACGCGTCGTTTTGTGAAAAAAAAAAAAACACCACAAGGGCCCATTCAAGAATCATAACACCATCTGAACAACAGGGTCTTTAACCCTGCCCTAAATACCTTCACACTCTCCAGAGTTTGCAAATCATAAGAAATTTTGTTCCACAGCAACGGACCAGCCATACACAGAAGGCACTGTCAACATAGTTAAGACAGACCCTAACCCTAACAGCTAACATAATAATAGTTAATACACATGTACAATTTACACAGGTCAATCTAGTCTCGAACTAAGATAGGTATTAATATACCGGCTGTCCAGTTCCATAGTTCGGCATATATACCGTCTTATATCATCACCGAGACATCGCCATTTTTGTTATTTTGATATATTTATATTTTGTTTTCAAAACACAACAGAATTTATACTGGGTAATTAAGTGATGTAACGAATGTGTGATTTAGAATATTCGCGAATGCGAATATTTGTTGCCGACATTCGCGAATGCGAATATTGACTTGCTTAAATTTCTAAAATTGCTCAAACATTAAAATTTCTACCCCCCCGTCGCCAAATTTTCATAATGGTATAGGAATTTAAAATATTTCAAAACTCCTCGGTTTTCTTAAAATATATTTTCTTGCTGTACCTTTTTCTACAATTAACCGGGTAAGTATCCGGTACTTTTACCGAGTGTACGATACTTTATTACTAAAATAGTATTCGCAAATACGAATACGAATACTTTGAAATGTGCGAATATTCGCGAAAACGAATATTCGTTACATCACTACTAGGTAGGTATATAAAAATGCCACAGTTAAAGACATACGTTGTCTTTGTTCCGTTCAATAGGTAAACAACTCTTATTAATATTTATTTGTGGAATTGAAAAAGGTAAATTATTTTTATTTTTGTATCTTTGATACACTTATTTATATTTTGTTTTCAAGACGCAACAGAAATCATAAGTATATAAAAATCGCACTGTCAAAGACATAGGTTGCCTTTGTTCCGTTCAATAAGTAAACAACTCTGAATATTTATTTGTGGAATTGAAAAAGGTAAATTATTTTTATTTTTGTATATTTGATACACTTATTTATATTTTGTTTTCAAGACGCAACAGAAATCATAAGTATATAAAAATCGCACTGTCAAAGACATAGGTTGCCTTTGTTCCGTTCAATAAGTAAACAACTCTTAATATTTATTTGTGGAATTGAAAAAGGTAAATTATTTTTATTTTTGTATCTTTGATACACTTATTTATATTTTGTTTTCAAGACGCAACAGAAATCATAAGTATATAAAAATCGCACTGTCAAAGACATAGGTTGCCTTTGTTCCGTTCAATAAGTAAACAACTCTTAATATTTATTTGTGGAATTGAAAAAGGTAAATTATTTTTATTTTTGTATATTTGATACACTTATTTATATTTTGTTTTCAAGACGCAACAGAAATCATAAGTATATAAAAATCGCACTGTCAAAGACATAGGTTGCCTTTGTTCCGTTCAATAAGTAAACAACTCTTAATATTTATTTGTGGAATTGAAAAAGGTAAATTATTTTTATTTTTGTATCTTTGATACACTTATTTATATTTTGTTTTCAAGACGCAACAGAAATCATAAGTATATAAAAATCGCACTGTCAAAGACATAGGTAGCCTTTGTTCCGTTCAATAGGTGAACAATTCTAAATATTTATTTGCGGAATTGAAAGTATGGCGTTTATTGTGTGTGCATTACTAACAATCAAATAAAAAAAATGAAATTTTCTACTTGTTTAGTTATGGATCTGGACAGTTGATACAATGTATATTATTTGAATATATAGTAAATGGTATATGGTAATAAAATAAATGTACACAGAATAAAAATTCTAAGATATTAAATGAAGTATGAAGGAAATAATTCCTGAATTAAAATGCAGCTGCAATTTAATTCTAATAAGGATTGAAATTAATTGAGCTCTCATAATATTTGAGAACCGGCGTTAAAAAAGATTTAATTTATATTCAAAGCGTATTTAAATATCATAGAAGGTAACTTTATAAAGAAAACTTAAATTACATGAACATTACTACAGTAAAACAACATAGTTAGTTACATTGGTATTTATTCAATCTCTGTACGTGTAATAAATGCAGGAATACTAAACTTGTGAAATTTCACCTCTTCCTTTTAAAGTTCCTCATTAATAAAATGAGAACATAAAACCAGGTTCACACTATGAAATAATCGTCTTTGGCTGTTTAATATCCGATAAGTCGACGATCTACTAGAAGACCTCTATGGAACTGGCCGTGAATAGACTTACTGAGCCCAATAGAGCCGGTAAGTCTAACTTATACGAGAGGGCCTTTGGTGTTGTTGGACCAGTTATGTGAAATACTGTTACCGCCTACCGGTGCCACTGAGAGATAGTCAGACGGTCACTAGCTTCAGAAGCAAATTAAAAACTGAACTCTTCACTGGCGCCCTTGAGACGGTCTAGGGACTGTAAAACGGCGTCATAAATAAAATAAAATTATCCTAAATCATTATCATCAGTAATTTCGCTTTCAGCATGTAGTGTATATAGAACGCTTAGAAAATTTACGTTTACGTTAATAAACTTTGAACTAAATGTATTTCCTTCCCTCCCTTTCTCTCTTTTTAATTTTTTAATTTATGTTGCGCTGGTACTCGTATAATATTAAGCTTAAAGATATTATGATTGCATACTTACATCATTGTAAAACTATGTGTATTATAAATTGTTCAAGATGCTGTATTTATTGAAAAAAAAAAAACTTTTCTATGGTATCTTTTATCTATGGTGGCTCAACAACACAAACTGTTTATTCGTGATGTTATTATGAGACTGAGAACTGCGTTGCGCTAGTATGCATAAAATGCAGCAAGTTTTGAGTATCCCACTAGTATGTGAAACCAATATCACGATGTGTTTTTAGCTTAAAGTTAGGTAACATACATACAAAATTTCTTATTTAAACAAGAACTACACAATGTATTCAACATTTCAAATACTGTGTTTTGTGTAGAATGCTACTTATATGAAGTAGGTATGAATTTCACACTTGAACAATTAAGAGTAACAGAGAGTATTTGGCCCGTACTTAAACATTGCGATACAGTTAAACAAATGTACATAATATACACATGTGCAGAGTATTAAACACATAATTTATACAGTTTAGTAATATCTATTATTATGTTATATGAATTATTATTTTACTACTATACTATACCCTCACGCCCTGTCCCAGGTGGGGTAAGCAAAGAGAACGGAACGCTATATAGATCTATCCTTAAATACTTCTTCCTCTACATTCATCCAGTTTCTCATACATGCACGCCGATTTCTCTTACTCAACACGTGCCCGTCCTAAAGACTTTGATCCACATGTTCAAGCACGTGTTTTTGAGTTTCCTCACACCACCACTTTCAAATATACATATACCTACATCCTTTTCGTCATCTTTTCATCGTGCATTCGCTCAACATGTCCAAACCATCGTAACTTTATTTACACGAATTCTGTCCTCAACACTCCTCTCACATCCGCTCATTCTCCTGATATTCTCATTCTTCACTCTATCTCGCAACGTTTTACCAATCATTCTACTCACTAAACGCATCTCCACTGCATTTATTCCTTCTTCAACCACGTCCAAGTTTCGCTTGTATACATAAGTGTCGGTACCAAAATGGTATTGTGCACCAGCACTACATTTATAAAATAAAAATATACTAAAATTAACTCACAATGGTTTTATTTTAAAATGTAAAAATCATTTGAAATTGTACAGGCACCTAATAATCAAAAGCTCTTTGAACAAAATATTCCAATATCCTCTGTTGTCTGCAAATTATATTATTGAAGTATAAATAATATATTGTTGAGTTAAATTCTTTGTTTACATAATGATTTTCAAGTTAAATTATGTATATAGCATTCAATTCAAGTGCATTTGTTCGTGAAAATTATTTTATTTGATTCCTTTGTCACGTTTTCAACTACAAAGTATTATTGCGAAGAACAAAGACCTTTATCTTTAGCTGTTTAGCCATTAATGCTGTCGATAATGTTAGTGTCTAGACTACAACTCATACCTATCTTATATATGTATAAAATGCAGTAAGTTGGAACCCGAGCAACGAGCAGTCGTGGCCGAGCGGTTAAGGCGTCTGACTAGAAATCAGATTCCCTCTGGGAGCGTAGGTTCGAATCCTACCGACTGCGGTTTTTTATTTATTTATTTGTATGATAGTAAAGGAAATAGGTTTGACATTTAATCTATGTACACAAAACGTTAGGGGGGCTTACAGGAAAAAATATTGTATTTTTTTTATTTTGAAATAGGTTAGAGTTTATCCACCAATCGTTTGTATTGTACAGTATTTCCTCAATATCAATTTTACTTTTTATATTGAAAATTGTGATAAGGTATTCGTTTGGTTATTAATAAAATATTCTGGGTATGTTTGATGGGTAATGTTCTTCCGTCCGAACGGGTTCCGTCGGCCCGGGCGTCCCTCTTTCACAACACACCGTTCCTAAGGCAACGACATCAGAGCGCAAGGAATTTCACAGGAAGAGGTGACGCAATTGGCACAGAAGCACTTTAAATGAAGCAGGCTAATTTCTGCCCTGTGCTTCCGAGAGGAGAGTTGAGGGCGACGATTGATTGATCTCTATTCTCACTATAAAAGCATACTTATCACTATTACGATTATTGCAAATCAAACTCCTTTACAAAAATATTTAATGTTGGTAAAATTTTATGCATGTATGTATTTAAAGAAAATATTTTTATAAATGAATTTCAAAGGCTGTTGTGAATATTTTTCGTCGTTTCATTTTATTCATTTTCTTGATTACCCCATTCGTAAAATTGTTGACCATAATAACAACCTCGCATGTAGGTTGGTACAAACCACGACTTAGTACAATTGCGTGCTTCTAAAAAATGAACACATAAAACCAAAATGATGTCGGACAATAATTTCTAAGCTTAGAAAATCTAGGGTTGACCATTTTCATTTTTTTGTATTAAATATTTCATTTCGGATCGAAATTGCTCAGAAGGCAACACTATTTTTGAAATCTATTTGTATTGCTGAAGTTTTTTTTAAATATTAATAAAAATTCATATGTATAGATTAAAATAATATTATATAGGATATGACGCAGCCCACACAATAATAATTAACTAGCCAATTTTTTAAAGGTGCGCCGTTTTGTGAAAAAACTACCGTAAGAGCCCATTCAAGAATCATAACACCTCCTGAACAATAGGGTTTTAAATCTCGCCTTGAATACCTCCACACTCTCCAGGAATATATATTTTCTCTTCCTCGTCCTTATTATTGCAAAACACATGCAATCGAATAAATTATGGAATTATTTTCTTCCGGCTATGAAAAAATAATTAGTAAATAATAAGCATAGCTTTATATAACATTTTAAAATAACAAGTGATGTTTAACAAATACAATTTTATTTCAACAAGGCACTCAAAAATGATTCCGGGAGGTCTCGATTTTCGATTTTTGTTTGTTTCATTACGCTACTGCAGTAATTTTGTTAACAAAAATATTCCTTTAGCTGATTTTGAAACTTTGCATAGTCGAAATTAGCTCATTTTGAAACTAACTATATACTCTTACATTTATGTAGGTACCTATTCGTAGTTATTTAAGATTTTGGTATCCCTGTGTAAGGAAACGACATATCTGTTAATCCATCTATCCATCTGAGCGGATCCACCTACAGAGAACGTGATCAGCTTAGGATATCGGTTATTACTACGACCCAACGGGGTCTGAAAAAAAATACATCGCAGGATTTCTACTATCCCACAAGGTTTAGTAATATTATTTATTAGACCCTACTAATAATATCACATAGAATTTTGATTTGATTTTCTTATTACAAGATAGGATTATAATTAATATTAATTTTATTGTGACACATTAATGACAGATGTCACTTTATTAAGGTTTATTCTTTTTTTATGATTATGATGTTTATTTATGTACGTTAAAAATTGTAATAGGTATTTTCTAAGTTGTAATTATGAAACGTTGGTAGATCTTTTATAATAATATTGATTTAACACTTGTCTATGTGTGTTTGGTTTGATTGATTTATCTATTTCACTATTTACTGTAAATCGATTACAATATCGTTTGTTACAAAGTATCATGATTTATTATTATTATTATTTTTTTTTTTTCAAAGTTGTATTTGAGTTTTTGTTAAAAACCCAAATACAACATAAATTTTTCACAGTAAGCTAAAAGCTTGTGTCGTTTGACTGTTGACAATATATCGTTGATTGTCAATCTGAATCACTTGATGACGCCAAAGAACAATACTGTTTTTTTAATTTACTGTGTTGCTTTGACCAGTGATTTATAAATATGAAACATTGTTTTCACATTCCACTGAAGTATATTATATTCAATATCTTCACTCACTCAGGTTCAAAAACCTATTAAAACGTGATAACGGAGTTAATAATTTTAAATGTGATTTTTACGATTCATCATCATCATTATCACCCTCAACGCTCCTCTCGGGAGCACAGGGCAGAAACCAGCCTTCTCCATCCAGAGCGACTCTATGCCAATTGCGTCACCTCTTCCCACGACATTCCTTGCGCTCTGATGTCTTTTAATGTACATATATTAGATACTTCACTGGATATGTATTTCATATCTCATACTTCAATTACTAAAAGTCGATGGAACCTGTGTCAAACAGCGGGAGATAAAATGCTGAAACTGAAATAAACCTAAAATTTAGATGCGTACCTATTTTAATGTTAGGTATCCTTTGGGTAAGAAGCTCCATAATAACAATATATCATACTATCGTATTCCAGAACATTTAATATTAGGTATCTTATAGCTTACATAGGTACAACATATATGATGCATGTACGGAGCTTCCTTCAGGGGTTGATGATACTGATGAAACCGAGAGTTGATTGGCCGGATACGGATAACGAATGTCCGGCGAGAAACAGAAAGTTGCACAGATGTCATAACATGATTTATTTAGAGTGAGATATCTTGTACGGGTGTTATTTTTAGGGATTCATTAATAATATAAAGTGTCATTAATCGGTAGATGACAATGAAATTTTAAAAGACTTTTACAAAATCACAATAAAAAATTCATATTTCATCTTTTTGCTTTTATTAAATAAGTCAGTTTGAAACTATATTGCGCTTCTGCAATATACTCGCCCATGACACAAAACGATTTTTCCATTAATGTTTTTAAATGCTTTTCTATTGTTAGTATTATTATTATTTTGTGTAATTATTATTACTGTACTAAAAAAAGAT
Organism: Athripsodes cinereus; assembly: GCA_947579605.1. Taxonomy (NCBI): domain Eukaryota; kingdom Metazoa; phylum Arthropoda; class Insecta; order Trichoptera; family Leptoceridae; genus Athripsodes; species Athripsodes cinereus. The sequence goes on along the minus strand of OX388318.1, from coordinate 19,120,042 downwards.
TACTTTTAAAAATTCAAAACCGAATAGTTCTCATTTCTTCCCTAGCTGATATAATAATATAAGGAGTAGTAGAGCCTATATGTAATCTATGTACAATCATGCTGGCAAAGTGATGACCTATGTACCATAACTACTATCCTCAAAGATATATGGGATTAATGAAGGAGAACACCAATCCATAATACGTTATAACTTATAACAATTCTATATGAAGGAACGAGATAGAAATAATAGCAACACCTTTATGGAACTTGTGGTATAAGATTCTTATAAACTCGGAGTCTATTGCAATGATTATGATTTATTTCACAGGTCCTGTGGTCACCATATACTTATTAGTCTATATGATCACGGAATATCCTTCAAGTGGAGTAGTCAGTAATATATGTAATTGCATTAACAAATTGTCCTTCATTGTATTCAAATTAAGATATCTTCTAGCAAAAAAGGCTTGTCACGTTGCTTAATATTGATGATTTAACGTGCTTTATATTTGTTATTTAACGAATATCCTGTTTTTAATAGGGCACTCAAAAAAATATAGGAAAGAGTGAGAGACCAATGGGAGTTTGTCTTTCTAATTTAGTTCCTTTTTTTGAAGACTTATTTTTTATTTTCACAGTTCACTGAGAATAAATATATTTTTTCGAAGGACACAGCCATACAATAATTTCCAGATTCCGCGATATGAAATAAATACTCTTATTGACGGTAGGTTTTGCTGAAAATTTAAAATATCAATAAGAGATGCATTTGCCTACGAAATTATACGTAATTTTTAAAATGAAACACGATATTTAGTTATTCCACTATTGACTTTATTTATTTTTGCGAGCCGGCTTTCAAGAGCTTCCGCTCTCATCGTCAGGCAAAAGTAAAGTTTTGCTAACGCGAGACGCGCGCTAAACGCGACTTCAACGCTAAACGCGAGAAAAGTAAACTTTACTTTTGCCTGACGATGAGAGCGGAAGCTCTTGAAAGCCGGCTCGCAAAAATAAATAAAGTCAATAGTGGTTGGCTGGAAGATGGTTGGCTGTAATGGTTGGCTGGAAGATGTTGCTCTGCAACAAGCCCGCCATTTGACAGAACATTGTTTGTATTTATTATGTGTGTCTGTACAATTATGTTATTATGTTCTGTCAATAAAGTTTTATTATTATTTATTATTATTATTATTATAGTGGAATAACTAAATATCGTGTTTCATTTTAAAAATTATTAATATGAACTTCCACCAAGAACCGTCGGTCGATAAATTTAATAGAAATTATACGTGGTTAGCTGATATGATGTTGATCTTGTTATGTTAATGATGATGTGCAAGAAGTATAAAATAAGTAAATAAATTATTAGGTACTTACTAAGTATTGAATATAATATCCCCGATCATAGTTCATATCTGTTTCTCAACCTATGTTACGAGTATCACACTGTCTTCCGTAAGTTTGGTTGTTAGTGAATTTACTGCATGAAATGTACAAGTCTCTTAAAAGTTTCGAAAAAAAGATATTTTCTAGGTATTAATGAAATCCATTAAAAAGATTTTTTCCCTTTATTTAAGGTCTTTGTTTTGTTTTAATGATTTCCAGTTCCATCCATAAGACTTTTTTTCTTCTCATCACAAATTTCGGTCCTTGTTGATTTGTGTGCAATATTAAAGCATATAAATGGAAGGACTTTATCCCAAAAAAAAATTACCAAACCATTTTGAGACACGTGTTTTACTTGTAATCCTGAAGAACGCGAGAAAATATTATGAATTCTATAACTTTTTATGTTCGTTTCTTTAATCGAATTTTCACGACACTTTTCCATCACTTCACAAATATTTTTTTTAGAAAATGAATAAATTATTATTTTTGTTACCGCAAGCACAGATAATGAAATATCTGAATAGGATATACGAAAAAAGGGATGAAAAACTTACCTTATTATTTTGTCTTCAAAATGATTTGTTCCTTTGCCTCTCCTATTCTTGAGAATCCATGTTGATAGATAGTCTTCTCGACTCCCAACTCCTTGTGTAATATTTTTATTCTGAAATAGCTGATAATAATTTTATTATTTCGCTAACTCGAGAAAAAAATGCAAAGATTTGTACCAATTTCTCATTATTTTCTCAAAAATTCTAGATGTAAAAATACTTAATGATTTTTTTTATCAAATTTTGTAAAGTAATAATCAATTAATATCCATGAAAAAAAATCTCTTAAAATATGAGTTGATCATTAAAAAATATATTTATGTGTTAAACTTTAATACCATCCTTTATGATCGGGTTCATTATAGCCCTAAATCGACTAAGATCTGGTGTAGGGAACTGCCATGGCAATAGAGAACGATGGGGCTTCCTACAAGACGAATCCTGAGCATGTGTGACTGTGGTGCAGTTCAGACCATGCCACACTTGTTGGAGTGTCCATTGTGCCCTGTCACATGCACTATGGAGGATATTTTGACGCATCTCCATCTGCTGTGCGTTTTGCACAGTAGGTACTGGAGATCAGTTTTATTGGTTTTTTCTGGGTTTCGACACGATAAGTAAATAAATAATAATATAGGTCATACGTAAGCTATATCTTGATTCTCGAGAGGTTTTGTTTCTGGGACCTCTGTCTAAGCCACGTACTATTCATGTCAATTATCACACTGTTTTCATTAATCCATTCCACATGCAATGAAAGTATTTTAGAAGTTTTTTTTATTACTCAATAAATTAATTTTAATCTCTTTTACAGTCCTTGTAAATGTATATTACATTACATTACATAACACGAATAGACAATTCTTACACACCGAGCTAGTCCCAAACTTAGATATGAATCTTGTAGTATGGGTACTAGCACGACGATACACATAATATACAATACACTGAACACAACATATATGTACAGTACATGTAACACCCAGACCCAGGACAGTTAGAAAAAGGTCATTCTTCATTTTCCCTTGGCCGGGAATCGAACCCGGGACCTCGTGACTCAAAGGCAAGTGCGTTAGCCTCCGCGCCACAACGGTCGTCTTTTGTTTTTTTATTTTTACTTTTGTTGTTTGTTCACAACTATTTCTATAAAAAATGGGTGTAGTATTTCTCAAAATGAATGTTTCAGTAAAAGTGTGCAAACATTGAAAACCCAATTCCCTCCATATTCAGATTGATTGATCTGATAAAAGATGACGCGATTCTGAAATTGTTATTCGCAAACGTCTGAAAGAAAAAGTGTTGGATTTATTGATTTTGAAAGAAACGAGGCATTCAAAGAGAAACTTGCAAGTTCGTTTTGTTTTTGTACTATGTACATATTTACATATTATTATATACCTACCTACGAAATCAATCTACTTATATTTTTTTTGTATTATTCCTTTCCAATTATTTTTGTAGGAGCTACGCTTTTCTCTTTGTACCTTGGTATTTATTTTCTTTTTCTTTTCGAGAAATTTGTAAGAAAACAAAAATAATAATATTGGAAAGTAAAGATCTTGAGTGACATTTTTGTTTTGTGAAAGCTCCTGTGAATTGGTAATAAACTGTGTTATTTTAACTTTTTTCTGTCGTTACCAAAACGTTATTTTATTATCCAAAAATATCAGAATAATATTCGATCTCTTTTATCTTGTATATTTTGTGTTAAACTTAGGAAATTCAAATTAGAAAATAAGCTGACCAATATTATTTTTCTGTATCTTTATTAAATGCACAAAAAAGTTATATATTTAAAAAAAAATCCCATATAAGCTATTTAAAATGGTTTAAAATTATTTTTGGAGTTTATTTAAAATAAATTTATTTACACAAAAACTTAATTGGCGATGTAAATTATTTAATGTACTTATATTGTTGTTTGTTTTGTATATTGTATTGTTCATTGTTAAAGCTGTTGTAGGTATCTATTAAAATAAATAAATAAAAAAATACTCGTTTCGAAAAGAAGCCTGAAATAAAAACAATATTTCGACAATTAAATTGATTTTTCTTGCAATATATCGAATGATCTAATATAGTAAAATTGCAATGAATACGACTATGTATTATGTATATAAGAGCATCGCCCAGGGAATCAACAATCTTGGCTTTGAAAAATAAGTGGTATTTTTGGCCTGTTTTGGCTTTGGCCATTAGACATAAATAGATGTGACCCAGTCAAGATCTGCCTTTTCTCCGTAGGTAAATCGTAAAGGATACAGGTTTTTGCAAAGTACATCATTTTATTGACTCGTAATGTGTAGTGTTATTAAAATCTCAAATAATTGCAATATTGAAACGAAATATTCAAAACAAATACCTTCCACTAAGATTTCGGATATGGCTTGCTAGAATATTCTTCTTATTCAGGCATATTTCATGTGATATATTCGATTGACCATCATCAAAGTGTTTAAAAAACTTCCTCTACATATTATTTTCATTGCTTATTTTTTCTTTTTCGCAGAGTCCTACTCCACCTCAATATGTGTTCTGGTATCACAATGACCGTATGATAAACTACGACACATCCCGTGGAGGCATCACAGTGGAGACGGAGCCAGGTCCTAAGAGTCAGTCCAGGCTCACTATCAGGGGTGCCAGGGATACGGACTCTGGTAACTACACCTGCAGCGCTAGTAACACGGAGCCAGCCAGCATCTATGTCTTTGTCACGGAAGGTGAAATACTTTTTCTCACATTCTAAATAATTATTACTTTTATTTTCTGTGATGTATAGAATATGTCATTCATTCTTTTTACATTTTTTTTATAAGTAAATATTTCGGAAACTCAAATAAATTAAACATTGTTTAGGTTATCACTAGCCTGAAGATAGGATTTAAGACTTTTTGTAAAAATATATATCTGGGTTTTTGTTATAAACCCAAATACTACCTTATACACCTTTCACAGTAAGCTACTAAAAGATTGTGTCGTGAAAGGGGAGTTTGCCGGCACCTGGTATCGAACCACGGACACCTTGTTCACGAGGCCGAGACTCTACCTCCAAGCTACCGACGAACTCAAACTCGACGACTTTCTATTATAATTCTAGTGATCGGATGCTTTTATTGACTTAATGTTATTTTTATACTAATAAATAAATAAAACTCAGGTTTCAAAACGCAAACGCTTAGTATTACATTATGGAGAAATACTATACTATACCATCACGGCATATCCTACAAGTGGGGTAGCCAGCAGATCAGCTGCACGTAAGATTCATGCAAACTGTCCTCTTCGTGCCAATATAAAATCAAGACACAAACACAAAGAAATATTTTGTGTTTATTATTGCTCAGACCTATAAATTCATTAGGATAAAAACATTTATTCGTCTATGAGGTATGTCGTTTATTTTGACTTCTTACCCTTAATTTTTGCAGAGACTTTTTTGAGCCCAATGCAAGAAGTTTCGTTTTAGTTAAAATATATCATTTTGATTTTAAACAGATTATTATTATGGTTATGAGTTAGAAGTTCTATAATATCTTTCGTGGGTTCAATGCTAGAACTAGACAAGTCAAAAGCAATGGTTTTGAGGTAGTGGATAAATCATGATATTACACTCAAAAGGATAGTAATCATACATACATACATACATACCATCACGCCGTTTCCCTCGCGGGGTAGGCAGAAAGGATCGAGCGCCACTTCCTTCTATCCTTGCATACATCTTTCGCTTCCGTCACTGTCATACAATTCCTCATGCATGCTCTCCTGTTCAATGTGCTCAACACGTGACCGTCCTGTAGGATTTGATTTAAATGATCTTGCCATTTAATCCTCGGACGTCCGCGTCTCCGAGCACCATTCCTCTCAGCCAAATATATCTTCTTAGTCATTCTGTCCTCATTCATTCTTTCCACGTGCCCAAACCATCTTAACTTATTTACATTCATCTTTGTTATTACACCAACTTTCATTCCACATTCCTTTCGTATATCACTGTTACGCACACGATCTCTCAGACTCTTGCCACACATCCTTCTCAACGATCTCATTTCCACTGCATTTATGCCACTTTCATCCTTTTTTAACCATGTCCACGTCTCACTTGCATACATAAGTGTTGGCACTAAGATAGCAGAGTGCACCAACCTTTTAGCTGTGGTGGATATGTTTCTATAGGATAGTAATCGCGCCCTTGAGATGGATACTTCATTAAACGGCGCCGAATAAATCATCCAATATAATAATAATAATAATAATAATCAATATAATAATATTATTGAAATACTTTGAATACAGTATAAGGAAGCCTCTCAATTCAAAATTATTACTAGAAATTACTCAAAACATTAAAGGCAAACATCGGAAAATAAGTTGTCAAGTTCAAGCATTGAACCCCAATTTCTAGTGTTAGGTACATTGAGATGCTGATGTCTTATTTAAATAATAGGTATAATTTTAAAAATGAATTAATGAAAGGCAAGTTGTAAGAGTGTTTGTATAGTTATTGTATTGTTTGTATAGTTAAAGAGTGTTTGTATTGAGTTCGTCGGTAGCCTCGGGGTAGAGTCTCGGCCTCGTGAACAAGGGATCCGTGGTTCGATCCCAGGTGCCGGCAAACTCCCCTTTCACGACACAAGCTTTTAGCTTACTGTGAAAGGTGTATAAGGTTGTATTTGGGTTTATAACAAAACCCAGATATATCTTTTTTTTTAAAAAAAAAAAGTTTTACATACAATTAGGTATTCTTTTTAATTTTCAGTACGTAACAAGAATAAAATGCATACTTATTTGAATACACAATGAAATTATATTTGTTGATTCCGTTGATGTTCTGAAGAAATAAATCGCAATGTTCCTAGACACAGCCTTAAGAAAAATATTTCAAGAGGGTTATTCAAACACAATAGTTCACTATTTTTTTTTAGAAAAAATAAAATTATACTGCAAACATTATCTTTAAAACATTCTCTTGAGACACCTAATTAACACTTCGTGACTCGCTTCTATTTACAACTTTTTTTATTTATTTTTTACCACATCGTTAGACAGAATTCAGATAACATAACATGCCCTAAAAGAGTCATTTATTATAGTACCAAAACTTTTATTTTAATTTATAAGGTATATTATTCAAGATTTATATTGTTATGAAATTTTGATATTTGTTGCAAAAAATAGCGTTTCAAAATATTTTTATGGCATAATTATAAGTTGATTATTTCGAGAGTGTCAAACTTTTTCACAAAGATAATTTAAATATGCAATCAACATATTAAAAATATGTTATTCAAAGGTTTAATCAGTAGTGTCTAGGTATGTGAATTTTGTAACTTATAGGAACTGCTTTTTTCGTTTTATATAGAATATTTCACCAAAAAAAACAAATGCAAGTTATAAAGTGTTAAATAGAAAAGAAACAAAAATAACTAGACAGATATAACAATGATATAAAATTCTATCTATAAATAAAGCTCTGAAAAGCGTTGTGTGTGCTCTGTACACACATTCCACATCTCGCTAAAGTAAATATTAAAATACACTTACAGTACCATGTATTATATTATTGTTATTTGTATATTGTACGTGTGTTATATTTATGTATTTATGAACAAGAATATTTTGTGATAAACCCACACTTCGCAATGCAAATATTCGGCATTCTCAGCAACCAGCATTAAACATTACAATAACGCGATATTCTGCCGCAAGGTGGAGTTAATGTTTGTTTATTTTAACCGAGTAGATAATAGAGTGTGTAAGATTTTTGTATTTTATATAAATTTAAAAAATAAAAAATAAATGTATTTTACTTGTTTATTTATTTAATTAAAAGAGGGAATAACGTGTTTTTAATTATTAAAATTTATATAAAACTTAAATATTTTACAATTTAAGTGGGATTCCACATCAATGATCACAAAATATTTGTGTGTTAGGTTTACTGTCTACTATTATTATGTTCCATCAATATATCCCGGCTAATCCCAGAAGTGAATATAACAGTTGTCCATTCTGTTTTATATATAAAGATATTCAAGCTGGTTGTTGAACAAATTTAAAGTCAAAAAATAATTTTAAAATACAATGAAAAATCTATAAACCCAAAATAGGCAGACGCGGAGAGGAAAAAACAAACTCGTTGGAGACAAATCCAATGGATTGTTACTTACTTTATATACTTTTAAACACACAGTTCATTTTTTGTACAATATAAAGTTAAAGTATAGAAATTCAAAGGTCAAAGGTAAGGCAGTAAGTCGGCATGAGGATAAATATATTATTTCAGTCTGATTCTAATGCTGTTTTAGATTCCTATCTTAGACGGATTAGTCCCGACGCGATCGTAATCTTAAATCTTAATTAAACACCCACGTATCTATAATATAATGATATGTACCATTTACAGAAACCTCAAATTATGTAGTATCTGTCTTACTGCTTTGAAAACAATCTTTCTCTTAATCTGACTAATGTTTTTAGTGAGGATGTAAAAATACATTAATGTGATATTAAGCACTTTTTATTTTATAGCAATCAGTTCATTTTTAGATAAGCAGGTAAATTGATTTTAGAAGTTATCGAAACGTAAGAAATTACCCGTATCCCGTGTGTTATAGAAATAGAGACATGTTGTTGGTTTTCTCCTGGCAACATTTTGCTTTAGAAAAAATGTCATAGCATCTACGTACCTACATAATATACTTACTGTCATAGTATCTTAGATATTATTAAAGTTTTCATTTTTCTTCATAAAAATATCCCGTGAACGTGTGTGATTCTAGATGCGGAGACATGATTTAGATGTTGGCGAATCCATATAAATAAAACACTTTACACATGACACAATATATCGCAGATAAATTTCAGACGGATCGACGATCAAGTTTTTAATTTTTTATTCAATGTTCATAATTTATATTTGACAACACATATATTACTTATATATAATTTAAATTAAATCCTTACCTTTGATTGCAAATATTATTTAAGAAAATTTAATCATATCGCTAGGAGGTTGTTTTTTTTATTATTTATCTGTATTGAGAAATAAATTATGAATCATTACACAATGATTTACATGGAGTTACTTACGATTAAATAATATACAAATAAAATTAAAAAATAGTTAAAGAATGTACATGTATTCATGTATTTTTTTATTATTTTGCAATAGATAAAACAGCTTGAATTATTGATAATACCATACTAAAAATTGTAATAGTTTACAGTGTTAATTATAGAATCTTAAAAAATGTAAATATTTATAAATCACAACATTTACAAAATAATTATAAACAGAGGAAGGGTAGGAAGGGAGATGGAAATACAGTTTAACATAATTTATATATTTGTACATGGTACGGTTGTTTTAGCGCAGAGTAACCTTTTACATAGATAAGTATGCATATTATAAATAGTACAGAGTTTTAAGTTGGGATTTTACAAGACAACTTTTATGATTCTCCGGTCCTACCTAAAGACAGGTATCCCATGGATTTCACGTCGAGTGTAAAGCGCCTATGAACAATTCGTTTAAATGGAACAAGAATAAAAGTTTTGGTTCTCTCAATCTTCTCGAAGACATAGTTTAAACTACATTCAATATGATATTATTATTATATTTATTTTGTTCACTCACATATGAAGAAAACTTACTTTTATTAAAAATTACATTTATGTTATGTATGGGAAAAAAATATTAAATTTATATTGCTTCAGGATTCCTTAGAATATCAGCTCTTTCTTACAGTTGTGATGGGTGTTTTTTTTATCTATTTTGAATACTTTATATTCAGTTGAGTCATTTAATTTCACATGTATATCAATAAACTTTAAAAAAGATAACGACTACTGAGCATAAGTTTAAATAAAATAGCAGATAAGTAGAAAAATTGAAAAATATATCACGATGTTTTTGGAATGATAGGTATATTCAATTTCTACGTAGATTTAAAGGCTAAGTTTCATAAAAACTGTAATATACCAACTTGTCAGTAAATGAGAATTGTGTTTTTGTTTTATGCTATAACTCATTTTTGTGATTCGAAGAAATTCAATAAAAACTATTATTCAAGTATTAAACGTACTTTCCTGAGGTCAAACAAGTTTGTTAATTTTAGATTGTTACAACAAGTTTTTAATAATTCGGCATTGAATAAATATAAACTGTTCATTTTGTATTCGTAAAAATAACTCCTATTGGTCGGCTGAGTTATAGAGGATATTAAAAGACACGTCAAGGGATATAAAGGATTCTTTTCTCGACATATTTTTTTTATGAACAAATGGTGATTGTTTTGACAAAGACAATATTCTTCGGTTATAGAGTATTTAGTTATGAATCCAACGACATTAAAACTCAATTTTCGTGAAAATGTGTTATAGCGGATTTCGACACTCGGCTACACAATTTACTTATATGAGAACACAGAGTATATAATATGAGAGTTCAAACAGTAGTCCTCTTAAGGTTTTTTTTATATATTTTTATATGAAAGTACACATTTACCAGTTTTTAATATATATTTTTTCATTGACAGGTGACAAAATGGCAGCCATCTTGCGACGGAAGAACTCTGCTGTCAGCCATCATGGTTCACTCGTACAACACGTTTTTGTAGCTGTTTTGCTCCTGATTTTGGCGCTAGTAGTGCGATGAACTCAACAGTGAAACTAAATTTAAAAAACAAATAGATTATTAGGTAATAATGATTTCGGTGAATTTATAAATATGAATTAGGTAACAAGTTTCTAATATAAAAAAGACAATGTGAAAATTATTCCTAGGATTTTGACTAAAAATATTATGATGTATACTGACGATGCAAATACTTTCTTTTGAAATAATATTTGTTATCCAAAATTATCTGGTTACCTACCTACTTTTTTTAAAAGATATTTTATTTTTTCGTATAGTCATGTTATTTTTTTTATCAATTTCAAATACGAAATATTACAAACTATCAAAGAGCATTTCGGAAAAAAAATCTATCACTTATAACTTCATTAATACTCTTTTTATAAAGTTGATGTTTTCAACCGACGGTACTTGGTGGAAATTCATGTTGAATTAATTTAAATAAAACACTTATTTGTAGTATATCCATGGTGACTTTTTATTGGACGCGAGCCGGCTTCGAGCTTCCGCTCTCCTTTTACTTTTCACCAGCCTGATGATCAGAGCGGAAGCTCTTGAAAGCCGGCTCGCGTCCAATAAAAAGTCACCGTGGATATACTACAAATAAGTGTTTTGTTTAAATTTACTCTTTTTATATTTGATATTAATATAGTTTATAGATTTTAAATATTTCTTTACAACTGTGTTTTCCAAAACGTTTTCAATTCTATCCCTTTGGATCCCATGAATTTTAACAAAACCCATGTTTCTTGTAGCACTCTTTTTTATCTGACCGATCCCAGTTGTAAATTTAATAGTTTAATTAGATAACAAAATATTTATATTTAATAAATAAAAAGTATTTTCGTCTTAAAAATTCTAAATAAAATTGCAAATGCAAGATATTATCAGGAATAATATTAAAATATAGTCAAATAAAAGATGATAAGATTTATAAAAATAAATAAATTTATATAGCTAAATTATGGTGTTGAATAAATGAACCTATGCACGTTAAACAAATCTTGTAAATATTAGTGACATAAGTTTTTTTTTATTTATCAATGCTAGAAATTTACATTAAAGATATTTTACGAGTTTATTTATTTATATAAAAATGTGATTTTCTTTTAAGTTTAACTCAAAACTTACGTAACGTTTTGGAAATATTGCGTGTGACTGCGGTGCAGCGCAGACCATGCCACACTTGTTGGAGTGTTCGTTGTGCCCTGTCACATGCACTTTGGAGGAGATTTCTGACTCGTCTCCACATGCAGTGCGTTTCGTAGAGCACTGCTTAGCTTGATTGGTTTTCTGGGTTTCAATACGAAAAATAAATAAATAATATTGTATGCTTAGCAAAACAAAAACATTCTCGTCAACAGAATAACGACAAACTCAGTTAAATTTTAATCAATGGTGCCCAGCTCGATTTAATATTTGTAAGATTCATAAGCCTGCAAAAGAAACTTAATATCCTAATTTGATCACATTAAAAAAATTGTGTTTATTCAAAACTTACTTGCATTTACACATATAATATTTTAATTTTTAAACTATGTCCATTACCATTAAAAAAAAATTTATGGTTTGAATTTATTCAAAATTAATTTATAAGTAACTACGGTAAAAATAATTTAATTAAAGGTATAAAATATCTTTCTGTACATATATATATTTTAGTTGTATGTAAGTAGTTATATTAAAGAAGATTAAATCATATTGTAAATATTAGGTAATTATTTCTAAAGATTTTTACAGCATTATTTTAAAATCATTGCCATTGTTTTTTTTACCCAAATTCACTTTAAATCTGGACATTCTACCCAAAAGTTTATCGGTAATTTTTTATTTCTTAAATATGTATGTAGTCATCTCCATTATAGTGCCAAAATAGTATAAACATGTCATAATCAGTTTTATATCATTGATTTTTCTTGTAATTCCATAGTTTAAAATAAACTGAGTATTCTAGATTCATTGGAATAAATCTATCTTAAAAAGTAGACAAATACATATTTCTCTAACTTAATCATTACTTAGAATCAACACACCCCACCTAACATCCCTCAATAATTTATGCCCAGCCAGATGATGCTAGTTCATCGGAGAAAGTGTATTATACTCGTACCTATATCTTATAGTAAAAGAAAAACAGTGTTATTTTTTATATCTACTTCAAATTAGTCCAACACATTTTAATTTGAAACCATTTTGATTAGCAATGTTTCTTAACAGAAGCGTTCAATTGTTTATTATTAATTTACTGTAAGACTATTGAAATAAAAAATCTGACATAGGTTATAAGAATTTATGGGTAGATACATAATATTTCGTTATGGTTGGTGTTATTTTTGTAGTATCTGCCCAGCTAGACAAATGAATTGCATTTGGCGATCGACTACAAACAAACTTTTCGACAATGTACATAATATAATGTTATGGTACATTGTCGAAAAGTTCGTTTGTAGTCGATCGCCAAATGCAATTTGTCCAGTGCTGCTGTATACAGTAACTGATATAAAGATGTATCTTATTCTTCTTCGTTTGTCGTGTCGGGTCCTCCTGACGTTGCAGCGCCTCCACGCTTTGTATTTCAGACCATCGCGTAGGTATATTATTATTATGGAGTCAGAAGACTTGTCTTCTACTAACACCCCCTCGATCTAGTTCCCGATGATCAATTGCAGCAATTTGTACTTTTCTCCTCTGAGCAAATGTCCTAAATAGAAAACTTTCCGGATTTTGATATTAGATACATTTTGAGTTCCCTATTATTGTTGTGGCTCTTTGGAAAACCCTTGCTATGCTGACTATGAAGCATTTTTCTATGCATCCGATTGCTCCAGCCATAATTACATTAAAACATAATATATTTATATTTTTTTTACGTTTCATATTTATTAAGTAATTCAGGGGTGTCATACTAAATTAAAACAAATATATTATCAGCTGTTCATTTTCATACAATATGTTTGTTCATTACATCCAATTTTTAACCATTTTTATATGTATCATATTAAAATTAATTATTAAAAGAAATCTATCATATTTATAAGATAAACATTATATAGGTACCTATTGTAAATCATAAATAATATAGTTATTAACCTATACATATTATAATGTGTTTATTTTGTTTTGTAAATATTAATATAATTTTATTATTATATCTACCTATTTAAAAAATATACATAAAATATTGTATTATTTATGAGATTAATGTGAAAAATTAAATTCATCTATTAATAAAAGTATAAATGAAAAATATTCGTTTCGAATGAATACCTATTTTTATCACCACCACGCCGTTCCTTTTTTTGCGTAGACCAAACGAATCGAATATCACTGTCATACGATTCCTCATCCATCCTATATTATTCAACACGTTGATCTTTGTTACAAAGTACCTATTTGGTTAATATGATCTTGCCGCTTAATCTTCGAACGTTCCTGTCTATGAGCACTATTCATCCTTATTTGTCCAGTTACACAACCCAACAAGTTGTCATGTCATATATTTGAGAAATCGTCATTTTTGTAATTTTGATATATTTATATTATGCTTTAAAAACACAACAAAAAGTTAAATATATATCAAATTATAATCGCACAGTTAGAGGCATTATGTTGTCATTGTTCCGTTCAATAGTCAAACAATTCGAACTATTTATTTGTGGAATTGAAAATAGGTGTACGTTATTTTTTTTTCAATAACTTACTATTTAATATATAAATAAAACCGTGCATTTTTTATAGTTTTTTGTCTGTGGAATTGAAAGTGTGTAGTTGATTTTATGAATTACAAATTAAATCAAACTTTCGAAAATTTTGACTATTTGATGTGTGGAACTGGAAAGTCTATATATATATAATACTCTCTTCTCTACCCTGCAAGTGATGCATATATTGCGATTAAATTCATACCTATCGTATATAATACATCATTGAAATTTTTTTAAGAGCATTGCGGCTGACAGGAGGAGCTGGTTGGAACTGGTTCAGGACCCGCGGGGGGCACCCACTGCCGCATATAGGCTTCGTCCACGTGAACGACCTTATGCAGCAAGGGCTCCATAAGTAAGTAAAGTAAGTATATATATAGGTATATATAAAGATGTATCTGGGTTTTGTTATAAACCCAAATACAACCTTATACACCTTTCACAGTAAGCTAAAACCTTGTGTCGTGAAAGGGGAGTTTGCCTGCACCTGGGATCGAACCGCGGAATATACATATTATTGAATTCTTAGTCACCTCGACCTTGCTCATTAATTATTTTCACATGGGTTTACCTCAAAGCAACAATTATTATTATATTATGATTTGTTATAACTAATAAGAGTGTCAAATGTACCCACTTCATATTGTAATCAAATAAACTTAAAAAGACAGTTTGATATTAAGAATAATCAAAACAGATTCTTTGTCTACCATATTGAGAGTAAAAAATAAATTTTACTTGCAAATTGGAATATATTGGGATTTTCAAGGATAAAAGTAACGAGAAAAAGGGAATACAAGGGAATGTACAGGCACTAATATAATCAGTGTATGGAAATCAACCAAAGCTACCTATGTATGTACCGTCAAACTTTATTACTTTCACCGGAAGAAAATTTTATAAGACATCGCAATATACAAATACAATAATAAAATATTTTGATGAAATAAATATATTAAATTGGATAAAGTATATATAGGTTCCTATCGAATAAGTAGGAATACGTATTATTAATATCGTTTATATCCTTGAAACACAGAAGAATACAATGAAGTACTAAAACCTGGTTTTTAGATAAACGATTTGAAAGCTTTTCTTTTCCCTTAAACCCCTGAACAGAAATGAAGAATTCCCCGAACAAACTGACTGAAATTGTTTATCTATTTAATCATAGCAGAACACTTCAGTGATTAGAGAGTTCCTTTGTTTACCTCCTCCATTTTGGCATCACGAACATATTGCTCCCTTGAAGGTTTTTTGGACATATCGTAATGCGTGAACTAGACAATTTTGAATGAACAGTGCTTGAAAGGGGCAGGTACATCTTATCAACAATATAATCTGATCATAAAGGTTTAGTTATAAGAGACACAATGCGTGAAGTTCACACGCAACAATGGTCATGGTTCACAAGATCCTCAGCAGAAAAAGATTGATTTGAGAGAAGAAGAGAAGGAAAGTCTTATGGGCACGTTTCAGTGGTGAGGTGTTGTAATGGAAATTATTATATTACATACATTACTTACATTAAATATCAAAGACTTAAAATATATTAGCCGAAATTTTATTTTATGAATTCTTGATAAGATGAATGTAAATATTTTTCATAAGATAATTTTATGAAAAATATTTACATTCATAAAAATTAAAATATTTTTTTGCTACTAATAAAAACACAAAAAAATTACACTAAAAAAACGTGGTGTGACTGTTTACACGTTTTGTGACGTCATTGTGCTTTTTCTTGCGATATTGATCTATGGTAGCATAGCAACAACGCCGCTAAAGGTAGGGAGACATTGCACATCAAAATTTTACGTCTCACGACTGAGTTGCTGTCAGAATGTTGTTTTTGAATTTCAATTGACGACTCGGTCTATAAACACCCGTGTCAAAGAATATTCCAGAGCCTTAAGGGGGTTGTCCGGTAACTCGGAGATGGCAGATCAATGCATCGAGTATGATCATTCGTTTGATATGCGCGGAGTAAGGGGCCTTACATTCAAAAAGACGGTGTAGCAAATTATTGGCTCTGGAAACAATAGAGAATTTAAGAAACTAAACTAATGAGAACACTGAAAACATACAATTTCCCACCCCTTCACCATTATAAAAGCCCTTAGCCACACCCACTTCTTCCACTACTCTCCCACCCCCTCTCATTCCTCCTTCTTAACTTAGATTTATATTTTTTCCAAACAGTTCTCTTGAAAAGGTCAAACTGAGCTTTTGACGAAAGCGCTCGATTTCTTTAAAAAAATGTAAAAAATTAACTGGGTATAGAAATTTTGATATTTGTATTGATTCATTGTATTTATGAAAATGGAAATTATAAATGTGCCTATGAAAATAGTGCCTAAAAATAAAAACATTACCGGTGCGACTATATGTATTTGTAAAAGATTTGTATGTAAATGAAAAAAAAAACACCACCACACGTAGGTGGGTACTCGTATTATTCAGCAAAACTTTATAGTAGATATCTACTGCTTATTTCATTATAAGAATCTCACGTCAAAGAGAGTGTGGCAAATGGAAAAATCACGTTTTTGATATTGTATATAAATTGTACATAAATATATATTATGTACCTAGATGATCTATCTATATAATAAATAATATGAGAATATGTAATACTTAATAATAATATCATAATATAATAACGAGACGATACTGATATTAATATGTATGGAAATTTCATCACATCACCATCACTACGCGAGAATGTATCAAATATTTTTGGTAAACTAGTCTAGTGTTAACAGGTTTCGCCCACGGAACAAACATCAAAAAAAAATATAATTTTCGTTTACTCATAATATCATCAATACATTTATTAAAAAATAGAGAATACAGTAGACTTATTTCATATAAGAAACATGTATGTCAATAGTAATAAAGACATGCAAAATGGGTGGTGTACCGTATCCCTGAGCTGAAGACGAGCAATGTTTTATTTATGTATTTTATTCTTCATTACATTATGGTTACAATATTTCAAATCAATACAATGTATAATAAGAAAATCAGTTAGTACAGAGGGCGAGTTTATCGCTAGAATTCGATGTCTTCCAACTAACCCGGATTATAATAATAAGAACACTTTATTGATCAGAAAAAAAAATCATGAGCAATTGGCGAGCTTATTGCCTGGAGGCAATATCTTCCAGCTAACCAAACCAAATTATTAGTGATTTTAATTAAAAATTTACTCTTGCTATAGAATTTTCTGAAGAATGCTAATTATGAAAGTTTTTTTTTACAAAACTAGCATTACTATACAATTTACAATGAGAAAGAAACCTCGATTGGAGAACCATTTCAACATTGTGTAAAATCTAATCGGAAGAAGTGAGAAAGGTGTCCCAACGCTTACGAATTGACTCTAGGCTGGCTTAAGTAATCACTTTTGGTGTCCATAGACAACGTTCACCAATTCCACCATAGGTACAACTGATTTTAGTTAACTACAGTAAACCCAAGACTATTGAACTGGTATTTGTTTTTTTTTATAAACTTTTTTGAGAAAATCCATTTATTACACTTGTAAAATAATGTTGACATGTGAATAATGAACCAGAATTATAGAGTGCCTAAGGAGATGTAAGAACAAGGACACAATATGGATTAAACGCGATAGTGCTCAGAGGACAGGTGTGCTCATTCAAAGTTCAAATGATTAAAACATAAAGATCAGATTTTAATGGGAAACGGGCTATGCACATTGAATAAAATATCATACACAATCATACACAAATGTTTGGAGCAAGTGGACGAGTATGTATACATATTTAGGAAGTTTGTTTGCGAGGGATGGAAGATGTGACAAGGATATCGAAAGAAGAAAAGTAGCCGGTGCTAGGATTAACGGTGCACTTCGACCCATTGTCAGCAATGACAATGTGTCGAAAATGGAAAAATTGCTAGTGCACAATACCATCCTGGTACCGACACTTATGTATGCAAGCGAAACGTGGATATGGTTGAAGAAGGACGAAAGTGGAATAAATGCTGTAGAGATGAGATCGCTGAGAAGGATGGTTGGTAAAACGTTGCATGATAGAGTGAGGAATGAGGATATTAGAAGAATGAGTGGATGCAAGAGGAGTGTTGTGGATAGAATGCGTGTAAATAAATTGAGATGGTTTGGTCATGTGGAACGAATGGAAGAGGAAAGAATGACAAAGAGGATATAGTTGGCTGAAAGGAGGGGTGTGAGGAATCGCGGGCGTCCGAGAACTACATGGCTTGAACATGTAGATCAAATTCTCAAGGACGGCCGTGTTTTGAGTAAAAATAAACCGACGCGACGTGCGTGCATGAGAAATTGTATGACTGTGGAGGAAGCGAAAGAAGTATGTGAGGACAGATCTAATTGGCGTTCCGTTCTCTGTGCCTACCCCACTTGGGATACGGCGTAAGGGAATAGATAGATCATACAAAAAGAACTACATGAATGTTATGAAAATAAAAAACGAGCGCAAGTAAAATTTGGTAAATAGATTTTTTATTTTATTTTATTATAAGGCGATATTCTATACTTTCTTCCTCTCCCCAGGGAAGCTACCTGCGCCACGTAGGGATTTATGTAATAAATAATAATATACAAATATTGATTTCAAATTATGATCAAATAATAACACCAATAATACTAAACCTGACAAGAAAAATGGGCATCGAAATAGGTTTAGTTTATCAATAAATCACGTAACTGTATTATGCAAATACAATATAAAACTCTGCAGTGTTGAAAAGTTCTTAGGGCAGCAGTTATTTAGATTTAGAGGACAGATATAATGATTCTCAGGACCATTAAAGGGTTAAGTATTGCCCTCGTGCTGTCAGGGCATATATTGGATTTTCAAATATACTGTCGATGCACTTTTTATTCTAATAAAATAGTTGAAAGTGAAAAATTTATTGCATACTATTCTGAGTTTTTAGAATATAATATATATTTACCTGTCTTTCCTTGTTAATAGATGGATGAGACTTATTTAAAAAAAAATCAATGGAAAATGAAGATTAAATGCAGTAGGTGAGAATAAAGTTGAAACCTAAGCAGCAATAGCCAGAAGTGGTTTAGTCAGTAAACTCACTATCTGTTGTAAAAAATAGTCATTTAAATTGTCTTCTCTGTAACAATAAAAATGAAGACATCTAGAATGAGTTGCATAACTTAAAGTTGAATTGAAAATGTGAAATGTTTTATTAATGATATCTTCAGAATACATGCCCTTAAAGAAACACTCGTGAGCCTTGTTTTTTTTTTTCAGGAAATCAATAATTAAAATAAGTTGAATAAATTCCAATTGAGCACGGTACCTATATCATCTTTGTGAAGTTTCGTGATTCGGTGAAATAAAATCTATTTTATCTATCTTATATCAAACTAAAAGACCACCCTAAGGGATTCTACATAATATCTTTTTTAATATACCTAACGAGGTAATATTTTTTTGTTTTTGTTCAGTGTAATATCATTCGTGTCAAATTATAAGGACAATTAAAAAAAATGTACCAACATGTAGCAAGTACAACAGTCATTGAAATAAAATACATTTTTAATGGTCTTGTGAAACGCCTTTAATGGTAAAATATACAGATTTAAGATTTGCTGTAGTTTTTCTTTAAAGCAAAAGTAATTATTAAGTAAATTTACATAATTACACAATGACTTAATGGAGTGATAGATTAGCTTTTTCACGGTATTTAATTACGATAAAAATAGAAATATTACTTTGAATAACAACACTTTATTCAAATTTCCACGTAACGAATGTTGGCGTTAGTGGATTTTTTTATACCCTTTACAGTTCATATAAAAAACGAGTCGATATTTTATAATTTTGTAATTTAGAAGTATACCATATGCACTCACTTAGCATTATATAATTATAATGATTATTGATTATCTGGTACATGATCATGGATGACCAAAAATTTATTTGCTGTTTAGGGCTGAAAACCTGAGGTATCATTGTTTTGGAGGCTAAATGTACAAAAACAGCTGTTCGGCCATCCGAAGTTAGTTGGTAATCTAATATATAAAAGGAAGTCGTGTGTGTTACAACACTTATAACTCAAGAATGGCTGTACCGATTTGAATGATCTCTGATTTGTTGTATTCTTCTCCGCCCGGAATAAACTATAGGCTATTAAAACATCTTACAAATTCACGGGAAGAAAGAATATGAAGAAAATTATTTACGCCATACATTTTTAATTTCAAAAATAAAAACAATATGGAGAGTTATTGCGCTGTTAGCGCCCCCACGTCGCCTGTTGCATTGTGCTAAAATAATCCGTAGGTTCTGCTATATTAGGAACCAAATTACTATAACTAATATGAACGAAATGTGTACTAATATTTGTTTACTATAATTCGGTTGTTACATGGCAATAGGTTGTATCTCACTAAAACATAATTTTACAGGAGAGCAAAAACAAAGTTTGCAAAAGAGATATTTCAACCAAATTTCGAGCATTATAATTATATCAAAATGAAGGTAATTATTATTTCTACAAGATAGATGTAACATTCTCTTAATAATTTCTTCTACAAGATGTATGTAACATTCACTAAATAATTTCTTGCAGTTTAAAAATATTTGAGTTTTTTTGCCATGTTGATGAAAACAATCTTTCTACATGTCAATAAGTTAAGTCTTTTCTCTCTTTATTCTGACTATAATGAGACATATCCTTTTGCCACATCAAATATTACACTATTTTGAGCATTTTATGGACAACAACAACATTAACAAACTTGAAAACGCAAAAAATGCGAGATACAACCTATTGCCATGTAACTACCGAATTATTCGACTAATATTTATGTATCGATAGGTCTTCTGTCACATAAATGTGGACGTGCACAGATTATATTTGAAATTGTATTTTATTTTTGCAGATGGAAAATTATTATTGAACCAAAAATTGTGCTATTAAAGATGAAAATAAGAATGTGTTCATGTAGGTAGTTCTGATGCAAGATTGTGTAGTGAAATTTGCAGACAGAGAAGAAAAATTACGAAGAAAATTATTTACGCCATACATTTTTAATTTCAATAAAAAATGCAATATGGAGAATTATACAAAATCAACAATGAAGTTTTTTTTATAGATTGGCCTATTTATATGATAATTTTTCTATACATTCTCAAATAAGAATCGTTGTCCATACAATTTAACATCTGTAGTTCTGATATTTCAATTTTTAAAAAATCATGGAAAGAATTTTTATAAATTTTAAATGAATAGGTAAAATCTACCTGAAAAAAAAATTAGTACCTACATAATTATATTACGTACTGCAGATAATTTATAAACAAATCTGAGTTAAGTTAATTGTTCAACATAAATTGTTCATGTCGGCCGGTGTGGCGCGGAGCTCTTTCCTTTGAGTCACGAGGTCCCGGGTTCGATTCCCGGACAGGGCAAAGTGAAGAATGACCTTTTTCAAATTGTCCTGGGTCTGGGTGTTACATATATATATATGTATATAGTGCATTGTATATGTGCGTATCGTCGCGTTGGTACCCATAATCAAGATTCATCTAAGTTTGGGACTAGCTCGATGTATGTGAATTGTCTATGTAAAAAAAAATTAATGTATCTTTCGCAGCTTAGCGGCCTCACCCGATGTCGAGTACTTTTTTTCGATAGAAAAGGTAATATTTTTGAAACTTGAGGAAGTTGTTGCCATATGTAGAATTATTTTAATTTGCCGGCAAAAAAAATCCACTTCGAAAATTAATTTCCTAAAATTCCGTACATATTACTCGACAACGGGTGGGGCCGCTCAAGTTTCATAGTTGCGAATTTTTTTCCTATAAAAGAATTTTCCAAAAATTTTGTGACCAAAAAATAATTCACCATATGGCAACAATTTCCTCAAGTTTCGAAAATATTACTTTTACATGGAAAAAAGTACTCGACAACGGGTGGGGCCGCTAAACTGCGAAAGTTCCAAATGAATTATATTTTTTTACACTATACCTTCGATGACACACTTTGACAATTACGGGAGTTTGTAAAGAGATTAATAATATTAATCATTCATAAAGTCAGTGGGCTCAAGAGCGGAAGATACTAAGCTTTGAAAACAGGTGTCTTAGAAGGATTTTGGATGTCAAATGGTATGAACATGTTACAAATGATGCTGTGCGCCGGCGCACCCAGCAGAGACCTGTAATCTCCGTAATACAGGAGAGACGATGGTCCTGGCTGGGACATGTTTTGAGAATGCCTAATGATAGTTGGTCAAAAAGAGCACTGTTTTTCCGTCCGCAGGGGTTCCGTCGGCCCGGGCGTCCCTCTTTCACAATACACCGTTCCTATGACAACGATATCAGAGCGCAAGGAATGTCGTGGAAAGAGGTGACGCAATTGGCACAGAGACGCTCTGAATGGAGGAGGCTGGTTTCTGCCCTGTGCTCCCGAGAGGAGCGTTGAGGGCGATGATGATGATGATGATGAAAGTCAGTGGGAGAGATGAAATGAAATGGAGATCTGTTTCTGGTGTACTGTGTGACAAGAAAATGCCAATAAAAATCAAGGGTCAGGTGTACAAAACTGTGGTCAGACCAACCATGACTTATTCTTCTGAATGTTGGGCCCTAAAACATAATCACGCCCAGACACTACACACCAATGAAATGAAAATGCTCAGATGGGCTGGTGGTGTAACAAGGATGGATAGGGTGAGAAATGTCCATATCCGTGGTAGTTTCAAAGTCGCTCCCATCGGTGAAAAAATAACCGAAAACCGATTAAGATGGTACGGGCACATCTTGAGACTACCACAGGATAATATAATTAAAAAGACGATGGACGTGGAAGTAGGACCCAGAAGACCAGGCAGACCAGTGACCACCTGGATGTCCACAATTGCCAGGGATATGAAGGAGGCAAAGTTGCGCGCGGAGGATGCATGGGACCGCAAAACTTGGAAGATGAGGACTAGGAGAGCCGACCCCAAGTAAATGGGATAAAGGCGAGGGCGAAGAAGAAGAAGAAAGTCAGTGGGAGAGAGCAGAAGATAGGGCAGGTGTCGAATATGTGTTGAAAGACTTGGATTGGAGTGGCCAGAGGTCCTGGAAGCAGCGGTGGATAGTTATCTCTGGAGGAGATACTTAGGGGCAATGGGCCCCCGACTGAACTAGGACAAGGGGAATAAGATGTATGTATGAAATCGTTCATTGATTCTTAGGCGGTACGAAGTTCGCCGGGCCAGCTAGTTATCAATAAATCTCTATTGATTGAGATTTCTAGTGGATTAACTGCGTACAATGAACATAATAATATTATACGGACATCAAAAAAACTGCAAAATTTGAAAAGGAGCTTGTTTTTTGTGGAATAAGTTTCTAAAATATAAGAAATATTTTTTTCTATATACATATTTTCATGATCAATATAATTTAAAATATCTTGTTTTTTATAAGTACCTAATTTGAAATACGAGATTCACATTTGTTATGAAATAAAAAATACTTTTATCGTGTAGAACAGTGTTTCCCAAACGGTGGTTCGCGAACCCCTGGGGGATCGCTATGTCTACATAGGGGGTTCGCGAAAATAATAGCGTAATGGTGGGATTTTAAATGGCCCAAAAAAATAAATGAAAAAAAAACAAAACACAAAAAATTAAAAAGCACACCAAATACATTGCAGATTGCACGCTGTTGTTTCGAATGTATGCATACTGCCTATATCTTATGCAGCATTATAAAGAAAATTTTATTGTTTTTTTGCCTATCATTAACGACTACATAGGGGGTTCGCCAAATTCTGTTGGATATTACTTTTGGTTCGCGACGAGAAGAAGGTTGGAAAACACTGGTGTAGAAGAGGGATTTGTTCAAAACATGAAAAAAAGGTTTATGTAAAAATACTTCTTTTACACATACATTTACTGAATAACTTTAGTCATGACTTTGGCGACATCGCACCCTTCAGGAAACTTTATATTGAGAGCATTCTCAATTTCTGAAAATTTAATTTCTTTGATTGTTTGAAATCCGGCTTTTTCAGCACTCTTCTGTGATTGTGGTGTGGAAAATTGAGTACACGTTACTTTAAGTCCCAACTCTTTACATATTTTATCCCTGAAAATAATAATAACAATTTTATTTACAGAACACATTATAATGGTAACGAGATATTTTTTTTTAAGATATATCTGGGTTTTGATGTAAAACCAAATACAACCTTATACACCTTTCACACTAAGCTAAAAGCTTGTGCCGTGAAAGGGGAGTTTGTCGGCACCTGGGATCGAACCACGGACCCCTTGTTCTGGAGGTCGAGACTCTACCTCCAGGCTACCGACGAACTCTTTTTTCGGCTTTCGTTTCGGGTTTCGAACCCGAACCCGGCTACTTTTAGAGTTTCTATTTCATTTCTCAAGTGTATTCTTTCACCGTATTACCCTTAGTAAATTATTTATTTGTGTCATCAACGGCGTTTAAACATATTTTCACAATAATCAATCAACACATATAAAACAAATAAAAATAAAATAAAACATTAATTAATCAATAAAACATTCAAAATTAGTATAGATAGATAGATAGACATTCAAAATTTTGGCGCATTAAAATATTTCACCAACATCAACATCAAACAAACACACACAAGTGTATAGGTATGGGGAATGGGGATACATACTATACTGCATAAACGCTACAAAAATATAAATAAATATCTAGGCCCATACTGGGTGCCTCAAAATTAACGACGAAATCAACTTGAATATTGAGATATTTTGAATATTGAGATATTTTTTATATTTTGAATATTGAAATATTTTTATAGTTTGAATATTGAGATATTTTTTTATATTTTTTTGATACCCTTTTATTTTTTAGTATAAACCCACGAGTAAGCACATTGATCATTGGATGACGTCAATTAGGATTTGGAAGAGTTAAATATATAAAAAAAACAATGGAAATCGACTGTACATATATTATTCTTAACTAATTACAAATAAAAAAAGTAAAAAATAACATTTAGTTATGGAAAATAATCAGTAATTAGACGACAATAAAAAAGGTTTTAAAATATAAAGCAAAACGTAAGCAAATACTTCATTTACAAGGTTAAATGCAAAGCAATAGTTGAAATTAAAAACAAAAAAAAAAATATGTACACTTAATAACAAAAATAGCTAGGTACTGCACAATGTTCATGGGTTAAATAAATGAAAAATAAAATATTTGGATTTTCATCTTCTTAGATATTCAATTATTTTTTGACACGAAGGGATACGCAGAAAAAAATATTTAAATAGTTTTAATAAGAACATTTATACCTTGATAACAGAATCTCTGTAGCCACGCCAAGTCCTCGATATGCCTCGTTCACACAAAGTCCAAAAGCAGAAAGATATTTATCAACATTGTACATATCATATATGCTGTATTTAGATTCTATATATCTGTATATTTTTATGAACTTTTCCGGCTTATCAGGAAAAATATACTGAAAAATGGAAATATATTAGGTAATTATTTAATGTGTCGCTGAGATGGAGTTGAAGTTTATTTCGTGATACTAAATATTAATTCAATCTCATTAGCCATATTAATTAAGGTCAATATATTATTCGCAATAGTTAAATTTAAACTTTTTGCGTTTCTTTATATAAATAAAGTGTATTTGTAGGTACTGACGTAATAAGATAATATTATTAATGTAACAGTGTATAATGGTATATGAACTGTTAGTAAACTACATACTACTACTACTATACCATCACGGCATATCCCACAAGTGGGGTAAACTACAATGAGTAAATAAATAAAATAAATATATACATGCAATTTATCAAGGCGTTTTAAAACAGTAGAATAAGATTAAATATAATATGTTTGTAAATACCATGATATAACTTCGAATAATAGTACCATAGTGGTGTACATGAAACTTTGAATTATTTTAAATTAATACAGCATAACATAATACACTAGCAGGCACACATCGACAATTTCAACAGATCGAGCTAGTCCCAAGCTCAGATAGATACCTATGAATCTTATAGGATGGGTACTAACACTACGATACACATAATATACAATGTACTAAACACAATCATATACCTATATGTGATACTCAGACCCAGGACAATTTCAAAAAGATCATTATTTATTTTGTCCTAACCGGGATTTGAACCCGAGACTTTGCAACTCCTAGGCAAGAGTAGATATTAGATACTTCTGTGCCACACCAGCCGACATTATTGCACGAATTATGTAAGTGAACTCGTGTTGTTGACGCTTTAGCATATAAAGTAACAGCATTTTCCATATTTATTTTAACATTCCTTACTGTACATTGATTACAAACAATTACATAAAAGGTAAACATTCAAGTAAGATACAATCAAATACAGAGGGCGAGTATATGGGGTACCAGATGATGGGATTGTGTTCCCTTATTAATATGCCTATCAGCGTATTATTATGTTGATACATTAATATAAGAACATAACAATATCTCGAATTATTTTTCGTATTGTGCTACCAAAATGAAAATGAACGAAGAAATATGGTGAAAAAAATGTTCTGAATATAATATTATTTGTAGCGTTCACATTACTACCCTAATTCAAAAGGCAGATTTTCCAGGAACAGACTTCAATTACACGCAAGTTGGCGGGCACATAATAATATGTATATACTTACAAAATGTTGAGTAAAAATTCTAGATAATAATAAAAAATACAATTACACAGGAATAATAATTGCTTCAATAAATATAATTTTGAAAATAATTTTCATTTTTTATTTTATGTACTCAAGATATAATAATTATATTTCGAGAAAAGAGAAAATATTTTTCATTTGTAATTTATTTTGATATACGTATTTTAAACCCACCAATTTTTTTTACCAGGATAAAAGTAAGGATATATTATTAAAAACGGTGTTGTGTAATAATGTTTAAAGCTCTGTAATACATAAATTTGTTTAATCAAAACTCATATAACTTTCAGAGTTAACTCAATACAAAATATTGATGCACGAGTGTACTATCTCAGTTTGAAGTTGGACTTGAAATATTGTTACATTTTTTGGCCGATGGCGGTTTAGTAAGTGCCTGAACTCGTAACTTCATTAAATTACAGTTAAAATAAAATTTTGATATACATTAAATTATTCATTTTTAAGTATTTATATAGGTTGATATTTATATTTATACATACTTCGATTTTAAGTGTTTATATTTATAAAGTATTTATATTTATACATACTTCGATTTTAAGTGTTTTGTTTTTTAGTGTTAAAAATAAGAGTATAGTATAATATAACGGAGATATAAAATTGGATCTGGTATAATCTGTGACAATAAAAATCTATTAAATTATTTTCAATAAAAAAAAATCATAATGTGTCCTTGTGAGGTGTCTTAATTACAAAAAACATGTCAACATAAATTTTGAAGAATAAAAGTATCGTCCTATATAATTATCTAATATATCAAACCTTTTTATTATCTTTGGCAGACAGAGTCAATAAGTTAATGCCAATTATTTCCGGACTTAGGTTTGTTTCCTCGTCTTTCAAACAAACAACTGCAAGTTTCTGAGGTATGACACAGTTTCGCCACAAAGTGTCCATGTGCATCATATCTTCTGGACTCTGTAGAATTTCTGAAATTCGAAGAAAATTATGAGTACAAAGAAACACTTATTCAGTGGGGTGTTCACCAGCAGTCTCAACAAAAATCAGCAGAATAATTGGACGGAGGTAAGTCGATCTTGTCAAAAAATAGAGTCGCATATTGTTTCATGAACCTTATGACCTTACATCAAATCTATCTATCCACATAAACCCATATAAACCAGCAATGTTTTTGCCATATGATGTCTCCTGATTATGCAATAAAAGACGAGATTACCATCTGTGCCGAGTTAAAAAATTTTGTGACTCCTACATTAAAGTAGGTACCTATCCACTTTTCTAACAATCCTTTCTTTTACTGAGTCTGATTACATATTCCCCAAAAATGTAAGTATGTCTTGGTCTTAAAAAAAGAATATCGAATTATGTATCAACGATTTTTTTTTTAAATTATTTGTTTTATTTATTATGTGCAACGGCATTTTACGAAAATAAAATAAAGAATGAGATAAATCTATGAATTATATTTTATAAAAAAAGGAGAATAATAATTGACATTATTTTATACTATCACATTCTTGCAATTTCTCATTTTATACTATCACATTCTTGCAATTTCTCATTTTATACTATCACATTCTTGCAATTTCTCATTTTATACTATCACATTCTTGCAATTTCTCAATGATAAATTTTTCTTAATAATTTGTGTCTCAAAATCTTTAAAGCATACATTCAAATCATAGAAAAGGTAATAATAATACTTACTAGATGCTTCAGAGTACGGTTCATTTGTAAAGAAGTGCCTTCTCATCGCTCTCAATGCATCTTCCTTCATATTAGTTGGCATCTCTTGCACTTTGAAATTAACAAGTTGGCCACTTATCACACGTTGAAAACGGTGCCAAATTTTTGATCCTTGCATTTTTTAAATATTAATTTAAAAAAATATGAATATCAAACTTTATTCACAAATTTTGGCATAACACTGTGATTTTATTGCATTATATATTTTGAAATAATATTAATTTGTAAAGGATAATTTTGTGCTTGTTTTGAATTATTGATCTAAATGAAATGATAATTAATAACTTAACGATATATTTTTTTTTATATTGTATTTAAATTAAACAACGTTTTATTACGTTGTTGTCAAACGAATACTGAAAGATGATAAATGAAAAATTTAAACCTATTTAATCCAACATAACTACCTCTTTATTATCTCATATTTCAAAACAGTGACGTATCTATCTGATTGTATTCCAATTTAATCGATGTTATTTTTATGATTAACTTTTTTTAACTAATCTGAGCCCGTAGACAATTTGTACTTGGCGATCGCCTACAAACGAATTTTCGTCAATAACTGCAACAATAACGCATAATTATACGGTACGTGTAGGTAGATTGTCGAAAAGTTCGCCAGTAGACGATCGCTAAGTACAAATTGTCTACGGGCTCTGTTCCATCTTTCAAACTAACTTTAAAAGTATTTAGTTCTAAGGATTTCTTTTTTATGTAGATTCTAAATATCGTTCAAATGTCCGAATGATACCTATTTCAGTATTCTCCTGAACTGACGAATTATCATTTCAAGTTAATTCCATCACGAGTCAGTTTATTGTATCTAGACAAATATGTGTAGTATTTTTCAGTAACTTGTGTGTCCATTTCCATTTTTTTTTTCATAAAAATAAATACTTTATTCAATCAATCAATAACAATGTACAAATGTTGAGACAATTTATCACCAATATGGCTTCAATTAAATTGCAGCAGCCTCACTAGGTTGCCCTGTAACGAGGCGTGCTGCGTATAAAAAAACAACATAGAGTTAACAAGGATTAATACATCTTACAAAAAAATCACAATCAATAACAAACGAATAAATGAATGAATATTATAATATTGATTCATATTTTTATTAGATCGAAGTTTTTAAAAATGGAAGATGCTGCAGAATCTCCCCTTTTCTGACACAAGCTTTTAGCTTACTGTGAAAGGTGTATAAGGTTGTATTTGGGTTTATACCAGAACCCAGATACATCTAAAAATTCATTAATAGATTTTATCCTCTTCAAAACTAAAACATTTCAATAAAATATTAAGATTTCATTTCAATAAGAATAACTTGAAAAGATTTGATCACAATCCGGTATAGAGCTTCACACAAGTAAGTAGTATTTTTTTTTTTAAATAACCTGGAACTTTTGTTATACATGTTATTTGTTATGTAAATAAATTGATAGTAGCTACGCCCCTGTCAACATAAATAATGATAATAATATTATGAAACATTTGTTATTACATTAAAACATTAATATTTTATTATTGATAAACAGTTTAACTGATAACTGCTTAATCATTGTTGACGTTATATTGGTAGGGATATTAAACAACTATTACTGTCTGTTATGCTTACTATAAAATATTAACATAGGTATCTATAAACTTACTTTATGAAACATGGTTTTATTTCACAAAAAAAAACGTACCTATATATATTTAACTTTATCAATGCTTGAGGCATTCACATTATACTAAAAACAATCCATTTTAGGTTATTTGAGATAACTTTAGTAATTATTGTTAGATAAATGCTAAAAAAAGTAACGTCAATTATTTCGTGTGAAAATGGTGGTTGTACTCACTGAAACCGTGGTAAAGATAATATATTTTTTGTTGCTTAATAATTTACAAAAAAGTCGAAAACTGCCAAATTTTACATATGTAGGTTCAAATATTTTGTTACTTTATACTATACTATACTATACCCTCACGCCGTGTCCCAGGTGGGGTAGGCAGAGAGAACGGAACGCCATGTCGCTCTATCCTTACATACTTCTTTCGCTTCCTCTACATTCATCCAGTTTCTCATACATGCACGCCGATTCCTCTTACTTAACACGCGACCGTCCTTGAGAATTTGATCCACGTGGTTAAGCCACGTGGTTCTCGGACGCCCGCGCTTCCTCACACCCTCTCTTTCAGATAAATACACCCTCTTCGTCAATCTTACACCATCCATTCGTTCCACATGACCAAACCATCTCAATTTATTTACACGCATTCTATCAACAACACTCCTCTTGCATCCACTCATTCTTCTAATATCCTCATTTCTTACTCTATCACGCAATGTTTTACCTACCATTCTTCTCAGTGATCGCATCTCCACTGCATTTATTCCACTCTCGTCCTTCTTCAGCCATGTCCAAGTCTCGCTTGCATACATCAGTGTCGGTACGAGGATGGCGTTGTGCACCAGCATTTTAGCCATGTTCGAGACATTGCTATTGCTAACAATAGCTCGGAGTGCACCGTTCACTCTCGCACCAGCCACCTTTCTTTTTTCAATGTCCCTTTCGTACCTACCATCCCTTACAAACATACTTCCTAAATAAACATATTCGTCCACTTGCTCCAAACATTCATTTCCAACCTTTATTTCACACATTGTTCTTTCACTCTCTCTTTCAAATACCATCACTTTCGTCTTTGTCACATTCATTTTCATCCCATTCATACTGCAACTTTCATATACAACTGACACAATCTTTTGTAAATCACTTTCACTCTCAGCCATTAATACCAAATCATCTGCATACATCAACGCATTCACACGGTTTCCATTCAGTTCAATGCCAACATCCATCTCTTTCAAAGGACGCATACAGTGGTCGAAAAAAAGGTTGAACAGCCATGGAGACATGACACAACCTTGCTTCACTCCTTTGGTGAGGACAAACCACTCGGAGAAGGCGTTATTTACCCTCACGCAGGCGGAGCTCCCAACGTATAGCGAAGAAATTGCGTGGATCAACTGGCTGTTCACCCCATACTCCGACAACACGCGCCACAATCTCTCCCGATCCACACGATCATATGCTTTCTCCAAATCCACGAACGCACAGAAAAGCTTCTGGTGTTTACCCAGAAGCTTCTCTACGACCATTCGTAGGGAGAAGATCTGATCAGTGCACCCTCTTCCATTCAAAAAAGCTCCTTGTGCATCCCATATCTTACACTCTGTTGCCTTTCGTACTCTCTCAATCAGAATTCTTCCATACAGTTTTCCTATTGAGCTCAGCAAACTAATAGCCCGATAACTCCCACATTCAAGCCTAGAACCTTTTCCCTTATATAGCGGACAGATGATAGCCTTCCGCCAGTCCTCTGGAGTCGCGCCTTCTTTCCAACAAGTGTTGAATAGTTCTAGGCACCATGCGAGAGTCTTCTGCCCACCAGCCTTGATGAGCTCAATTGAAACACAATCATATCCTACAGCCTTACCGCACTTAGCTTTCTTCAACGCATTCGTAATTTCCGTCAAACATATCTCATCATTTACACTCATGTTATCATTTCTACTATTGCACTCATTTGCATTCACACCACCACATTCAAATAATTCTTCAAAATACTCTTTCCATCTTCTTAACACGCAATCACCACTCACTACCACATTACCGTTATTATCTTTAATCCCTTTCACTGAGTTTACTTCCACACCCGTCCTCTTCCGCTTCACCTCCTTCCAAAATATTTTCAAATTTTCTTTCGCACACGCTGACAACTTCTGGCATTCCTTGTCTTCTAGCAATTTTTTCTTCATTTCCACTATCTCTCGCACTTCTTTCTTGCACGCTCTGTATGTTTCTTTCATTCGTTCCTTCTCGCCTTCACTTCCCTGTCTCACACTCATCAAATCTTTCCATGCATTCTTCTTCTTTTCCACGGCCTTTTTCACATCATCATCCCACCATGCATCACCTTTTTTGCGTCCAACGGTGGTTTCACCACATACTTCTTTTGCACACTCTATTAGCACACCTTTCATAACATCCCATTGTTCATTCAGTGTACATTCTCTTCTTTCATGCGCGCTAAATTTTTCATTCGTCTTTCTTTCGTACTCTTCCTGTATATTCGCATCTTTCAGTTTTTCGACTCTCAGTCTCTTAAAAGGCACGGTTTTATGTGTTCTTGACCGCCAGCCAGAGAACAGATTTATCCTAGTAACAACAAGGAAATGATCTGTTTCCAACTCAGCGCCTCGGTAAACTCTGGTATCTGTAGTCGCCTTTCTCAGACGAGAGTCCACACACACAAGGTCTATCATCGATCTTTCATTCCCTCTCTCCCAAGTATACTGATGGATTTCTTTGTGAGCGAAAAATGTATTTGCCACGAAGAGATCCATCTCCAAACACGCTTCTATTATACGTTTTCCATTGTCATTCACTCTTCTATCGCCATGATTTCCCAACACACTCTCTAGGTCATTTCTTCTGACACCGACCCAACCATTAAGATCACCTGCCAGAATCAATCTTTCATTCTCATTCTTATCGTCTGCAATCTTCCGCACACTGTCCCAGAACTCTTCCTTTTCCGTATCCAATGCATCGTTTCCGGGACCGTACCCAATCATGAGTAGGATCCTCGTCAACCCTACCTTGAAGCGGATCCAAATTAGCCTGGGGCCAACACATTCATATCCTTTCATACAGTTGCTCATTCTCTCCGACAGAAAAGCACCCACACCCTGACACGCATGTTGTGAGTCAGGGACTCCTGACCACAGCTCGATTCTTCCGTCTCTTTCATTCATCCCACTTCCTTTCCTTTTAGTCTCACACACACACAAAACATCTTTACTCTACTTTATGCAATAAACGAAATTGCATTAGATATGTATGTATCTACCTAGCCATATTTTTTTTTATTTATTATCATGTTACATACATACCTATAGGTAAACAATTAGAATAAATCCAGAATAATAATTTTATCTAAATAGGTATTTGAAATCAAAATAAAAAATATAGAAATTCTTGAAATCAACATCTTTTTTACACATATTTAAAAAAATACATAAGTTTATTATGAAAGAA
Organism: Athripsodes cinereus; assembly: GCA_947579605.1. Classification (NCBI taxonomy): domain Eukaryota; kingdom Metazoa; phylum Arthropoda; class Insecta; order Trichoptera; family Leptoceridae; genus Athripsodes; species Athripsodes cinereus. The sequence continues at coordinate 19,086,245 of OX388318.1, read as the reverse complement.
CACGCCTAATTGGTACGAGGAGTACTAGTTTACCTTCAACTTGTCTGCTTTGATAAGAAATATGTCAACAATAATAGGTATGTATTATTTACGTATTTACATGTTTTATTAAAATTTATGATAATACTTAATATTTTGAAATTGATGTTATACCTAATAATATTATTGTATGAAAATGTAACAAATGAACAATAAAAAAACATGCACATACGCAAACTAAAATATTGAAGGGGGGACGTGTGTATCTACGCAATAGTTACTAACAATTTTATCATTTATCAAAATAATAAAATGTCAATATTGCTGAATGAATACCTACAGTTGTGTAGGTATATAAGTACTCTAGATCCATTATAATTAAGTTATTATTTTATTGATTGAACCTGATATGTAGGTAAGTACTATCGAATCATAAAGCCGTGCTCAAAATATTTGTTTTATTTTTCTAGTTGATAAAAATATAAGCTTTTGAAAGCTACTTCATTTTTATTGTAAATTCACATATTACGTTTCCAATATACCAAAGCAAATTGTTTCTACATAGTATAACTAGCTACAATAAAGGTTACACAAATATTTTCGTAGGGATTTTTTTGAGAAATATTTAAGAATCTACATTGCGGATTTCTGAATGACGACTTAATATTTTCATATTTTAAACAATTATAGGTACAAATTTTTCTATACTGAAAAAATTACATCACGCGACTCGAGAGACATCTATTGGTATAAATTCGAAGCTAATACAGAAATGATATAGGTAATTATGATTCACAAAAAATAATAGAAGATTTTTCCAGAGGGAAATATCTTAGTAAGTAGGTTAGGATGCTTGCCTTATCATTTACTTATATTGATCGTATCCAGCATGAGATAGTAATTTTCAAAATCTTCTATGTTTTTATTTATTGAGTTTGTTACATAACAGCTTTGTTTTTATTTGTTAACAGCACCTATATTGGATGAAATTGAATATCGTGGTTATTTAGCGATCTACATAATACTCTACATTCTGTACAACATCCTAAAGCACAATTCCCCTCAATACCTTTTTAAGCGTTTTGAATACCTGTCTTCACATGGACGTCCTCTGAGATCTCAGAATAACCAGTTACTTGCCGTCCCTGCCCACACCACAACCTTCTTCAGTTCATCATTTACGACCCATGCAATTTGAATGTGGAATAATCTACCTTGCAATATTAGAAATTCCTCTACGCTACACGTTTTTAAAAATAACCTAAAATCCATAGACTTATCCTAAAAAGTTCCTCCCCGTGCCTTTATCCTTCATTTTATAGTATTTATTAGAGGAAACATGACATATAATTATAATGTTCTACTTAGGGCTTAGAATTTAATTAGTTATAATTAAATTTAGTATTAACTGTTCACATTTAGTATTAATTACACATTGTCAACATAGTATCACACATTATTTTGGTTAGCTGGAAGATATTGCCTCCAGGCAATAAGCTCGCCAATTGCTCATGATTTTTTTTTTCTGATCAATAAAGTGTTCTTATTATTATTATAATTATTTAGAAACATTTTTCGACATTTATTTAAACATCTACTATTTATTCCCTTGTTTGTAATCAATGTACCTAAAGCAAATAATGAATAAAAAATGAATGAGTTTGAAGAGATTAATACTTATGCGATAAAATCATCGTATGTATATCGATTGTATTTAATTTGAAAGCATTTCCTTATAAAATTGTGGGTATTGAGATCAATGTAAGGTAAAAATGAATAAATAATAAAATTGTCTAGTGTTTGTAATTATTTGTTTATTTACTTTTTCATAAATAATATTTGATAGTAATTTACGTATTTACCCTAGCATATTATCAATACTTATATAAATGATTTTCGTTTCAGTCTTTTTTTAGGTTTCTTTTTTCAGTAATTACAAAACCATATTATAAATTTAATAAAATGGCATCTATCAATAAAATGTTTCAAATAAACTCATTTATATAAATCAAATTTAAATATACTTAAATGCATACCTTAAATTATAAAAAAAAACGTATATAAAAATCTCTATGTCACGAATCAGGTTGAAAATTTTACAATTAGAATCTGTCATTGACTCTTACTATTTTCAAAAACCTGTTTATTATTAAATATTTCGTACAACTACATTATTATAAATGCATTTTCATTAGTAGAATACAGAGTGATTCTCACTTATTGCAATGCCCGTTGATGCGGGATGCGTGTAATGTGGTGTTCTCACTTTGGCGAATATCGCCAGGCACCAAAATATCGCCAGCCAATTGAACCGTGTGAACAAAATGACAGCTAGTCTGAAACGATAAAAACCAGTAGAAACGATATCGTCTCGAGTTGACCACCTTCCAAAATTTTCGTCCGATTGAACGATTCGCGCATGCGCAGATGTGCGCGGCGTTCGTATCTATGGTAAAAACTTTATAACCTATAAATTTTATAATGTTTCCCGTTTCGTGACAGCTGTTATCTTTGTTGTTGGTTTGTGGCGTTTGTTTCCTTAATTAAAAGGCGCCTTATAACCTCTACTATAGCATTTTTGACTTAAAATAAACACTTCGCGATCTCCATCTCGACGCCATTTTGAAAACAGTGTCAAAATCAAAGCGCATCTGACAGATCGTTTCTATATCGGTGGACTGTGTGAACAGCTGTGACGATCAATGGGCGTACGGCGAATTTTGTTTTTTCGCCTGGCGTTATATTTTGAAATTCGCCTGGCGATATTCGCCAAATGTGAACACCCCATAATGGGAGTGACCTGGCGAATGACAAGGCGATATACGTCGCTGCATACTGGAGTGGCAAGGTCTAAAGACCGAGCCCGAAAAGTAAAGTAAGTGGAATTCCTATAATAACAGATGAACATACCTTGAAAATATATAAGGCAAGATATGCTAATGGTAATGAAATATGGATGAAACAATATTTATTATCTCATTAGCTTATACAAGATAATAAGTTAAGTGTAGTGTTTTTAATTTAGAGATATTTGTGAAATCAGCATGTCAGAAGGGGTAGTGTGCAAAACCACAAAGCAAGAGACGATGGTTTGGGCTCGATCATGTTCTGTGAATGTCCAAAGATAGTTGGCCAAGAAGAACATTATTCTTTCTTCCACGAGCTTTCCAACACAGAGAAATCCCTCTTTCACAATACATCGTTCCTATGAGAACGTAATCAAAGGTATAGTCATTTAAAAGAGGTGACCAAATTGGTGCAAAGATGCTCCAAATGATGGGGGTCGATTGAATAGGAGGCGGAGGAATGGGAGGCGATTTGAACATTTAAAATATTTTTTTGCCATAAAGACACTTTTAACTTTTGGCATTATTTACAGAATTCAAAATCAAAATCAGCTGCCTTAAAAGAACGTAAGTATATTTCATTTGGAAAGGATATATTGACGCAATATTTATTTTTCTTGTATGTTGGTTGCCTTCAGCATCCTTGTAAGAAATATTGTACGTAATAATATTACCTAACATATTTTGACAATACTCTTATTTCTCGAAAGTTTCCAGGAAATGTGTAATTCGTTTCATTTTCAATTTCTTCCACTTCTGTCAACACCAAAGATCTATATCCTGTATTTTCAGCAGATGTCTGAAGTGACAAACTTGTCGCGTTGATAGTCGTTAGCCTCAGCTTGTTATCTCGGCAAATCTCTTCGCTGAAAAATGAAAAAGTATCATGTCAACTTATTGGCTTCTACTATTGAAAAGTATTCGTAGAATTTTTAATAATCTCCGCTGAATATTAACTTTTTAGTCGGATTGAAAAGATCTGAATTTTATAAATTAAAATTGTTATATAATCATCGTTATCTCGTTATCATCACATCGCTTCCCTTTCGGGGTAGGCAGAAATGATCGAGCACAACTTACTCCAATCCTTGGATAAACCTCGCTTCCATCACATTCATAAAATTCCTTGTGCATGATTTCCTATTAATTAAATGTACTCTGCAGAGTTCATACCTAGGTAATCTGGTTTATATGGTCTTACCATTCAATCCTCGGACCCCTACTTTCCAAACCGCTGTACTTTGTCCACTTTCATTCTTTTTACTTCTCCATCTTTCATTCTTCAATTTTCACCATTTTTTCTTCACTTTTTTCAATTGTAGAAAAACCCACCAAAAACCAAATAGATGTGTTGCCAATATCATAAACAAATAATGCACATGTGAGACAAGGGAAATATGGATTATGAATTTAGTGGAAATTGATAAACCGCATATAGTATGTTGATTGTTGGTCGACTCTTTTATGCGATTAAAAAAATAACGGTATATCCATTTTCGTTCGAAATGCATGTCAAAAAGCAACATGCATTCCATGAACGAAAGACCATATTATGATTTCACGCAGGAGCTAATGTCAGGTTAAGGTTTTACACCATTTCACAGTTGGGCAGAGACTTGACTCATGCTTTTGCATATGATACGAGACTCGGCCCGTCGATGTCGAAACATAACATTTTCTTGACGAATCCAAACTGCATATTCTGGTGACGGGTCGAGTCTCGTACCATGTACAAAGGCATGAACCAAGTCTCTGCCTGACTGTACGCAGTGAAAAGGAATAATACCTTCACTTTTCATAATGATTCTTTTCGGAGACTTTTATAATGAATTTTAATTTGATAAATATAATTCATTTCACCTAGCTTTTAGCATTCCCTCTACGATATTTAATTCATCATAGTCCGGCCTCACACAAATCCCAACTGTCTTTAAATATTCATCAACGTAGTATGTTTTATGGAGGTCGTATTTCGATTCGACAATTCGATCAATTTTCATGACCAAGTCTGGCAGCGTAGTATTCAGGTTGTCTATATCCTGAAATGAAACAAAATAAATAATATATTACTAAAGAGAAAATGAAGGAATAATGGACCATATCTTTAATGAGAATTTAAATCATTCTATTTCTAGTTTACTTTCATAAATAAGAAATATTTTTCTGAAATTATTAGGTTATTAAAAATGTAGGAAAGTCATAACTATTAAAAGTATTTAAACAACTTTTTTTGACCCCCTAGACAAACCGCACTTGGCAATGGACTGCAAACGAATTTTCGACAATAATCGCAACAATAACGCACAATTACACGGTACATTGTAAGTAGATTGTCGAAAAGTTCGTCAGTAGTCGATCGCCAAGTGCGGTTTGTCTACATAGGTACCCTTGGTGGCAATCTGTTAAGAAATTAAGAAAACAAAATTATGTTTTATTCTACTATGCGATTTATTCACGAGAGAGATGTCTTTTGTCTCGTTAGGACATTGTCAAAACAAGACGAAAGACGTCTCTTTATCTTGTGAAGCACCCTGTAAAGAATTGATGTCCCACTCTTCTCTGTACGTTTTCGAGCGTCCTGTAAAAGGCAGGTGTTCGAATAAATTAAGACATTCCACATCTCAAATTCTGCGATGAGATTTGCCATCCATTCTGAATGTCTTGATTTAATATTGGCACTGGGAGGACAGCTTTTATGTTTATTATATGCAGCTGGTTTGCTGGCTATCCTACTTGTGGGATATCATGATTGTGATGATATTGTGGTAGTATAAACAATTTGTTTTATGAATTTCTACCTTAATACCTACCTAAACACCGACACAGTGAATGTGCCAATTTGTTTTTAGATACCAATTTGTAAATTATGATTTGCATTTTTAAGGGTTCAAAAATGATTCCCTAGATAATTTTACCAATTTCATTGTAAACATGGTAGATCGTTTTCCCTATAACTGTGATTTTTACCCTTAGTACATTGTGGTCATAGTACTATGTGACATGGCGTGACAACGATGAGCTGATGTCAATAAAGTAAGATGGACAGGACAGGACGCCTCTGAAATATCCAAGTCATGAATAATGAAAGACGAATGAATAAACTCCACATGTGACTATAAGTAAAAGTCTTTGGGAGAAACTTTTCAAACTAAATTCTTCAGTTTTTAACCTTACTAAAAGATGGTATAATATAATTATATGGAAAAAAATGGTACAAAATTAGGCAAGCTTTCTCTTTCTATCTACTATATCTCGAGGTCTCTCTCCTTTCAGTGGTATAACTATATAGTTTTTTTTTTATGTTGTTTGTCTCATAAAAAGTAAAACATATAGGATGAGTAGCGTATTTCTCATCAGTTTTTCAAATATAATATACGAATATGTTCTCATTCTTTTCCGCTAGTTTTCAAGTGTCCTGTAAAAGGCAGATGTTTGAAAAAATAAAGACATTTTGAAACTCTAATTCAACGATGAGTTTTGCGCCATCCATACTGAATGGCACTTATTTTTTTTAATGGCACAGAGAAGACGGCTTTCATATTTATTACATGCAGCTGACCTACTGGCTACCCCACTTGTGGGATATGCCGTCATGGTTTAGTAGTAGTAGTATACGAATTTAATGTTTTTCTAGTTACTGGTTGTTACAGAACATTCGAATAATTTGCAGAAAAAAGCGGGAGACAGGAAATTGAACATTACTGGGACAAAGCTATAAAAAATATTTTATTTTTTTACCCGTTCCGCTTTTTTAGCCCATCTCTTTTGAGCTAAATGCACACCAACAATCTTAGCTCTGTCAATCGGTTGATTTCCAATACGATCCAGGCAAATTAAACTAACATCTTGCGGTAATATTTTGTCGGCCCAAAACTTTTTAAACTTATTTACAGTGTCAGGATCGGTGTCGGATGCTGAAAAAGAAAACATGAAATATTAACCCATGTACTCGTATATTTTTATTAATTTATTTACATTTTCAACGGAGATGTAGGACATTGAAACAATCAAAATATTATAAAAGAAGGACATTGAATCAATCAGAATATTAAATAAAAAAAATTGTTAGTTTCAAAAATTTTAAGGATTAATAATATTGAAGGGATAATTGAAATATGATATTTGTTTAATAACTTGAATCATTCTGAAACTATTTTGTTTATGAACTTTGAGTGATGCGAAGGTTTAAAATGTCATGTCACTGAATGTTAATTTTACAGATATAATAAAAAAAATAATTACAAAACAACATCAACAGACTTGCACAAAACCATGAGTGGAACAACAAAGTTCTCTTTCGTAACCAGTGCGTCAATCAAACAATAAATAGGATTCAAAAATTACAAATATGTGGAACAAAACTGGCAATTTTTAGGTAAGAAGTGGGGGAACTAATCAGATTAAAGTTGAAATAATCAAAACTGTTATCCTTTTTTAGATGCTCTGAATGCTTCCTAAAATACTTTTTTATATACAAGATATAAGCTGTAAATATGCATATGGTGATAATATACAACATCAAATTTTGCCGTTTCTCCATTCATGTTTTCTTAGTTTATAAATAACATTTACTATAATGGTCAAACTTTTGAGCCTTGAGGTACTCCCGATATCTCTCCTGATTGAATCATAAAATTAATGTTAAGTATAAAGAACAAACCTGCTTTAATAATCGGATCAGATCTATTAAAATAATATCTTTCGAGGAATTTTATAACATCTTCAAATTTATGTTTCATGATTTCTTGAACAAAAAACTTCTTACAAACGTCATTTCTTGAACAGTGACGATCAAATCTGTGCAGAATTCTAGCTGGGTCCGGTAAATTCACCATTTTCAGTGTTTTCGTCAAAACGTGGCGCATTCAGTTCATATATAGTTTATAAATCACCCATATCTTTTTGTTCACTTTTTTGTTAATATTTATGTTTTTATTTTATTTTTCACAAATAATCTTTATCTAATATTTTTTAAAATATCTTTGTTTGTGTCACGTTAGTATTTTGTTTTTATTATCATTCACTGTGTATACGTAATTTTATCTATCATTTTGAATATTAATTTTGTTGTTTGTTTAATTTTATGTTACAATTTAATACTTCAGTGCGTAAAAACTGAAGAAATTCTGAAATATTTTCGAAATAATTTGTCAAAATATAAAGTGAACATTTGACTCTCTCATCGTGGATGTTTACGTTATTCTTATGTGGAACAATATCACACTAATTCATTTAACGTCGAAAAGCGTTGTCTTAATATTATCTCTCATGTCGTGTTGCTGATAAGAGAAAAATGAATAAACAGATACTTATATCAGACATTGTCAATTGTGGGTGTCTGAACCATGTAAGGTGTATTTATTGTATTTGAGTTATTTAGTGTTTTTTAAAAATCAATAAATCGGTCTCCATAGTATTTCCTTCTATACTTGCATACATCTTTCGCTTCCGTTACTGTCATACAATTCCTCATGCATGCTCTCCTGTTAAATGTGCTCAACACGTGACCGTCCTATAGGATTTGATTTAAATGATCTTGCCATTTGATCCTCGGACGTCCACGTCTCCGAGCACCATTCCTATCAGCCAAATATATCTTCTTGGTCATTTTGTCAACATTCATTCTTTCCACATGTCCAAACCATCTTAACTTACTCACATTAATCGATTGTTTTATAACATCATAGTAAAATTATACCAATATAGTTAGATGATTTTGACCAATAATTATGTATGAAATGTCCGTATGCTGTAGCCACGATTTACTGGCCAAGTCAATTTATTTTACTTTTTATGTCTATTTTGTCAACGTTCTGGTAATTTGTTTGATAAATAAATAAATAAATAAAATGAAATAAATCACCCTGATACTCATACACGATACAAATATTTTGCTGTATTGATAAAACTATTGAGTAAACTATAAATCAAAATGTTCCGTACAACTGACACTGATATAAATGTTTGCCAGATAGTGGGAGATAATAATTAGTAATTATGTACATACAACTTATATTTATGTTTATTTTATATAAAAGATATCAATATTTCTATTTATGTACATATTTATATTAATGTTTATTTTACCTTTGATATCCAGAACATATCTATTATATTCATAACATATCTTGTGACAATATACACTTTGGATGATCACTTGTGATTTTTAATTTAATTGATTGAAAATTGTATAAATGTTAAAAAAAAAATTCAAGTCATGTGATAAGCATGACACAGAGGAATTGGGAATGTTACCTCTAGAGGTTTAAAGAGTACTCTTAACCAAGCCTGAGTCTATTCATAAGCGTCGAAACTCTGTGTTGTGCACTCCTTAAGGAAGTTCACATATGTATGTGTATCATAATTATACAGCATACCTACTTAGTTAATACCTATTCAAATAGGTTGACTATGGATGAGTGTGATCAATTGGAATGATTAATCTGGAGTAGTTCAAAATATGTTTGACATCAACACTTCTAGTAAGTAAAAAATCCAGTTCCCGACATCCAATTGTGTCAAAAAATTCATAACATAGGTATGATAATACATTAATATTTATTATAATATAGTGCACAATATCATTCTGGTACTAACACTTCATGTATGCAAGTGAAACTTGGACGTGGTTGAAGAAGGATGAAAGTGGAATAAAAGCTGTTAAGATTTTTTTTAACCCTTGTTCACGAGGCCGAGACTCTACCTCCAGGCTACCGACAAAACTAGATGCGTTCATTGTGAAGAGTGGTTAGTAAAATGTTGCGAGAAATGTAGAGAGAGTGAAGAATGAGGATATCAGGAGAATGAGCAGATGTGATAGGAGAATTGTGGACAAAATGCGTGTAAAAAAGTTGAACTTTACGATGATTTGGAAATGTTGAGCGAATACGCGATGAATTCTTTTAGAATGTGATCTACGTGGCTTGATCACGTGGATCAAATTCTAAAGAACGCCCGCGTGTTGAGTAAGAGAAATCGGCGTGCATGTATGAGAAACTGGATGAATGAAGAAGAAAAGAAAAAAGTGTGTAGGGATACATCTATATGGCCTTCTATTCTCATTTTTTTTTTAACATAACTACTTTAATAATAATAACTGACATCTTTTGAAGTTATATGAAAACATTTTGCCAATAAAACTATAACCATGTGTTCTCAGTTATAACATTACATCGACATTATTTTATTGTTTATCATCGGAAATAACTGTTTATATTATCTTTTCCATTCTATCAAGCTGTGTCCCAAGTAGGGTAAGCAGAGAGAACCGAACGCCATACTGATCTATCCTTACATACTTCTTTCGCTTCATCTACATTCATACAATTTCTCAAAAATATTCGTCGATTTATCTTTCATCATCTCAAAAATTCCGTTGTCTCTCACCACCCTTCTTCTCACTTTCAAAATTCCTAACCTGCATTTCGTTCTCCTTTTTGTGCCTTTCATCGACTTTGACGAGGCATGATCATCGCATCACTCATCGCTGCCGTACCTATGCGTCAAAACGTAACATTAAACCACGTGATTATTTTCTCAATATTTGTAGTATTTATTTGAAATCGCTCGTATTCAATGAACGGAGAAATAAATTGAATATAATAAATACATTAATGAGATTAATAATTTCAACCAGGAGAAATATTTGATTGTATTTTCATATAAATACATTAATGAATCTAAGGTTTGTATATTCACAGAGTGAAAATTTATACTGATGATATTCTACTTAAATTACACAACACAGTTAACTTTTCACTTATATTTATTCAAAATCTCGAGCGCTTTCGCCAATGTAGATATATTGACATTTTCATATAAATACATTAATGATTCTAAGGTTTGTATATTCACAGAGTGAAAATTTATACTGATGATATTCTACTTAAATTACACAACACAGTTAACTTTTCACTTATATTTATTCAAAATCTCGAGCGCTTTCGCCAATGTAGATATATTGACATTTTCATATAAATACATTAATGATTCTAACGTTTGTATATTCACGGAGTGAACAATTATACTGATGATATTCTACTAAAATTACACAACACAGTTGACTTTTCACTTATATTTATTCAAAATCTCGAGCGCTTTCGCCAATGTAGATATATTGACATTTTCATATAAATACATTAATGATTCTAACGTTTGTATATTCACGGAGTGAACAATTATACTGATGATATTCTACTAAAATTACACAACACAGTTGACTTTTCACTTATATTTATTCAAAATCTCGAGCGGTTTCGTCAATGTAGATATATTGACATTTTCAAGAGAACTAAACAAGAAAAAACCAAAAGTTTATGTCTAACAATGAGAAATATAAAACCCCTGAGTCATTCTTCTTTATTCAGCATAAATGATTTATACATAAATAAATAAAAACTTTATTTATATATTTTGTTTAATTTTAAGGATATTCTAGCCCCGTTTTTCATTGTGAAAATATCTGACCTGAAATGTCAACGTTTAAAATATTATATAAATGGTCTTCAAATTGTAATTATAAACTTTAATATAATAACTTATTCTGTTTGTGATTTGCTGTACGTACATCAAGGATCCCTTTGAAAGATAAGATTACTTTTAAATAAGAAAATAGTTTGCTGTGTAAGTTTGGACTAATAGTAATTATATTATTTACCTGGACTCACAACCATAGAATAACTCTTATTCAATCCATAACGCCTGGTTTACTAGCATGTTACGTATTCAGATTTTGTGTCAGCCTAAAAATATTTTTATTCCTTTAATTAATCACAATCAATTTTGCAAAAAAAAAAAAACATTTTCATATTAAGTAAATATACAAATAAATATACAAATGCCAAATTTGTCGCAGAGGTGTGATCTTTTCCAATAAACCCACATTATACTTGATTGCCAATGTTTGTTGTCCATTAACGACCATAGAAAAACAGCCGATATCTAGGCAATTTTTAAATGTCGATTCGATATTTTAGTAAACGCATTACTTCGATTTTTTTCTTTGAATAAAATATTGAGTAGGTCTTTCATAGAACAAATTGGTTTGTGAGTAATGTTTTGATTTAACCAGGGATAACACTACTTTCAGACTAGTCCAGGTTAGTTAGCCAGGATTAAATGTATATTTTGTTGGGAGTAAAAATATTATTTATTTATGTACTTACCTACAATACTTACTGAACAAACTTTGAAAGTTTTTGTGAAGAAAGTTGAATTTATTTTTTCGTTTCAAGTTATGATGTCTTCTTATTATTTTATCAGATTAATATTTTACTATTAAAATAACATCTTTCGGAGAATTTATTATTTAATATTTGTATAGAAAGCTTGCCATATTTCAGTGTTTGAGTGACTTTTCGTATCTAATAATATTTATTTAATTTATTTACTGGCAAGAATAACAATGGAAACAAATAAAGTAAGATAACGTTCTTACAGTGGTGTAATAATTTGGCAACTTTTAGGTAAGAAAAAAAAAACACTTATTGTATACAGAGATTATTCTCAAATTATTTTAGAACATGACTTATTATTTTGTGCTGTAATATTATTGAATTTCTAAAGATTATGACGCACTATCGCGCGACATAACATCTCAACGAACTTTATATTAATATTGTCGACCGACGGTACTTGGTGGAAGTTCATGTTGAATAAAGAAAAATTAAACACTTATATTTAGTACTTTCTCGTAGACTTTATTATTCGTGAGCCGGCTTTCAAGAGCTTCCGCTCTCATTATCAGGCTAACGATAAACACTTAACGTTAGCCTGATGATGACAGCGGAAACTCTTTAAAGAAAATATGACATTTTGCGTTAACCCGATGATGAGAGCGGCAACTCATGAAAACTGGCTCACGGTTAACTAAGTCAACATGGAAGTATCTACTAAATAAAAGTGTTTTATTTTCTTAAACTTTATAATATTTCTTTTGTGAGTGGATGTACCAGTAGAGCTCCATTTTAACAATTTCTTCTTTGCATATGTCTGCATCACTAGTCTTAAAATGGTATATCTGTAGGATGATTCTAAACTAACAAAAAGGGTCAGTCTCAATTATATTTTTTTTAATTCGTACATGCACACATCACTATTTTTACTTTAATCAGCAAAAATGCCGTTTTGAACATTATATACATTGAATACAAGATTATAAAAAAGTAAATTCATTTAATAATAATTTATTGAACGCAAAACAATCAATACAGGCACGACAATAATAATATGTACCAGATTATTTAACTTAAATTATTATCGAAACATATCCCCCTTATAGAGACAAGTTTCGTGTAAAGAATAGTGAGAGTATTAATACAAACAATATACCTACTCAAGCTAGTTTATCGCAAAAGCGCGATTATTTGTGTTTGACCTAAAGGAGTAAACTATAAAATCAAACTCGATAACAAATAGCAAAAAAGAAAAAGAAAACACATAAAACATTATTTTATATTGTGACAGGACACATAGTAGGTATGTAGATTTCACATTACTCGTGCTTTAAAGTTAGTATACACCATTGAAGTTTGGATTAAATTTCCTTGTGATAGCAAACGGCTTTTAAGATAAATGTATTATTAAATTAGTAGGTTTGTCAGCATTTCAGTAAAAGTTTGCCAAATTCTTTAACAAAACAAAGAATATAAAGTTTATTTCATTTTTAATAAAGTACAGCCTAATTTACTTCAAATTAAAATAAACATAAATGATTTAGTAAAATTTTCGTAAGATTTGGACTTTTCTTATTCTATTAAATCTAGGAATATAATAGATGTCTCACTATTTTCTATAAATTACCGGGTGTTGAGAAATATCATTTATCATATAAAATATCTCATATCTTCAATTCAGCGATGAGATATTCTGAATAACTCATGTTTGTCCACTATGTTTACTGACTACCCCGCTTCTGGAAAATGATATGATGGTACCTACGAATGAATGAGAGACAAATTGTAGGTTTGTGGATCATGATAATGTGTATTCAATAATTGAATAATTTCCAAATTGTTAGGTATACCTAGAAAACATTTAACTCTTATCCGTTCCCTAGGATAATGTCAGTCAGACGATCTCTACGCCCTGCGCGGCCTCCATACAAGTACTATGCAAATGCTCACATTCCGCGTGATTTATTTATCGTCATTTTACCTATTTAATTACATCACAACACAATGATTGTGTTTCAATAATAGAAAGGACACATTCAAAATTTGGAATAATGCTATGTTATTGGTTTTGAACATCACAAAGATCTTAAGATGAATAAAAAAAAACAATGCGTTAAATAGACAAAAAAACACAATACAGTATATATCATTTGACTCAAGTTGAAATAATACGCAGTACAAGATGTGTAAATGACAATAGATATAGAGAATAATATGGAATAGATTGATTCATTGTTTTTGACATTTTTTATAAAAAAGGTATGTATTTAAGTACTTAGCAGAGTCTCAGTAATAAAAATAGGGTTGTAAAATCTTAAAAACATTAAAATGAATGAAATACCATGCAGACAGAAAACAATGATGACAATAAAAATAAAGAACCAATATAAAACAAAGAAATGAAACAATAATGTGCAATTGTTAAATGCACTAGTGAAGGATGACTTAAGTATTCAGTATGGTTTTCAAAATAATTCTTTGTGGTTACGCAATTTAGAGACTACCCAAAAAATGATTATCCAATAGCATTCAAAAAACCATTGTAAACTATTATTCAAAAATAATGCACACTTCAGTGTTAAAAAAAAGAATAGTCTATTGTTATTATCGTAGATTATTATTTTTGTATTTAGAAATACATTCTACATAGTATCTATTAGTAAAACTTAAATGGTAGTCTTTGATTTTTTTATTTATTATTATTGAAATAAAAAGTGCGAGTTACTACGTGTTACCCGTATTTCATTATTCTTTTGATTTGACATAAGGTATGATACCCATAATGTAGTTTTTACGGCACGGGAAGGACAACCTGTATAATAATTTAATGCAGTTAATTTAGCAAGTAACCGTAAAACAATACACACTATCATCTAAGTAATTTATATTACATGAATCATAAGTTGTTTGTAATTTTGTACTGACACGGAGAGGGCGACTTGTATATTTATCACACATAGTTCATCTGCTGATTACCCTATTTGTGAGATATATTTTGATAGCACCTATAAATATATATGTTTTCTATGTTCACCTGCAATACCTCTCTATTTATGTATGATCCACCTAAATAAAATATTTCTTGAGTACATACAAATACTTGCAGTATTTCATTACCTGAATTATAACACATTTATTATTATTTTTTAATCTCCATCTTAACTGGCAATATCAATTTTATTACCAAAATTTAGCACTTTTAACCAAATCGTTTTTCTTACTGAAAAGAGCGCTGATTTCTGTACAAATGTTGTATCACGATTTCATATGAGAAAATCCATTTTCATTGCAAGTATTGCTTCTACTAGCCATTTCATGCAAGGAAACAGATCGAAAAAACAATGTTTCGAAATAAATGTCTGCCATTTGGTCCTCTTTGTCTATTCCATGTGAAATTAGCGTGAGAAGAAAGATTCTAATTCAACAAAATGAGATCTTATTGAACATAAAATCTTAATAAATAATGATTATATTGAAATCATTGCAGACAAATACGTAATATTATTTGAATAATTTAATTTATTAAATTTATGAATGTGCACATGTAAACATGTATTATGAAGGTAAAAACATATAGTATATTATGTCCACATTTAATAAATTATGTTTTTTTCCCACATTTTTGTCAGTAACACTGAAAATAGGTCTAATAATGACAAGTTTGAGATTTTATAAATTCTGTCGAATATTACTAATGACTACAAAAACTATTTTTTGCTGTAAAAGTATTACCTATAATAATGTGACTATAGACAATAAAAAAAACAATTCTTACAAACATAATTTAAACACTTTGTAGAAGTCATCACAGCTGGAATTCATAAAATATAAATGAATACTTTACTCAAAACAGCTGAAATGTGTTGGTGATTTTAGCGGCCCTAGAGAACGGTCTCCGTATGATTTTTGAAAAAGTTATATAAAATCGATTCTAAGAACTATAATCCAACTTTTTTTTCATAAATAGTTTACTGACAAATCATTCCAGGAATACTGAAAATTATTTGGCGATAAAGTGATATTTAGTAGTATTTTTATTGATTTTCAATCGATTTTTGCCGCGGAGGCCCCAAAAAACGGATGGCGGTTAATATTAATCTCTCTCATAGTTGTGGGTCTCTTACTCGGGTGAATGGTGTGGAGAAGCTGTTTTGTGTTGCGCAGGACAAATAAAGTTCCTTCCAAGTACATAGGTAATCGTCATCGGGAAGACCCAACAGGAAACCTAAAGATGAAGAATAATCTATTTCTTTCAATGAAAACATAATAATTATGTTATCGGTCATGGTTTAATTAATTTAAATGAGAATCTTGGAGTCGGCCTCTTACACGCTTTGATTAAAGAGTATTTGCTAATAAATTATCCTTTAATAATAATAAACACTTTATTTTCAAAAATAAATTTTACAAAAAGGCGTACATATTTCCTTGAGGCAATGTCTTCCAGAAAACCTATGTACTACAATGTTTGATAACTATGTTTTACTATAAAGTGACTTGTTGGACATTCAGTAGGAAGATCAATAAACAATAAGCATGAGTAATTTTTATGGAAAAAAGTTTTTCAAAAGCATTTATAAATATGCCAACTCATAAAAATCAGTAAATTCTATTTATGCATATTGACAGAGACTGAACATTTAAAAAAAAAACATCTTAAATTCAGCGATGAGAATTGCCACCCATCATGAATGTCTTTATTTTATATTGGCACGAAGAGGACAGCTTGCATGTTGCCGACTTGAATTAAACGCAGCTGTGCTGTTAAGGTATAGTAGTAGAAGTAGATAGTAGTATTACAGAAATTAGACCAAAAAAATTAAACTTGTGGCTTTTATCATTCAATCATATTTCTTGATCATAACTTTGCAGACAGTGTATTTCTCAGGCACATCGATTTTCAATTTTTCTCCTAATTCTTTATATGTTTTCTCAATGACAGTTGTGAAACCAGCTTTAGCAGCTAATGCTTGCGATGACAGTGCAGTAAACAATGTCTCTGTAAGTTTAAATCCATATTGCTTGCAAAGAGATTGCCTAGAATGAAATAAAATAAATCACATTAAATTTTATTCCTATTGTTTGTTAAATAGCTATTTTTCATTATCAATATACTGGATACAAAAACTTGGCGAATGTTTTGTCTATAGATGATTGAAAAATTGGATTATACCTTGCTAAAAGTAATTCTAATCCTATGCCCATTCCTCTGTATTTTGGGTTGACAGTTAATCCTGCATCTCCAAGATATTCAGTTACTCCAAAATGTTCAAAAACACTGAAATCTTCATAAATTGCATCAAACATTCTTAAAATCGGGTCAGGTTCAGCACATCCTTCCTGTAAAAAATTGTTGGTAAATAATATCTTGATTGGAGAACCATATTTACACAAACAATAATGTAACATAAAATAAATAAACATTGTGCGAAATCTAATCGGAAGAATGAGAACGGCGTCACATCGCATATTAATTGACTCTAGGCTGCCTTATGTCAAAATTTTTACTATCCATGAGCAACGCTCACCGATTCCGCCATTCTCACTATAGGAATATAAGGTCCACTAATCGAGAAACACCTAATGTAAACCACAGACGCATTGTTATAGTTTTGCCATCTGTGCGTTGTGTCCAAAATTCAGTTAAACAATTAAAAACATTGAAAATATTCTAAATTGTTTATAGTCATAATATAAAATAAGTAGAAAAATTTATAATGTGAAGATCGTGGAATGAATAAGAAAAAAGAGGTTAATCTCAAAAAAGATAGGTTGATTACATAATCAATGGTGTGAGATGACAAGAGTGACTCAAGTGAGAGATAGATCAATAAAAATAAATGAAAAAAATATAATTTATTTTACGGGGACAGAAATATCAGTTATTCCAAATGATAATACAAGGCAAACTTGAGGGTCGACGAGGAGTGGGCAGGAGGAAGATGTCGTATCTGTGCAACATTCTCGATTGCACCGAAAAACGACGGCTGGAAGAGTTTTCCAGGTTGCGCAGGACAGAAAAACCTTCTCCATGATGATAACCAACGTTGAGGAGACCTGATACGACACTTTTAGAAGAAGATAAATTTGTACTACAAGTAAACATATTAATCAAGACGTAATTTGTATAAAGTTGAAAGTATATCTGCGTTTACTCACAACTACCTGCATACTATATCGTTTCTTATCTGCATGCTCTTGAATTACTCAGTAGCAAATATTTCATAATCTTCAAGCGTTACAAAAAATGCCAACACACAATGGTTGATTATACGCTAATTTTCTCTGCCTAACACCGTCCAAAGGTGTAATAATAAAGAATCATTGGTGTACTATGTAATATGAATGAGTACCTTTCTATAAAGATTGATTATGAATAATATAATGTAGTACTTACTGGTCTTTTATCTTTGCCCTTGATGCAGTGTAACAAATAATTGATCCCGACAATTTCTGTTTTGGAATCACATTGCTTGTCTTCTATACACATTACAGAAATATTCTGAGGGAGAGCATATTTAGTCCAGAAGTTTTTATCTCTAGTCAAAGATACAGGATCATTTAATATATCTAAAAATGAGCATGAAATGTTATTGTATAAATATATTTACTTATAGAAATTATTCATGTATACCAATAAAATATGTAATAATATATATAGAAAATATTTAGAAAAACCAACGTATAAATTGTATGTATTTGTATATATTTTGTAAATGGCAATTTGGCCGTAAATTGAATGATGAATAAATAAATAAATAAATAAATTTATTCATTGAGAATGGGAAAGCCAGCGAACAAACCGCATGTGATAAACATGTAAATAAAGTCTTCGTGCCATTAAAAATATGAGACATTCAGTATGGGTGGCAAATTTCATCACTGAATTGAAAATAGTCTTATTTGTGATGTTTTATGAACATTCGTCTTTTACAGAATACTCAAAACTAACTTGCAGAAAAGAGTGTATTCTATAATTGTGTATCTTGTACAAATCTTGCGTTAATTTTGAGGCACCCGGTATGGGCCTAGATATTAATTTATATTTTTGTAGCGTTTATGCAGTATAGTAGGTATGTATCCCCATTCCCCATACCTATACACTTGTGTGTGTTTGTTTGATGTTGATGTTGGTGAAATATTTTAATGCGCCAAAATTTTGAATGTTTTATTGATTAATTAATGAAGTTGATATTTTCAACCGACGGTACTTGGTGGAAATTCATGTTGAATTAATTTAAATAAAACACTTATTTGTAGTATATCCACGGTGACTATACTACAGATAGTCACCGTGGATATACCTACTACAAATAAGTGTTTTATTTAAATTGATTAATTAATGTTTTATTTTATTTTATTTTTGTTTGTTTTATATGTGTTGACTGATTATTGTGAAAATATGTTCAAACGCCGTTAATGACACAAATAAATAATTTACTAAGGATAATACGGTGAAAGAATACACTGGAGAAATGAAATAGAAACTCTAAAAGTATAAAATAACTTACCAAAAATGACAGAAAGTGGTTCTTCCGTTAAAAAATATTCTTTGGTAAAATTCCACACATCATCATACATGTTTGATGGAATTTCTTGAATTCGAAATTTTTTAACACTCCCGTCTTTCATGGTTCTAGTGAAACGACTCCACACTCTAGAATTTTCCATTTTCTTTTGCAGATGTGATTTCCTTCCAACTATCTTTGAAACAAACTTGAAAACTGATTTAAAAAAATAGCACGATCTTATTTTTTTTTTAAATATCTTAATGTTAATATTACAGCTATCAATAGTAGGTGTTATTCAATACAAAATTTAAAGAGAAGTATTGTGTTATCTTGTTCATTGTTTCATTTATGCACATTGCACATAGTAAAATATTGTATCGCGTAACACACCTTATATTGTATCGTCAGTGGAATGATGAAACCTTCTATGTGCATTTATCAAGATTTAACAAGGAATTAAAAAAAACTGTTTTGCTTCATGACATTTTCTATTTGTCTCATTCGTTACGTTCCACACTAAAAAGACCAGGAAGGCTCGAATATAGTTATTTCTAATTTTATTTACTTTATTTATTTTACTTATTTCATTTATTTTATTTATTGTATTTTTATTTATTTACTTGTATCTTGAGCCTTTTACATGTTATATACTATACATAAAACAAATAAAAATTCTCATTCACTACACAGTTGGTGTATGAATAGAACGACAATTGAGAATAATGCTGGATAAAAAAATGAGTTAGGTGTTTTTCTATGTGAAAACATTGAGTAATGTGTGAAGTGACAGTAGGCATGTAAAATAATGCATCCTCAACGTGCATTCTTCGTGTCATTCGTATTGTTAACCTTTTGTGATTTTAGTTAAATATTTGTTCACTGTTTTTCTTATCACTATGCACTTCGCATGGGTTAGTTGGAAGATATCGCTTGTGCGATAAACTCGCCCATTGCACAATATCATTTATTTGTATCACATTGTTATATAACTTGGTAATTATGTTTCTTATTGTGCAATAAAGTTTATTATTATTATTCGCATGTATTCGTTTTATAATCTTGCATTTTTATCTTTAATGAAATAAACTGTTCTTATAATACAAGTGTTTTCAGCAGTGGGTCATGACATGAAAACCCTTGCCTAATGATATCAATGAATGAAATTATATATTTTGAAATAACAGGACAGTGATCATGTTTGATTAAATATCAAAAAAATATCTAGTTACCAAGCAGAAAAGAAACAACAATACATAGGAATCAGTAGGATCATATTGAATGTAAAGATAAATAAATAGACCTGGAGATAAAGTATAACATTATAATATTAATTTAACATTTTATTGCGTGTTTACCTTAAAAAACTATATAACGATTGTATATATTTTTATTTTATTTGACAGTTCATTAAACTATTTTGAAACATATAACATTTTATAAACAACATTAGGTTATCCTTTATTTATTTTCATGTTGTATTTTGACAACAGTATACTTTCCATTTTTCCTAAGGCTTCGTTCAGCTCCATCTCGGAGTCTGCGAGCAGTGCTATGTCGTCAGCATATCTAATCATGTCGACCTTTTTCCCATTTATTTTTACTCCTGTCCAGTTCTTCATTTCTTCTCTGAGTTCATCAATAGCTCGCTGTATATAGCAGTTAAAGAGTGCCGGCGACAATTTATGGTCGTTGGAAGGGAGGAAGCGACTGCGAACATTGCCATAAATGGAGTGAGCATCAAACAAGTAAGAGAATTCGTGTACTTGGGTTGCAGAATAAACCAGACGGACGCTCCAAATCAGAAATTGTGAGCAGAATAAACCAGGCACGAATTGCTTTTAACAAAAAATCCAAAATATTAGAATCCCCTAATATTGATCTAAGCGTGAGGAAGAATCTCACTAAAGCCTTTGTGTGGAGCATTTTGTTATATGGGTGCGAGACGTGGACCATCAGCAAGAGGGAAAGCGGACGGTTAGCGGCATTTGAAATGTGGTGCTATAGACGCATGCTGAAGATTCATTGGTCGGAACACGTCGAAAACGAAGAAGTGTAAACCAGGGTTGGCGAAAAAAGGCAACTCCTCAAAAGAATCTGCCAACAACGAGCTAATTGGATTGGCCACAACATCAGGCACCCAGGACTGCTCATCGCAATCGCAGAGGGCAGGACCGAAGGCACAAATGGCAGAGGTCGACCGAGAGACGCCTATATGGACCAACTGAAGAGGGACATGAGCTGTGTCTCATATATGGAGTTGAAGAGACTGGCTGAGAATAGGGAGGAGTGGAGAAATAAGTCAAAACTCGTTGCAGACCAATCCAATGGATTGTAACTCATTATATATAGGTTATCCACTTAGTACCTACTAGCAATTCATTAAACATTTAAAAACATCTAGAGAGTCCAAAGAACTCAGATTATACAAGCATATTATATACAAAATTACTTTAAAAACAAATATATTTTGTGTTCTATAGTTATACAACAAAATATGTAGAATAATAATTACATCACTGAAAAATCATATTTCTTAACCATTACTTTAATAGTTTTAAATTGTTCGGGTACAGGTAAATCAAGCTTCTTTGCAAGTTCAGCAAACGTTTTCTCAAGAACTGTTGTGAATCCAGCTTTGGAAGCTAAGACTTGTGATGCCTCTGCAGTAAATATAGTTTCTGTTATATTTATTCCGTAAAATTTGCACAACGGCTCTCTGAAAGGAACAATAAAAAGTTTGTAAACCATATTTGTCAATGTAAACTATGTAAACAATGTAAACTTACATTGTTTACACTGTCAATGTAAACAATGTAAGTTTGTAAACCATATTTGTCAATGTCAATGTAAACCATGTACTTTATTTTCGTTATTTATCTTAGTAAATCGATTGATTTTCTATGTAAAAATAGTATAGTTTTAAAGTCATGCTTATGTTTAATGTGTTTAAATCATTCATAGGTATATTACGAACAAAATAATTGTATAAAAGAAAATTTGATAGCTATATGTTAATTTGTATTCCCTTTATATAATGCTTTTTTGTAGGTATACAAGTGTGATTTTGTTTAAAAAATTCAAAGAAAATGAAGGGTTTTGAACCAGGGATCTTCCGAATAAAAGTCCAAAACTCTATCAATATACTACCAATCATCTCACAGTACATAGAGTTTAGAGATATAATGTTTTTATTTGTATTATAAGTTGGAAGAGATCGCGCCTTTGCGATAAACTCGCAGTCTGTATGTTGAAAATAATATCTTTTTTGATTTTTTTTTATATAAGATTGTATGTATTGTGATCAATGTACCTACAGCAAAAATGAATAAATAAATAAATTATAAAAAGTTTAAATAAATACGATGATGTTATTAGCATCAAATACTCATATAATATTTACCTGGCTAATAGTATTTCTAACCCAATTTTCATTCCTCTATACTTTGGGTCTACAACTAAACCAGCGGCACCAAGGTATTCAGTGATTCCAAAGCTTTCATACATGTCGAAACCTTCCAGTAATACTGAAAATGTTCTTAAGATTGCATCAGGTTCAGAGCAGCCTTCCTGTAAAATTATTATTGTTGAGTCTGAAACATTTACTGTTGATCACAACAATTATAAATATACAATTATAAATATAAGTGAATCGGAAAAATATGGTTTCTGATATATGCAATAGGGTGGAACACTTTTGTATGAAAAAAAATTTTTTTTCGAATGTCGAATTGGAATACCAGGCAAAAGTTGCCTTATGTGATTGTAAATAACACCCATTAATTTGGAAGTTCTAGCTCAACAGTAAGAGGTCCCGCCATAGACTTAAAATTTCATTTTTTAAGTTTTTACAGACGCTTTTTATAGTACACCCTATTAACAAATATTAGATAAATACAATATGTTTTGCATATAAATGATAAGATAAAAGTATATTTTAGTATATAGAATCATTTATTTCAAAAATAAACACAGTTTCAGAAAGTTGTATCGGTATGAATAACGTCATTTTTTTAACAAAAATCCTTTTTCGTCTCAAACTTTGGCATGAGCTTTCGAGATGCTAATTTAGACTTTACGAATCCCTCTCTTCTTATCTTATTGCATTCACTAAGAGCTGCTTCTATCACATCTTTAACTGATATTTCCACAGCCCGGGTGTGGCAAGGCAGTCTCATTATCTCCAAAACTGTATCTCCTCCATTTTCAATTAGATGTTGTAACTGCTTATGGAAAATACTCATCAGTATTGAGGTTTCGTATATATTATTTTGTTGCCAGTTTATCAAGTCTATGTAAGAACATGCATTAAATCTCTTTTTGGCACCTCAAACATGCGCGAAACAGTATTTTTTTTTTCACTTGACGAGCTTTTAAAATGCGTCTTGCAGCTAGTTCTCTAATCTGCTTACGTGTATCTGTTTTCGTACTCATGAGCAAAGTAACTGTTCCGAATTTAAACAGGGTCCAAAATCGCTAATAATTCGTTCGACAAATATCTAGTGCTGTTAATTAGCTTCCATAAATGTTTTGAACCATCTTTCATGCTTTACCATTTTGACCTGCAAATGATTTAGATCCTGCAGTAGGGCCATCCTAATAGGAAAACAAACGCCTCAATAGCAACTCATTGGCGTGTAAGTGTAAGCGCGTGTAAGAGACAAATTATCCAATGCAATGGTCGAGATAGTCTATTTTCCAAAAGACCAATCACGCCTCCCAATTTTCCTGTGTTTGTGGTTGTTCCATCACATCCAACAGCCATTAAACTCTCTGGTGATATATTTTCAGTCGTCAAAAAGCCGTGGATAGCTCTATTAATATTTCTTGCACTGCCCGCTGTTGGAAACACATACCCAACATAAACAGAACCTGGTTCTTTAATAATCGAAACACGTTCCTCTGGTTCAATCACTCTAAATCTTTTCGATCCTTTTAAAACAGTTTTAGCGGTCTTGTTTTTCCTTCCATCGAAATATTAGGCATGAATTTCTGTTACTCTTTCTTATGTTAAAAATTTCTCGTGAACTTTCTGTCTTATTCTTCTGAGTTTCATACTGCCCACGACGTTAGTCGACTTAGCCTCAGAGTCGGCGTCAGAAGTAGAATAAAAGCAATTTTTTACTCTGGATGAAATCCGTTCTTCCTAAAACCATTAGTCTGTTAGTGCGTTGGTCCTCTAAAAATATTTGTTACTCTTTTGGTATTTTTTTTTCTCTCAAACAATTACAGTTTACAAATTCTTTACATTTACATGCAGCTATGTCAAAAAGTTTTTTACTTTGTACTCTGAATTCTTCTACCTTTCTTTCCTTAAGTTTCTTCAAAGACTTTTCAAATTATGGCATTTTGAGTGATATTTTTTAAGTAGGTAACTGTAAAACTCGTTTGTGTGTAACATAACAATTGAAATAGAAGATTTTATCCACAATTCTTCAATATTTGTTCCAACTGTTTCGACAATTTCCAAAAATGTAGGTTCTTTTGTTGTGTTATTCTTTATTTTTAAGTCTTGTCGAACCCCTTCAAAGAATTTCATCGCATTCTCATACGTAGGTAGGATATTCTCCTTCAACTCTGCACTTTCACCAAATATCAGACATTTTAACTTTTGTCTCGTAGAAGTCATATTTATACCTACACTTAAAAAACGTACATCAACTAGTACCTACTGGTGAAAATAATTGACGACCTTCCACCTTGAGACAATATTATCGACACTAGTTGAAACAAAACACTGCAAATTCGTAGATCGGAGCGTGCTGCCCCCCGCTTTGTCCCGCATTTTGCTCAACTGTTGCAGTGCCAAAGTATATTACAATGATGAAATATTTGATTGCAACAGCTAGTTTACTATATTTGAATATGTTTTTGAATAAAATAAACCCATTTTAATAAGTTCTGTATTATTTTGTAGGCCGCGCAAATAGCCCCTAAATTGTCCTTTTTGTAAATATTCGATGTCTTGGCGGGGGCTCTTACCGTTGTCTGATAATATTTATATTTTTAATGCAGGCAATTGATGGCAAAAGGCAACTAAATACAACTATTCCAAATTCAAATTCGAGAAAAAAAAATTTCGTTCCACCCTAATATGCAAAGTAATTTAAAAAAAAATGTTTCTAGTGATTATTGGTTCGAAAAAATGCACAAATCAGTATTAAATTATCTGTAGTATGGTGTTGATACGAAACAAAAAATAAAAATACTCATATTTTTGCAGTAAGTTTTCCAGGGTCTTGTAGATACATATAGGCAAGACAGATAGATATTTACCAAGCATCACATAAAAGATATTTAATATTTTCAGTTAGGCGAAGGGAATGCGACTCAACCTGAATGACTTTTTGACACAAAGATGAAGATTTGCATGCTCATAACAGTCTTAATGGTATGGATGAAAGATTTCTTGTGAAAGATTTTTCAGATGTTTTGTAGGTTCATTGTCAAAAAATCTGTTCTCAGAAAATACTCACAGGTCTATGTTCCTTCCCTTTTACGTTAAGTAACAAATTGTTGATTCCAACTATTTCTGGTTTTTTATTGTCGTAATCCTTATCTTCCACACATAGAAGTGAGAGATTCTGTGGAAGAACGAATTTCGTCCAAAAGTTTTCGTTTCTTATTAGCGCCCGTGGATCATTTGCAATACCTGAAATATTGAAACATAGTAACTCTACCTTAGAACGACATCTATTATGAATGGAATAGAATTCTGTGGAGTCCCGCAAGAAAAAGGCCTCCAGCCCATCTCTGAAGAAAGGTGTTCGAAAATCATCAGTTTTATGAATGAATGAATATTTTTACTTCTTATTAACACGAAGAGTACAAACTACAAGTTTGTTACAAGTTTACATTCTATTGACTAACCCACTAGTTAAAGCCGTGATATTGGAGGTGAATACTTTTTGTTGAAAATGTGGTTGTACTTGGTTTTTTGAAAATATATTTTTTTTTCAAAAAAAAAAAAATCATATCATTTATTGTGTATTAAATATTTCTCGATTGGTGGATCTTATAGGTATTATGATAGTGAGAATAGTAGTATTGATAATTGGTATGTATATGGACACTGAAAGTATCACTTAAACCAGCCTAGAGTCCATTCGTAAGCGTTGGGACGCTTTACTCACTTCTTCCGATTAGGTTACATTGCATAAACATGATTCTTTGATTGTAATGTCGATTTGATGGTGAAAATTTTATTTTATATATTGTTATAAGATTTGCTCACATCTGCTATGACAAGTAAGGAAAAAAGTACCCAATGAGCCTCTCAATTACTTTTTTCTTTGCACATAAATATGCAAACTATATGTATTTACTATAATAACATCGGTCAATTATTTTTAATTTTCTCTTCATATAACATTAAATTTAATAAAATATTTGTAATTATATAAATAGGTAGTATTATAATGGGGAACATGCATGTGTGAGGAATATGAATAAATGTTGTCAATTCATATTAAAAAATATACGCTGATCACGAATATCCTAATAAGAAACCATAAAATAAAACTTTTCATTCATTATATAGTAGAATATATCTAGAGTAAGTATTAGTTAAGTATATTATTGTTTAGATGTGTAAAATTAAGAATACTGTAAATCTATCCCATACACAAGTATAACTCTTTCAATGGGATAGTAAACAATAGATTTTTAAGTGTATTTCAGTAAATTTGTAATATATATGTATTTTTGTAATATTTTTCCAATAAATAAAAAAAAAAAAAAAAAAAAAAATTATTTTCATTTTAAAAATCCATATTTTCTGTTATTGAATTAGTCCGGTGTGACGCCGCTAGGCGCTATTTTGTATTGCCACACATTTCACTCTTAGTACTGTTTGTAGCGCCTGATATTGTCAAACACTGCTCCGCCACGAGTGAACCTTTTTGCGGCGAAGTGCGAAAATTGCTTTTTTAAATGGTGATAAAAACCTTAAAAATGCACATTTAAAAATATAAAAAGCACCATAATTTTTCTAATTTTCTGTACTATTTTTTGGGTTGAAAATTTTATTTTGTGAAAGTTCCCCATTAAATTATTTCTGTATATAGATAACATCTAATATATAAAAGGAAGACGTGTGTGTTACAACACTTATAACTCAAGAATGGCTGTACCGATTTGAATGATCTTTGATTTGTTGGATTCTTCTCCGCCCGGAATAAACTATAGGCTATTAAAACATCTTACAAATTCACGGGAAGAAAAAATATGAAGAAAATTATTTACGCCATACATTTTTAATTTCAAAAATAAAAACAATATGGAGAGTCCATACGCTATTAGCGCCCCCACGTCGCCTGTTGCATTGTGCTAAAATAATCCGTAGGTTCTGCTATATTAAGAACCAAATTACTATAACTAATATGAACGAAATGTGTACTAATATTTGTTTACTATAATTCGGTAGTTACATGGCAATAGGTTGTATCTCACTAAAACATAATTTTATAGGAGAGCAAAAACAAAGTTTGCAAAAGAGATATTTCAGCCAAATTTCGAGCATTATATATCAAAATGAAGGTAATTATTATTTCTACAAGATAGATGTAACATTCTCTTAATAATTTCTTCTACAAGATGTATGTAACATTCACTAAATAATTTCTTGCAGTTTAAAAATATTTGAGTTTTTTTGCCATGTTGATGAAAACAATCTTTCTACATGTCAATAAGTTACGTCTTTTCTCTCTTTATTCTGACTATAAAGAGACATATCCTTTTGCCACATCAAATATTACACTATTTTGAGCATTTTATGGAACAAACTTGAAAACGCAAAAAATGCGAGATACAACCTATTGCCATGTAACTACCGACTTATTCGACTAATATTTATGTATCGATGGATCTTCTGTCACATAAATGTGGACATGCACAGATTATATTTGAAATTGTATTTTATTTTTGCAGATGGAAAATTATTATTGAACCAAAAATTGTGCTATTAAAGATGAAAATAAGAATGTGTTCATGTAGGTAGTTCTGATGCAAGATTGTGTAGTGAAATTTGCAGACAGAGAAGAAAAATTACGAAGAAAATTATTTACGCCATACATTTTTAATTTCAACTAAAAATGCAATATGGAGAATTATACAAAATCAACAATGAAGTTTTTTTTTATAGATTGGACTATTTATATGATAATTTTTCTATACATTCTCAAATTAAAAACGTTATCCATACAAATTAACATCTGTAGTTCTGATATTTCAATTTTTAAAAAATCATGGAAAGAATATTTATAAATTTTAAATGAATAGGTAAAATCTACCTGAAAAAAAAATAGTACCTACATAATTATATTACGTACTGCAGATAATTTATAAACAAATCTCAGTTAAGTATAATTGTTCAACATAAATTGTTCATGTCGGCCGGTGTGGCGCGGAGCTCTTTCCTTTGAGTCACGAGGTCCCGGGTTCGATTCCCGGACAGGGCAAAGTGAAGAATGACCTTTTTCAAATTGTCCTGGGTCTGGGTGTTACATATATATGTATATAGTGCATTGTAAAGGGTTGTTCAACAAGAACTTTGTTTTTTAATTGTGGCAACACCAGCAACATGATAGTTTTGACATTTAATTTTTTGACGTATTCGTAGTGGATGCATTGGCAACTGTTGCAATGAATTCAATTTCGCTTGAAAATCGCATTAAAATAATTAAAATCCATTATGAAAATGGTGGTTCTGCTAAAGTGACATTTCGTCAAATTCGTGATATTTTCGGACAACATAATCGTCCCTCTGAGACCGCTATTAAGAATTTGGTCGCTAAATTTGAGTCGACAGGCTCGATACAAAATGTGTTAACACCAACGCGTGTACGACCGGGTCGTTCAACTGAAAACATCGCAGCCGTGAGCCACAGTGTTGAAGCAGATCCAAATTTGTCAATTCCTCCACGTTCTCGACAATTGGGGTTATCCAAAACCACCACATGGCGAATTTTGCGTAAGGATTTGGCTTTGAAGCCTTACAAGGTTCAACTGGTGCAGGAATTGAAGCCGAACGACCATTCAAATCGCCGTAGATTCGCTCAATTCATTCAGGAACAACCCGCTGGTTTTTCTGAAAAAATCATTTTTTCAGACGAAGCCCATTTTCACTTGTCAGGGTACGTCAACAAGCAAAATTGCCGCATTTGGGCTTCTGAAAATCCTAGAGCAATTATTGAGAAGCCGTTGCATGCTCAGCGTGTCACTGTATGGTGCGCTATGTGGTCTGGAGGCGTGATTGGGCCGTTTTTTTTCGAAGATGAGACTGGAAATGCGGTAACGGTCAATGGATCACGCTATCGCAAGATGTTGACAACTCAATTTTGGCCTATTATTGATGACGTGGATATCACTGACATGTGGTTTCAACAGGACGGTGCCACATGTCACACAGCCAATGAAACGATCAATTTATTGCAAACCAAATTTCCCGATCGCATGATTTCACGAAACTCAGCTGTTAAGTGGCCAGCCAGATCGTGTGATTTAACGCCACTGGATTATTTTTTGTGGGGCTATGTTAAGGACAGAGTCTATACGGAGCCAATCGAATCGATTGCAGCCTTAAAACTCAAAATCCGTGATGTAATTAGCGAAATAGTTCCGCCATTTTGCCAAAAAGTGATTAAAAACTTTGATGAAAGAATTGACATCTGTCAGCGTGCTCGTGGTGGACATTTGTCAGATATCATTTTTCATGCATAATTGCCAAACTTTTCTCTTTGTAATTCAATAAAAATTTTAATCATCTTCATCAAATTTTTTTGTTTTATTTTGTTTTAAAAAACAAAGTCCTTGTTGAAAAACCCGTTATATGTGGGTATCGTCGCGTTAGTACCCATAATCAAGATTCATCTAAGTTTGGGACTAGCTCGATGTGTGTGAATTGTCTATGTAAAAAAAAATTAATGTAACATTCGCAGTTTAGCGGCCCCACCCGTTGTCGAGTACTTTTTTTCCATAGAAAAGGTAATATTTTTGAAACTTGAGGAAATTGTTGCCATATGTAGAATTATTTTAATTTGCCGGCAAAAAATCCACTTCGAAAATTAATTTCCTAAAATTCCGTACATATTACTCGACAACGGGTGGGGCCGCTCAAGTTTCATAGTTGCGAATTTTTTTTCCTATAAAAGAATTTCCCAAAAATTTGGTGACCAAAAAATAATTCACCATATGGCAACAATTTCCTCAAGTTTCGAAAATATTACTTTTTCTATGGAAAAAAGTACTCGACAACGGGTGGGGCCGCTAAACTGCGAAAGTTCCAAATGAATTAGGTATATTTTTTTACACTATACCTTCGATGACACACTTTGACAATTACGGGAGTTTGTATAGAGATTAATAATATTAATCATTCATAAAGTCAGTGGGAGAGGGCAGAAGATAGGGCAGGTGTCGAACATGTGTTGAAAGGCTTGGTTTGGAGTGGCCAGAGGTCCTGGAAGCAGCGGTGGACAGTTATCTCTTTAATATACTTAGATACTTAGGGGCAATGGGCCCCCGACCGAACTAGGACAAGGGGAAGAAGATGTATGTATGAAATCGTTCATTGATTCTTAGGCGGTACGAAGTTCGCCGGGCCAGCTAGTTTATTATAAAAATACGGACGCAAATCGGTATCTACTCATTCAGCTGATAATTTTGACACTAACAACACCCTAGCAACAATGAAATAATATCTACATAATGATTAGATAAGACCTACAGATTACATTGTTCTTGACCTTTTCATATGATCTTGTTCAATATGAAATGTATCAAAGAAATAACTAAAGAAAAATATATTAGTGAAATTCATTTCGATGTGATAAAATGCTAAATTTTATTTTTGTTAAATCAACATTTTTTAGAAACTAAAAATAAATTCTTCACTTGTAAAAGTTTTTTTACGAAATCGCTCAAGATATAGGTATTTTATTTTTTTTATTTTTTATTTTATTCCTCTTAAAGGACACAAACAGTTCAAATTAACAAATATCAACAGTCATATTTTTCCAGAAAACAAACCAATTAAGGTTCCGCAAATTACCGAAGCGTATGATGAACAAGTAAAGTTGCAAGTAAACAGTTATAACACAAACTCACCAAGGTATATCTTCAAATATTTTCAGTGTAAAAAGTGAACAATGCTGTTGTGCAAAAAAAAAAGAATTTCCCTGTTCACTTTTTATTTACTTTTTCACTGCGATATGAAGAAAACAGGATTTAGATATTTGTTCATTGATTTGGGCATGTTGAACGAATGAACGAGGTTAGAATGACAAAGAGGATATACTTATCTGAAAGAAAGGGTGTGAGGAAACGCGGGCGTCCGAGAACCACGTGGCTTGATCACGTGGATCAAATTCTCAAGGACGGCCGCGTGTTGAGTAAGAGGAACCGACGTGCGTGTATGAGAAACGTTATGAATGTGGAGGAAGCGAAGGAAGTGTGTAAAGATAGATCTGTTTGGCGTTCCGTTCTCTCTGCATACCCCACTTGGGACACGGCGTGAGGGTATAGTATAGTAGTATAGTATAGATAGAATATAATATTTAACGTATAAACAAAGTTGTTTATTCAGCATGCAGTATTTCAATTCTAAATGTGTACATAATTAAAATGATTTTTTTATATAAATCTATTTATAGTAGGCAATAAAAATATCTGTAAATTAATGTACAAATGTTTCAGAAACTAAGACATTGATTGTAAATAATTATTATTAATTCACTGTGTCGGTGTTTAGGTAGTAGAATTCCATATTGAAAAAATAAAACAGGTGTTTTATTTTTTCAATTATTATAAAATTTTGTCGACCATCCTCATTCATATCTTTTCAATAATGTTTTTTCTTATAATACAAACTAACTATCCAATATTGAGTTATTTCAGTCATTTCAGTACTATAAGTACAAATGGGTTTCAGCGGTGCAAAAACAATAGACTTAGGCACTTTTTACATACCACTTTCATTGTTGCAAATAATATTAACTTTTTTTATTTATCTCGGTTATTTAAACAAAGGTTAAATTAATAAGAGACAAACCATTCATAACTGTTATAGGTTCTTGTGGTATGAAATATTTCAATATGAAATTCCATACGTCTTCATACATATTTGGTGGCACTTCTTGTATGCGAAACTTTTTAACACTACCGTCTTTCAAAGTTCTTTCAAAACGCCACCAAACTTTTTCGTTTAGTTGCACCATTTTTGATTAATTTCAACAATAACTTATATATAATTGAGGTAAATGTAACACTCTTATGATATAATTATTCGATATAAAATGTACAAAAAATTTCACAACTTCACGTACACCACTTTTATCAGGTGACTGTTATTCGATAATGATTGTTTCTTGCCTGACAATATATTTTTATAATCATTCTGCTTATCATTTTTTATTAATTAATAACAAATTTTATTAACTACCATGAAAATATGTTTTTGTAATTTCTAAAAGAGATAATAAATTATCGATAAGAGCAAATAATGTAATATTTTTTATAGTAGATATGCACATAATTTTTCGAACGAGTAAATAATCAATATATAATTATATAAGAATATTATTGCAAATGAGAAGTCTCACGTAGCAAACATAATATTCGTAAGTTAATTGATATTTTCTTTTAACATCAAAAATTCAGCGACGATTATTCATCCTGAACGTCTCAATTTATTTGAATGGAGATAACGACTTTAATGTTTGTTTTTCTTCTCCTTGTCACTCATCAGGTTTCCCTAACGTCGGCAGCTACCTCTGCAAATGTCTCTCTTTCCTGTGCCAGTTGGGAAAGTTTCTCCACACACCCCGCTCCAGTCTAGTAGCTTAGGCATATCGGACAGCAATGAAGCCAGTCTTCATTTGTTTGAATTAGAAGATTTCATATTAATTTCCTCGCAGAATATGACCCATGTATGCAATTTTGTGGACCTCAATGTTGATAAGCAATTACCTGTTACAATAAGCTCTTCTCAGTAATTTAAAGTTGGTGACTAGATCCATCCACGGTAAACAAAGCATTCTTCTGTGTACCCTCATCTCGAATGCTCCTAGACAATTCATGGTTTGTACTTTTAGAACTAAGGTTTCTGAGCCAAACAACAGCACTGACCATTATGTAGCATTGCAGCATTCTCGCCCTTAGCTTCAAACTTACCTTATTATTACAGATTTTTATATCATGTTTTTCAATCTGTTACTGGCTCAATCCTGCAATTTTATCTCCACATTCGACCCAAAAGATTCTGTTGTTATACTGCTAAGGTACTTTTATTTGTTTAGTAGATAAATTGACCGAAAATATGAGAACAAACAAAAAAAACAATAAATTTTCTTTAAATTATATTCATTAAAGTTACATACAAAATTAGTAAATTTATCTTCATTTCTATACTTCACTTACTATTTTTAGAAGGTATGATATATTTAGATACAAGCTTTCAAAACCTTAAAAGTAATTTATTGTCATTTTCAAAATAATAGATCTCAAGCATAACATTACAAGTTGAATATTCTTCAGGTACAGGTAGACTTAATTTATTTCCAAAATCAGTGTAAGTTAGCCCATGGACTGTTATAAATTCAGCTTTTGAAGTTAAGATTTGTGATAGCCCTGTTGAAAAAGTAGTTTCAGTTATGTTATTATTATTATTTATAAGATTACGGCAACCCGTCCCTTGTCGATTTGTGCTTTCAGTTATGTTGAATTCGTGAAATTTTCATGGTGGCTCTTCGTATAAAGTGTGAAAAAATAAGCAAGGAAAAGCATAATGTGGATATTCGTTTTTTTTTAGTTTTATTGAGTTGACGTTTCATTTGTAAAACTCCATGTTTATTTACGGAAAAAAAAACAAAACTGATTTAATTAATATTTTATTGAGAATTGACCTGGTTTCGAAATATAGTATAAAATATATTTTAAAATAAACTTATAAAATATAAAATATTTTATAAGT
Source organism: Athripsodes cinereus (assembly GCA_947579605.1). Lineage (NCBI taxonomy): Eukaryota > Metazoa > Arthropoda > Insecta > Trichoptera > Leptoceridae > Athripsodes > Athripsodes cinereus. The sequence goes on along the minus strand of OX388318.1, from coordinate 19,051,771 downwards.
TTATTTTTTGCATAATCGGATGAATGGAAACAAGGATCACATTCTACTGTAAACTAAACGAATACGAGAGAGGCATGTTAAGACTTCTTAGAAAGAAAGGCTTATTTCAATTTATTCAATGATGGAATTCTACTCATCCTACACGAACAAAATAAATAAAATAAAAAAAACAAATGTTTTTCTATTAAATTGTTTATTACTAGAACATATTGTCTTACAAGACGAAAGACACATTTCTAAATAATAAATATATATAATAAATAATGATTTGTTTTTTTTTTATTTCATTATCGAATTCTACTACCTAAACAACAAGAGAGTAAATAATAATAAATAACTCATTGCATACTTTCATTACGTTGGTAATTTTCAAAATGAAATAAAATTGAGAGTTCAAAAAATGACATGGAAAAAATTAACAGAAGGACCTGCTATATTTTTCTACCTTTGACGTTATTTCAACAGAATATTAATATCTTAGGGTTTTATCTTTATAGGTATGTATGAATGTAACGTTAACCAATAACGCAATATAGCGTAGGTATGTCTAAGAATAACAGTTCTAATGAAGCGTATAACAACTTTCTCATGTTATTATTATATTGTTATCTAAGGGAAGTTATAGCAACCAGCTACACGTTATTATTACTAACATACTATGATGATAATAATATTCATGAAACCCAAGCAAGAATGTTCACTAATTAATGGTTCTATGAAATCTGGCGGGCACAGTTTCATTCATGATGGTTAATTATATTATACATTAGGTATTACTATTAGGTATATTGTTGTATAAGAGATAGAAATGCTTCAGTGGTGACGTAATAATAGCACTATAATAATAACGTAGCTATATAAGCTATACAATGCCAAGCTTCATGATTTATAAAACTTATTGTATCCGTTATTATTTTGAAGCAATAAGCGTTAAGCTTTTTCACAAAAATAACGTTATTTTTTGTGAACATTGAATCCTTAAAGACTACTCAGCAGTGTTCCATGAAGCACTGGAGAACTTAAAGAAGTTTTAGACTCCTTTCCTATTCGCTCAAATTCAAATTGGCTGTACTATTTTTTTTATTCATTTAGAGAAATTTAATACTTTTTCATTCATATCTGAGTTTCTTACCACGATCTGTGCAATTTGACTGTATGCGTAGACAAGTTTGTACAAAAGAATAAAAAAAAATATTATTTTTTTATTGTATACTATATATTAAATGCCTACAATTTCCACAAAGAAACTATTTGAATTTTATTCAACGTATACGTACATTTAATTCATTTGCTAACTAATAATCAGGGAAACTGTTATTAACAATGATTGAACAAATAAAATAATACAACCAATTATTAACCGAGTTATTTTTTCTAGAAAGTACCTTTATAAATCGCTCAACCGTTATAAGCTATTGCTTATTTTCAAGCTATTCCTTATAACAATAAACCATACAAATAAATAATATTATTATTCATGTTACGAACATGACGCTACTGTAATCATAACGTTGCTCCAACTTCTCCGTTCTACATATTATCACGTTGCCTTCTGACAGCGAACCTGATATAATTATACCACATTTTTCGTTATCGTTGTATCTATAAAAAGAAAATGCTATTTTTATAATAAACTTATGCTTATTAGTTTTTTAAGCGTAAATCATCATTATTTAGTTATCGTTACTTTAATGATTACGTTAGTTATCATTATTTTAATGATTTGTAATGATCGTTTTTAATTTACGTCACATATGAGAAATTAGATATTATGTTATCACTTGATAACATAATATCTGTTGTTGTTTATTCCGGGAATTGCTTAAAACAATTCTGTTGACAAATCCTTTTTTAAGAAATACTTTAAATAAGGTTTCAAAGTCTTAAAAACCACAATGTTTAAATCAAATGTTCTTGATATAAAAAAATACATACAATTATTTTCAGAAACAAAGTAAATATTTATATACGTAAAAGAAGAATCCTCGTGTCTATAATATTATAATATGTTCTAAAATAATATACTTAACAAAAAAATACAAATTAGTTCCAGACTTGGTTTTTATTTAAAGCAAATATTTTCTTTGTGAGAAAGTATATAAAAATAAACCTGATTACTTTTCAGAGTTTCTAGGCAAAAATTCAAGACAAAATACTTAGAAGATACACTTATAATACCATGTAATAAAGGTAAGTACTTGAACTCTATATTTTATAGGTAAATACAACACATATTTTTCAGAATTGTTTGTTCGAGAAATCCTGGAGAAGAATAACTCTCCCATATTTCGTTTTTCATAGGTCTGCTTTTTTTTGTAAAATATCACGTGTAAGATATTTTTCATATTAAATTCAGCAATGATCTATGTCTTCTCTTCTGAATATCTAAGCTTAAATTCTCACGGAGATGCCGACTCGAGTGCTTATAACATGTAGTTATTTTGTTAGGTACCCCACTTGTGGGAAATTGAGGGGTGGTAAGAATGAATGAATCACATTTATTGGAAGAACCCTATAATTTTTTACAAACACACAAACATTTATAAATTTTATTATCATCTTCTTGTTGGACTGAATTTCCATCCTTGGCTTCTGAACATCCGAAATCAAAGTCTTTCAATAGCTATTTTGACGGCCTACCTTTGCCCGCTCCATTTGGAGCAGTAACTAGAGGACTTTCTCTTCCTTCTGCTTGGATAACGGTTAAAATGTGAGGATATAAATAAATTATCTATTCATTGAAACAAAATTTACCCTATTTTTAATCTGTAATATTAGGTACTGCAAGCGAAAGGAAGCTTTCAATATTATGAAGGTAGTTACCTGCAGTGGAACCCTCGGCGAAGTCTTCTATTTTAATGATTTTTTTTAATGTCTTTCAAATGGTTGATTTTTAAAAACGTAAAGCAAAATTATAATCTTCAACTCGGCAATAAAGCATGTATGTTGGATGATTTATTCGGCGCCGTTTAATGGAGCATCCATCTCTAGTATCCTAAATTTCCTAAACGACTTCTTTTTTATGGCACATAGATCGTCTGCATGTTCAATGAAAAAGAGGGACATGATGAGGTAGGTAGAATATTTAGGCTTTGTTTTCAAGATACACTCTCATTAAATAAAAATAAATACTTCAAAATATCAAAATGTCTTTTTAATTAAATAAAAAAAATATCGCCGTTTCGACTCAGTTTCCAATAAAAATAAGGTTCATTAATTAACGTTACTTGGCTGGTCATTAGTTAATGGCTTGTAAGAATCAAACACCAAGTACATAATATCTCCTTAGGAATCTTCTTTGAGTACATAACTGGTACTTAAATATTTTCATTTCTTTCTTCTAATACTAAGGTTTATAGTACATAGTACAGAGGTATATTATTTCTTCTATCTCTCGATACAGAAACATTTATTTCTATGTATTTTTGCACGTTTTTACTATGTCTTCCTAGTTACTGAAGACTTTTATTTCCAAGTTATTTTTTACCATTAAATCATCTCTTTTATATTGACTACAGATATATTGAAATAACACTGTTTTATATTTCTAATAGAAACATAAAATAAAAAATGTAACAATACCTACTTCGAAAAACACAATATATTTTTAAATAAAATATTTTTCTTATTTTTTGTAGTTAATATCCCTGAGTTCCACTACAATATAAGACTGATGTTTTAATATATTGTGCATTTATATTTATTTAAATTATAGCAGTAAAATAGCACAATTTTAAATAAATAATAACATATTAATTACGAGTATTTTCATGTGCAAATTATTATTAGTTCTATACAATGGTGGGGCTTGCTTTTCTTTGTCACATGATTCTGTCAAATTCGTCATCAATCTGTGTGACATTGCATCCCGCATGTCTGGTCTCATCATTTCCAGCTACCTGCGTTTGGGCTTATCTTCGGACTTTCAAATATAAAGCATAGCATAACGATAGAATCAAAAACGCAATCATTTTGTGATAAGACGTTACTACTTAATAGACGTAGAATAATTTTGAATGACAGAGGCTGGTTTTGACTCTGGGTTGATAAAACGAACGTTAATAGGCAAATGCCGATTTTCTATAGCTTTAAATTATTATGAAATACCCAATGACATCATCAAGAGTAACATCAGCAAGAGTGAAAGCGGACAGCTGGCGGCCTTTGAAATGTGGTGCTACAGACGCATGCTGAAGATTTATTGGTCGGAACATGTCGAAAACGAAGAAGTGCTAACCAGGGTAGGCGAAAAAAGGCAACTCCTTAAGAGAATCAGCCAACAACGACCTAACTGGATTGGCCACAACATCAGGCACACAGGACTGCTCATCACTATCGCGGAAAGTAGGTCCGAAGACACAAATGGCAGAAACCGACCAAGAGACGCGTATATGGACCAGCTGAAGAGGGACATGAACTGTGGCTCATACGTAGAGCTGAAGAAACTGGCTGAGAATAGGGAGGAATGGAAAAGAAAATCCAAACTCATTGCAGACCAATCCAATGGATTTTACTCATTATATATACCAAATGACATCAAAAAGAGCAGTCTAAGAAATGTTTACTATACAGGCCATTGTACACCACAACGAGTCTATCTACGCGGTGGTGCAATACAAGTACATCGATACACAAAGCTGATAAAAGTTTCTAGAAAGACAGAAAGAGTAGGAACCTTTGTATGTGTATTATCTAGTCAATAGGAGCTTTTATATTATTATTATCATTATTACTGCTGCACTAATGATACTGCATTTTCACCCCATTATTTCTATACTAGGATAATAGATTTTCCCGAACCATTTAACACCGCTTTTTGCAATGTCATTCCTTACTTACAGCTGAAGCTTCATTATCATCGAACCTTAATACTATATTTAATTTCTTACTGCAATATATCACTTCGGAAAAAAGAAGTCCCCTGTCGTCTGAAATATCCGGTTGTAAAAAGGAATCTTTAACGCAATACTAATTTACCTAATGTTCGTTCACAAAGGGACAAATAATGACAAAGAAATGAGTATATATTATTATTTTTTAGACTATTTTTCTTATTTGCTCCCTTTATTTTTTTGTTAATTAACTCGCATTCCCATATTTAACCAAGTCATAAGTATTTGAGGTAACTGTATTTATGGTCCGCTAGAATATGATAATGAGTGATTAATGTTTCATCAGTTTCTGAGGCGAGCCAAGGAATGAAGTGTTCAACAGTGCGTTCTAAACATTCAAATGAATATTAATAATTGACGTTAAAGAAATAATCTAAATTTGTTTCACCTTTTCAACAAAAATTATCGGAATTAGAAAGCGTCTTGTCTCAGTGTTTGAACAAAGTGTGAAATACTACCAGTTTAATATTATCTCTAACATTCAAATCAAATCGTTCAATTATCATTATCAATGGCTTTACAATCTAGGTCGGGTCTTGGACTCCTTCAAAGCACGCTTCCTTGATTGGCGGCCCTGTGTTGCTGTTCTCCAGTTTTTGAGAATAAAGAGTCGTGCAACCTTATCGTGCTATCGAAGCTCTGGCCTTTGTGTCTTTTTCCGAGCCCCAATTCAAAATTATTCCCAGAACGCCCTTTCATTCGTTCGATGCACGTGTCCAGACCATCTAAGCCTCCCAATTAAAGTTTCTGCTATGATAAATGCTATGATACGATCTTCTTATATACCGAATGACTTTCTATTATACTTGATACGTCATTTTCCTTAAATGCGGCTTTATATTTTGTAGGGATCCTTTCATGTCCACTCGACTCGCTGTCAACAATCTAAGCCATAAGTAAGCACAGGCCAAATGAGTGTTCTTTAAAACAGAAATTTAGTTTTCCTAGAGAGACGTCATTTAAAGAAATAATTACTCATCCTGAAAATCTTAACTTATTGTCACGTAGAGAACGACTTGCATGTTGTTTACAAGCAGTTAGTCCGCTGACTACCCCGCTTGCGTAAGATGTTTGCTTGATGAAATGGGTGAATAATATCTATGTACCTATACTTAATAAGATTCTAGAATATGACTTTGCTATTATTAATTATGAATATACATTTTTAATAAAAAGAACACCAAGTGTTTCTACAATAATGACAATTTATTGAAATGATTGAGAAATTACTAAAAAATTATTACAGGTAAATTATATTTTTTAATGAATTAAATTGCTTTATATAAAAAAATTGAGCGGTTTTCTTTATCATATATTTTAAAAGCTCTACAAAATAGTAGGTATACATATATTGTAAAAGTTTATAGCCATTTTACGTTTTTTTCAAAATAAAACTCTTTTAATGAGAATTTTCCTATTGCTTTGCTCATTGTGAATACTAAAAGCAAGATAGGTAGAATGTGAAACCCAAATGGTAGTATGTTCTTTTCTATTCATTCAATTTTAATCTGGAATTCAGGGGAGCTTGGCAACCAAACCTTTTTTGTATTATCCCTGAATAAATATTTAAGTCTGTCCGTAAATATGTACATGCACATTATTTATTATGTATGTATGGATACCTTAACTAGGCAAGACAAGAGGAAGTGCTCTTCATATGTTTCTCTTATAGGGATAATATCTTTAATTATACATTTTTTGTAATACAAAAAAATAATAAAAACTGTCTATTAATCCATTGCCTGTCAAACAAGTATAATTTTTATTTCATTACATTGAAAAATATTATTAATATCTAAATAATAACTTGTTTTCTGCATATTGTCCTAACTGTTCATATCATTATTTGAGAATGCCCAATTATTGTTGGCCAAAGAGAGCACTGTTCTTCCGTCCGCAAGGGTTCCGTCGGTCCAGGCATCCCTCTTTCACAGTACACCGTTCCGTTGACAACGATATCAGAGCGCAGGGAATGTCGTAGGAAGAAGTGACGCGATTGAAACAGAGACGCTCTGATTGAAGGAGGCTGGTTTCTGCCCTGTGCTCCCAAGAGGAGTCCTAGTATTTTCAATTTAATATTGTTTTGTTTACACTGTTATATAGTAATGATGTGCAAAAGATTGTTTTTAATTATTAATGGTCAAAACTTGTATTTTTATTAACATCAAACTAATTTATGTAATAAAAATGACATAAATAAGATTTGTTTGTAGAAATATTAATCATTACATGAAATAAAATCATGCCATAATTACCAAATACATATGTATCAAGATTTTACCACTTTTAAAACAATTTTGACACCAAGTTTTCGATTCCTTATAAATAAGTATGATAATTATATATTGTCAGTTCGATAATATTTGTTTGGACGACGAGTTGTTACAGAGTTTTTTTTGGATTCTAAACTAGTCAAAAATAATATATGTAATATATATGATATTAAACATAGGTAGAAATCTATATACTTAGGGCTTTCATGTTATCAACATTTTAATATTGTGTTCTCTATATAGGCATATGTATTTTTTTTTATATTTAATTTGATTAAACAAAAACAAACATTTAAAATAACACAGCTATCAGAAGATGCAAACGTTTAATTAATTTTGGGGATGTTTCTCTCCCTTTTTTATTTAATTATTGAGAAAATTAAATAAATACATTAGGGTAAATGAATGAAATAAACTCGTTTGTACCCCATTCTGTATAATGGGTATAAAGAATATTAAAATCAACCTACATGCATACATATTAATATGCTTGTACAACGAATATAAACATTGTATTATATTGTATCTACTTTTAATTAAAAAATAATACGCAAGAACTAAAGGTTTCTAATTAAATTGTTGTAGGTGCATAAATGTATATTTTCAACTAGACCAGTTACAATACAAATCAATTATTTATCTTAGTAATTGGATCATGTCATTGTAACTGATAACTAACAATATGTTAGTAGGTACTTAAAAATATATAAAAATAAAAAAATATCAGCAGGTAGATATTTTTTATTAATATTGAGTTCGTTATAATATTAAGTAAGGGCCGCGATATCCAAAACGTTAACCAAGTAGTTTACCTGTTGTCAAGAGTTAACCATAGGTTAACTCAAGAAATGGCGATATCCACGGTGAGTTAAGAGATAACAAGTGGTTATTTTTAACCACACGATTTTCATGAGTTAACTATCAAATTCACGAGTTAATTCTGAGAATGAATATTTTTTTCATCTGTAGGTGGTGCTTCAGGTTAATAGTTACATAGTTTGTCATTTTGGTTTGAGAATATTGTGTTATAATAATATAATATATTGATCAACACTGGATAATTATCTTCATAATAATGTTGATACATCATCCGATGAACAATATTATTGATACTTTCAAAACACTCGTCAACATGAGCAACAAGTTAAAAATAAAATTTGGCGGCTCCAAACAACCAGTGAAGTGTCAAATAACTTCCCTAGTGTTTCCACTCGTACGATAAAAGCGCATGAAAATTAAACTTCAACCGATTTTTACTAAGGTATTGCCTCACTGAGGTTATTGGTAAATTAACCAACAACTTGTTTGCGAAGAGTTAATATTATAGATTCGTACTAATGAATCGTTTGTACTATCTCTGGTCCTAATCTGATAGTACGTACTACCAATGATTCGTTGTGAAATTTCGTTAGTATTTTTCTAAGTGCAGGTGCCGGCAAACTCCCCTTTCACGACACAAGCTTTTATTTTACTGTGAAAGGTATATAAGGTTGTATATGGGTTTATAACAAAAACCCAGATATACCTTTTTTAATTGTACATTCATTTACGCTTCTAAAAATGAATGTTCAGTGTTTTTGTTCCAAGCTTTACGTACGCAATAAAATAATGAGGTATTTTAATGAGTACAAATCTTACGTTGTTTTGTGTTTCCGCTTATAATACAGGATTTAAAGATCATCGAGTTTCCGGCAAAGAATTGGCTCCCACTCAATTCTGTAAGTTTTCGAGTGTCTAGTAAAAAAACAGGTACTTAGGTATTGATTTGTAAAACATCCCGTATAAAACATGTCAAATCTTCAATTCAATGATAGGATATGCCACCCATCTAAAATGTTTTGAGTTTTATTGACACAGAGATGGCAACTTGCATGTTTATTATATGCAGTAAGCCCGCTAACTACCCCACTTGTGGAAATGTCGTGAAAGTACAATAAATAACGAATCTTTACATTTTTTTTGTTTTCTTATAATATTGTTTCCGTAGTAGGTATGTTAAAATATGGAAGACATAGCATTTTAGCGATAAACTCGTCCTCTGTACATTGTATAACTGATATTTGTAATGAAACTTTTTTGATTTGTATTATTGTAACCAATGTTCAGTTAAGAATAAAATTAATAAACAAAATAGAAAAACCAGTTGTAATTTAGTGTTATGCATGCGAGACTTAAGTAAAATATCTAATAGACACAGAGACCTTTATAATATTATAGAAAAGTAACACAATACTTAATTCTTCAGAAAATACGTTTCAAAATTAACATTGTAGCAAAAAAAGGTTAGCTGTTTCACTACAGAATGAAACATAACAGTTGATTACTTAACCACAGGTTAACTTCCATTTGGATATCGCGGCCCTAACTCTACTGGTTACTCTACTCGTAGAAGATGCCATGATAGTATAGATTGATAGACAGTTTTGTTATCATGACTTCTGATTCAGAAAAAAAATTGAAAGACCTTTATAGTATAGACTAGAAATCAAACAAAAAACATTGTGCTTTGGCCAATCAAATCGTGCGGCTACCATAATTTCAAATTAATCAGTCTTATACAAGCTCCTTAAGTATGGCATGAATGCGCTTATCCACCCACTGTACCATCTCTTTAACAAGGTGTGGAATGAGGAGCTCTGCCCGAAAGATTGGAGAAATGGATCCATCGTGACACTTTTCAAGAAGGGAAACCCACTGGAATGCGGAAATTACCGTGGCATCACACTACTTAGTGTGCCCGGTAAAGTTCTCTCACAAATCATATTGAGTCGCATTCAAAAACCAGTGTTGGCATCTCTGAGAAAGCAACAATGCGGGTTTGTACCTGGCAAGTCCTGTTCGGACGCAATTTTTTGTGCCAGATGTGTACTCCAACAGTCGCAAGAGTTCAACTCACCGCTTGCATGTTGCTTCATTGACTACGAAAAAGCTTTTGACAGCCCCCACAGACCAACCATATGGAAAATACTGGCCGCGTATGGCATCCCGCCCAAGGTGGTAACCATGATCAAAGCCCTGCATATGGACTCTGAATGTTCTGTCAGAACATCAAATGGTCCAACTGACACCTTCAGGATCACCACTGGAGTCCGGCAGGGCTGTATATTGGCACCTTTTATCTTTGCCATAATTATGGACTACCTGCTCAGAAAATCTATTCTGGGCCCTGGCGGTGTGCCTTTATCACAGCGTGAAAACAGTGAGACGTCTGTGGGAGTGCTGCACGATCTTGAATATGCGGATGATCTAGCCCTTTTTGATACATCTGTGGACGGATTACAGTGCAACGCTAATGCTCTTTATGAAAATTCCTTGCGCCTTGGCCTTCGTATCAACGCTGGTAAAACGGAGTACATATGTAATAGTACATGCACGAGTACTCACACCCCACTAATGGTTGGCAATTCCCAAATATCTCAGGTTAGTAAATTCAGGTACCTGGGAGCAACCATAACGCCAGAGGGTGATCTCCGGTCGGAATTACCAATCCGCATAGGAGCAGCTAGCGGGGCTTTCAACAACATGAACAAAGTTTGGAAGGCGTCTGGACTCAGCATCAGGACAAAATGTCGCTTGTTCAATGCGTGCATCATCCCAATCCTTCTATATGGCTGCGAGTCTTGGCACTTAACCAAGGCTCAAGAGCGGAAGATACTAAGCTTTGAAAACAAGTGTCTTAGAAGGATTTTGGATGTCAGATGGTATGAACATGTTACAAATGATGCTGTGCGCCGGCGCACCCAGCAGAGACCTGTAATCTCCGTAATACAAGAGAGACGATGGTCCTGGCTGGGACATGTTTTGAGAATGCCCAATGATAGTTGGCCAAAAAGAGCACTGTTTTTCCGTCCGCAGGGGTTCCGTCGGCCCGGGCGTCCCTCTTTCACAATACACCGTTCCTATGACAACGATATCAGAGCGCAAGGAATGTCGTGGGAAGAGGTGACGCAATTGGCACAGAGACGCTCTGAATGGAGGAGGCTGGTTTCTGCCCTGTGCTCCCGAGAGGAGCGTTGAGGGCGATGATGATGATGATGATACAAGCGTGGGTTCAAATATGCTCTATTTTATGACATTGTAAGGTTGGTATACAGGATTTACTGTATTTGAATGAGACCATTACTATATTTACATTCTGTAGTGAAACAGCTAACCTTTTTTTGCTACAATGTTAATTTTGAAACGTATTTTCTGAAGAATTAAGTATTGTGTTACTTTTCTATAATATTATAAAGGTCTCTGTGTCTATTAGATATTTTACTTAAGTCTCGCATGCATAACACTAAATTACAACTGGTTTTTCTATTTTGTTTATTAATTTTATTCTTAACTGAACATTGGTTACAATAATACAAATCAAAAAAGTTTCATTACAAATATCAGTTATACAATGTACAGAGGGCGAGTTTATCGCTAAAATGCTATGTCTTCCATATTTTAACATACCTACTACGGAAACAATATTATAAGAAAACAAAAAAAATGTAAAGATTCGTTATTTATTGTACTTTCACGACATTTCCACAAGTGGGGTAGTTAGCGGGCTTACTGCATATAATAAACATGCAAGTTGCCATCTCTGTGTCAATAAAACTCAAAACATTTTAGATGGGTGGCATATCCTATCATTGAATTGAAGATTTGACATGTTTTATACGGGATGTTTTACAAATCAATACCTACCTGTTTTTTTACTAGACACTCGAAAACTTACAGAATTGAGTGGGAGCCAATTCTTTGCCGGAAACTCGATGATCTTTAAATCCTGTATTATAAGCGGAAACACAAAACAACGTAAGATTTGTACTCATTAAAATACCTCATTATTTTATTGCGTACGTAAAGCTTGGAACAAAAACACTGAACATTCATTTTTAGAAGCGTAAATGAATGTACAATTAAAAAAGGTATATCTGGGTTTTTGTTATAAACCCATATACAACCTTATATACCTTTCACAGTAAGATAAAAGCTTGTGTCGTGAAAGGGGAGTTTGCCGGCACCTGCACTTAGAAAAATACTAACGAAATTTCACAACGAATCGTTGGTAGTACGTACTATCAGATTAGGACCAGAGATAGTACAAACGATTCATTAGTATGAATCTATAATAATATTGTAGTGTTTGGACTTTGATACACAGTACAGGTTAAGTGAACCTTGAACCTTGTTTTCAAGTAAACAGTAGTTATGATGAGTGAGTAGCAATACTATGTAGTCTATATAGGTTGGCCGCCTGTGGAGAGCGGCGCTCATTAATTGATAGAACCTTGACTTGCACTGTTAGGCTGCGTGTTTTGACAAATTGTGTTCGACAAATTATAATAGGAATTATTTATTGAATATATTGTGTAAATATAAAAATACGTGTCGTTATTCAAAAAGAACCTAATATTGTTATACTTAACCCAGTATACAATACGTGGCGCAGTTCGGTAGTTCAAAATTGTCGTAAACATACAACAATAGTCTTTTTTTGCGCGCCGAAAGTTTTGTCGGCGGTACGCGGAAATAAAGAGTTGTAAGGCAGTCTACAGGAGTAGAAAGGAGGCAGGAGTCTCCAAAGCCAGATTAGCCAGCAGTGCAGGTAGCAGCAAAGAGACAGGAGTCTCAGAAGCCAGTTGGGCAAGGTTGCAGGTAGCAGCAGGGAGACAGGAGTCTCAAGAGCCAGTTGGACAAGTTGCAGGTAGCAGCAGGGAGACAGGAAGTCTCAGGAGCCAGTTTGAGGCAAGGTGCAGGCAGCAGTGGGAGACAGGGGTCACCCAGCATCCAGGCGGAGCCAGTTGGTGGATCCAGGAAGCCAGGAGAGAGGAGAGGTCTTGCAAGTCAGCCAGGCGGAGTCCATTGCGGTTGCAAGGAAATCCAGAAGACCGGGGCGATTGGAGGAGTCTCTCATAAGTTAAGTCTTTTTTATTCTTAGTTGTTTTTGCCTGTGATTTTCCGAAATGACTTCGAGAAGTTTAGAGCCGTTTTGTCACAAGACAATGAGTTGGCCTTCTTACAGGACAAGGTGGGAGAACGCCTTATTATTGAATGATGAAAGTTGGACTGATGTGAAGAAGCGTGCTTTCTTCATAACATCGTTGTCCCAAGGCAGTTTCAAGCTGCTGTCTGATCTGTGTTTTCCAGCTTCTGTGGAAAAACAGTCTTATAAAGAGTTGATTCAGATATTGAATGGTTATTTTAAAAAGGAAAAAAGTGTATTTGAATCGCGTGAGATTTTTTTCAAGGCTACTCAAGGTCATTCGGAAAATGTTAAAGATTTTGCTTTAAGATTAAGGGAATTAAGTATAAATTGTGAATTTGGTACTAGATTAGAAAGTAATATAAAAGATTTGTTTATAATCGGAATTAGAAATAAAAAGATTAAACAACAGTTATTTTTAAAATGTGATAAAGATAAAGTATCTTTGAACGAAGCAGTTGTTTTGGCTTCTAGTTATGAGCACATACTAGAGAGTAAATTAGAAAAAGAGGTAGAAAATTTTGAGGAAATTAGCCAGATTTCCAGGCGAAACAATAATAGTTTCAGTAGTTCAAGTAGTACAGATACAGATTATAAGAAAAATAATCGACCGTCAAAATTTTCAAGGTTAAATTCAAATGTAAATACGAGTAGGTATAAGCATAATAAAAATGTTTCATGTTTTATTTGTAAGGGAAATCACTATAAAAGTGAATGTAAATTTAATAGAGAATTTTTTTGTAGAAAATGTAGATCTAAAGGGCATTTGAGTGAAAATTGTTATAAGATTCAAGGTATTTATAATTCGCAAGACACCGAAAACGATTTTATAAAATTAAATGTAAGAATTGAGAATAAAAATGTTGAATGTATTTTAGATTCGGGAGCGAATATTAGCTGTATATCTATTCAAAAATTGCAAGAAATATTCAACGAAAATAATATAATAGAGAAGTGTGATGAAATTAATTTATCTACGTATAGCGGGCACAGTTTGAATGTGTTAGGTATTAAACATTGTAAAATAAATCATAATGGAATGGAAAAAAATATTAAATTTGTTGTAACAGAGAGCGGGAATAAAATAATATTGGGTACAGATTTTATGCGTAGGTATAATATAGGGTACAAAGTACATAGCACGGAAGGCAGTGAATTAAACAATATTGTTGCATGGAAGCCCATTGAAAATATTCCGAATTTCAGTGCGAACGCATCGCTTGCGTGTAATGTGAAACAACAAAAATTAGATTTTGTAAATAAAAATAATAGTTTTAATTCGAAATTAATTTTAGAGAGAAGTAAAAGTGATTATACATTGGAAAAAGTTGTTAAATATGTGGAAAAAAATAATTGGCCGTGCAAAAGACAGTTAAATGAATCTATTGCGAAGTTGTTTAATGTGAAGGAACATTTGACTGTGTACAAGGATTATTTATTCTACAGAGATAGAATTGTTATTCCGGAATCAGTTAAAGGTATTGTGATGAATTATTTGTGTAAAAATTATTCAGTTATTGGGAAAATGAAATCATTTGTTAGAAGTTATTTTTATTGGGTTAATTTTAATATAGACATTGAGAATATAGTTAAGAATTTAGTGAAAAAGCGGAATAACAATGGATGTAAATGTTTAAATAGGTATAGATATGAGAAAAGGTATGTAAATATGGAAACTTGTAAAGATAGTTCCAGGGGTTTGAAATTTGTCTCGGGGAGGAAAAAGGAATTTAATTTGGGTACATCAGTACTTGTCAAAGATCTCAGGAGTGAAAAGATGGTTTTAGGTAAAATTGAAAAGATATTAGGAAATAGAACTTTTCTTATTAGAATCAAAGGTACTGATCAGCTCTGGAAAAGACATATGGATCGGATAGTTGTGGGATCTGTGCATTGGGATGACAGTCCCTCTGATTAATGGTAGGAGTTTAGGTTCCCTCCCCCTGTTTGAAGGCAAAGCACTCACCGGTTCTGAATTTTTCAGGTCAGATTGGAGGCCATTGGTGAGGACAGCTGAGACCCAGGACTTAGGCTGGTAGAAGACTTCATCTGGTGGCCCTGGACGGAAGGAAGAACATGTCTGCGTGTATTTGTAATGTTTTGTTTTATATGTATAGAGTCTTGAAATAAGTAGAGAACACTGTCAATCACATAGAATTGTATAAATATTTAAATATGTAGTATAGAAAGATTTTCAAGGTTGTGAGGGGAGAGTGTAGTGTTTGGACTTTGATACACAGTACAGGTTAAGTGAACCTTGAACCTTGTTTTCAAGTAAACAGTAGTTATGATGAGTGAGTAGCAATACTATGTAGTCTATATAGGTTGGCCGCCTGTGGAGAGCGGCGCTCATTAATTGATAGAACCTTGACTTGCACTGTTAGGCTGCGTGTTTTGACAAATTGTGTTCGACAAATTATAATAGGAATTATTTATTGAATATATTGTGTAAATATAAAAATACGTGTCGTTATTCAAAAAGAACCTAATATTGTTATACTTAACCCAGTATACAATAAATATTAACTTTTCGCAAACAAATTGTTAGTAAATTTACCAATGATTTGTTCGCGAAAAGTTATTATTATAGATTCGTACTAACGAATCGTTTGTACTATCTCTGGTTCTAATCTGATAATACGCACCAATGATTCGTTGTGAGTATTTTTCTCAGTATGGGATCGAACCGCGGACTCCCTGTTCACGTGGCCGAGACTCTTATCTCCAGGCAACCGAAGAACAAATAATGCTTGTCAAGTTTATTTAATTAGTTGTATTTTACTGTTAGTTGTAATTTGATTTACTGTTATATGAGTATAGGTAGGTACCTATATTTTATTATTTTAACTATTATCAACCGGGGAATTAATTAATCAAAGCTTTGCCTGTACCTATAGGCGCCATGTTATGATAAATGGCCGTAGGGTGGCTGTGAGATGTAATAGTACCTACCTAATATAAAGTATAATAAATTTACCTACAAAACTAACATAATTATTTTTTGAATAAAAGGGACAGAGTTATATTAAAAACCTAGGTTTATCACTCATAAAACACAGTCCCATAATAATATCTGGTCAAATTCAAATCCATTAATTTCCTCAAATAAGCACATACAAAACAAAACAGTTCAAATATCCATATGTCAATAAAACTAATTCGACTTTACCACCTCACTAGCCTAGAGTCTATGTCAAAGAGGACAGTAATATCAATAGCACGTGTACAAAAAATAATTAATTTCATTCGAACCATTATGGGATTTCCCATGGGTCGGGTAGCCAGTGGAAGAATTTCAAATTATAAACATGCGGGTCTTTCTATCCGTGCCAACAAAAGGGTATGAACATATGGGTAGCATATAATCTCATCGCTGAATATTGTGGTTGTTAAAGAGTCACGTGATATTTTAGCTACGCATATTTTCGTATAATAGGATAATTAAAAATTTACAAAAAGAATTAAGTAGGTACAAATAAAAATTTCACATAATTATTGAACGTACATAGCATTTGTTTTTATTTATTTATTCATTCTTAATTGTAAATTTTGGTGGAATATTGAGCGCAATTAATTCAATATTTATTTATTTTTTACTGTATGTAAGTATATTGATTACAAACTATTCCATAGGATGTACCTATCCATTCAAATTATAAACAATCAATATACAAAGAGCGAGTTTATTGCATAAGTGCGATCTCTCCCAAATAACCCAAAATTCTCAAAACAAGAAATTCACGACTGATGCAATCCTAGAAGGCACTGAAATAGTAACAACAGGTACCTACCACAAGTCATTTTATTGATGAAAAGTTTTTTATTATAATGTGTATTTATATTTAAATTCAAAGCTATGATATCACATAACGTTGCATCAAGAGTAGTGGCCAATCGGGTTGTAAGTATAAAAAAAGTAGATATCTACTTACAAGAAAAACATCCCCCTTGAAGAAAGCCTTACGTTTTCTTAACAATCACAAAGGGATGTATTAAAATAAGGAAACGATTTTATATTATTTATTTATTCGCGTTTTTTGTTTGTTAGTATTATGATAAAAAGCTTAAGCCAAAAAGGAAGAACAACAGGGTTACTCGTGACACGATCTAAATACAATCTTAATCATGTTTTGAACTTAAACTCTGCGAAACAAAAAGTGACTTATCACAAAACATGCATACCAATCCCACGGTATCTGAAAATAGTTGTTTTCAAAATTAATACGACTGATATGTCACTTAACCTCCAGGAGCTTTCGTAATTTCGGCAGTAAAAAAAATCTGATTTTAATTTTTTTTTACAAATAAGAAAATATATTTCTTAATAATTGATAAATACCACAACAATAAATATTAATCATCTTTTGACATTGAATTTTTTAAGTAGGTATTATTGATTGACAAAAAATAATAATTATCCCACTACACTTTTTTTACCTGTATGACTATATATCTATGAATCCTCTATTTACAATGACTTATTTGAATATTTTTGATTGACATATTTATAAGAATTATCTCACTTACATTTATTTTACCTGTATGACTATTTTTGATTCGATTTATGTTGTTGTTCTCTTTTTGAATTTGATTGTTAACGTGTCAAAGGCTAACGCCATGAATATAATATGTTAATAAAATAAAATAAAAATAAAATAATAATGTAATCTACAATATATTAGTCATTCTCTTATGTATGTAAATTTTGAAAACGACTTTTCTCTGCTAAGTATTGCGGGGTTGGCATGCATATATTTTTTACTATAGTCACTTCACGAATCTTTAAGTTTAAGACCATGATAATAATAATATTTAGATCGTATTTGGATTGTGTCATGAGTATCCCTGCAGGATACAATAAGGTAGGCACTTATCCCTAAAGAAAATAAATAATTTATAACAAACGGACGCAAGAAAATAAGAATCAACGCATTCTTTTATTTTCATTTATTAAAGGGTGTTTTTTTTAGACCTGTGGTTTTCAAGAAGAAATTAAACGCATATAATTGAATGTTATGGCCAAGAATTTAGCTTTATTATAAAGATAAGAGTTTGCCATTATGTTTTAAAAACGATTTCAGGCAAGTGTCCGCCGTGGCTGGCTCGAATAAAGTCCAGCCGAGAGCCCCAATTTTCGATCACTTTTGCAGCAATTGGAGCCGTGTGTCAGCAATTACACGCTGAATATTCTCTTCCAAGGCGTCAATCGTCTCGGGTTTATCTGCGTAGACAAGTTACGTCACATAACCTCACAAAAAATAGTCCAGCGGTGTAAAATCGCACGATCTTGGAGGCGGCGCCACAGATCCACGACGTGAGCTAATGCGCTCACCAAAAGTTTCCTTCAATAAATTAATTGTTTCGTTGGCTGTATGTCATGTAGCGCCGTCTTGTTGAAACCAAAGGTCGTCCACATCAACATCTTCCAATTCAGGCACAAAAATATCATTAATCATGGCTCTAAAGCGTTCTCCATTGTCTGTAACATTATAGCCGACTTCATTTTTGAAGGAATATGGACCAATGATTCCCTCTACCCATAGACCACACCAAACAGTGACTTTTTGAGGATGTGACGGCGTCCAAACAATGGCTTGTGGATTATCAGCACTCCAAATGCGACAATTTTGTTTACTAACCCACCCATTCAACCATATATGTGTTTCATCGCTGAACAAAATTTTCTTGTGAAAATCGGGATCGATGGCCATCTCGTTTTGGGCCCATTCACCGAACGTGCGAGGCGCTTGTTCAGGAGTAAGTCAATTTATTATGAAATGGCAAACCAAACTGAGCATAAATCAAGTAACAGCTCTCAAGAAGACCAACTCCAAAAAAAGTATTACCAGATTGAAAACCACAAGTCTAAAAAAAACACCCGATACAATACGAAATGTTACTCTGTGTTTTACTCTTGCTAGATTTTTTCTTACCTACAAAGTGGCTTTTACATGGTAGGTAATGGTCAATCACTTGTACCATGAAACGTTTGAAATTTGAAAATTTATAATAATAATAATAATCTGGACAGTAATTATTTATTGAGCGCCGTTTTGTGGTACAAACCACGCAAGGGCGCATTTTCAGTTTTTTTTTAATTAATTTATTGTTATGATCAAATTTTAATATATTTTATAAATTTAATAAAACTATTAAAAAAAATTAATGCATTTCTAATGGTCACAAATTTGAAATATGAAACAATTATGTGAGTTCTCATTGTAGGTATTATTATTTGTCACAAATTTTATCCACTAGTTCATTTGTTTTAAATTTGTAATTTTTAATTAGTTTGAAAGTAATTATACACTAAAAAAACAATTATCTTTATAAAACTATTGAAACTAAAAACACTGTATAATTTTTTTGTTATTTTGAATCATTATTAGATAATATTTTAATTTTTAAAAGTGAGACGTCAGAGGTTTCAGGCAGCCACTACGGGCGCCATCCACCGACTCTATTTTACCGTATTTATGCTCCACTAGGGGCAGAGTGCCAATAAGATGGAGCGACCAAATTAAGGAGGCCACACAGAGCTCACTTCACGGGGCCTTACACATGGCGGAGGATCGCTCAACATGGAGACAGATGGTTTACAGAACGAGGTATGATGGTCACGATCCTCAGGATTGAGGGACCGATAGAGATGATGATGCTCCATTATTTAAAATGTAAAGTTGTATTATGTTTTTCTTTAGAAAATTTATCATTCTATGGTAACGATAATGTAAACGTTGAACAAATTATACTACATATACTATCATAGCATATCCCACTAGTGGAGGAGCCATCAGACCCACAATAAACATGCAGTTTATCTCCTCTTCACCAATATAAGACATTTAGGATAGGTGATATGCTTAATTTATTTATTTCTTCATTTTTTACTGAACATTGATTACAAACTTCAATGGCAAATTCTAAAGAAGATATACATTCAAATTAAATAAAATCAATATAGGTACATACATAGGGCGAGTTTATCGCAATGGCTCGATCTTTTCAACTGACCCTAACCGCTGTATTGCAGACATTATTCATCTTGTAGGTATATGAGATTTTACGAACACCAGTCTTTTACGAACAAATTTTAATTAAAAAGTATATATTTATTTATTAATTCGTGTTCTGTGTTCTTTATTGATCAAAATATTTTTTTTTCTTTGAATAATGCATTTACGATTTGATCAATATACAAATTTCTTCAGATAGTTACACATTAGAAGTAATTATTAGAAGTAGAAGTAATTAGACGCAATACAAGTGCATTTTTCCTAGTGGGGCAGCAACACCAACACATTTTTATTTCCTAAAGAGTGTTATCAAATTATCAAAAAAATCAGGAATATCAGCCAAGTTTTATGAATTAACATCGTGAATGCGACGATATGGCTTTCCTTTCATTTTGAATGTATTTTTTTACTACTTACAAACACATATATATTTGACTATGAGATAGGTATGGCATCACAATACAAAAAATACCTATTTGGTAACCACTGTTTTATGAGCCAATTAATTATTACGAAATTCAATCTAAATTAATGGACAGTTTGTTGTTATTTAATTGTTAACACTGTCACAACCATCATAAAGTTTATTAATATTATCGTTTTGACTGCTGATTATATCTTTTTTATCTTTTGTCACAATATTGCCCTATTAATGTTACAGACATGTTCTTTTAATGTTACAACATAATTATGTAATATACATAACTGTGCAGGAATTATAATATGAATAAAAATGCTATCAAGCAATTGCGCAAGGGTAAATGACCAGTGACCAGAACTAAAGACATATTTGTTTCGTGTTTTGATATAGTAGGTATTTATAAATGCTATCTGGATGTTATCAATCATCTAATTAGTTCGTATGTTAACAGCAAAAATCCATTTATTTCTTTATTTGCCCTCAGATAATTCTCTTTCGAACACTGGATAGAAAATAACATCTTGCATCAATCAACACACAACTTTATTTTTCTAACGCCTTAGTTGTTTTCATTGTCATGGATCACCGCATTTTGCCATTTTGTCTCCCAGAAATCAATTTTATAAGTGTGATGAACCTATAGCTTTCTGTTCAAAAGCCTTATATTTTATTGAACTTGGTATTAAATTAATACTACATTCAATCAATCAATAACAATGTTCAAATATTAAGACAATGTATTACCAATATGGCTACAATTACGTTGCAGCAGCCTCACTAGGTTAATATATTTAAAAATAAAACAATAAAAAATGTTCACAAAATTTAACGGGATCATTCATAATATTTGGTACTGAAAATAGTATTTTATGATTAATTTAGAATTAAACATAATTTTGTTTATTTTCATACATAATTATTATTATTATTTACACGAGTTCTTCCAGCAATTTACCGCAAAAACCCAATATAGTTGAATTTGACCCTTTTCATTGACAAAATACGGACAAGGGACATACATACATATTCCTTTGTAGATATCTAATAATATGTTGAATCTTTACATGCAAACCAAAGGACAGCAAGTCCAAATTTTATGGTTTTTGTTAATTTTTTAATTCAAACGTTTTTTGTTACTTGTTAATATCGTCTGCGTAAACATTCAGATGTTATAATTTTTATGCATGTTAAGTAGATACACCCACATAATTATTTGTGATAGTTTATTGAAGGAAAAGCAAGCTTGGAGTGGCACAAATCATTCCTGTCGGGTGAATTGCCATAACCAAATAGTAATAATAAAATAAGTTTTTTTTATAAATTTTGACAACTGACAAATGTTTAAACTTTTGTATGATCTCGGGTTTCGCAATTTTACTTATTTGGTACACGCGAATTTTTACACCCTCTCCATCACCAAATTTTTTTTTTTCAAATTTTCATTCTTCATTAATCTTCCTCTGTGTGTTAATTTGAAGAGATAGATATGTTTTTTGTTCTCCTAAAACAATTATACATTAGTGATTGATTTGGTAACTTTAAACTAATCACCGTGTTTCTTTTAAAATAAATCATACTGCATATTTTCATTACATCATCATCATCGCCCTCAACGCTCCTCTCGGGAGCACAGGGCAGAAACTATCCTCCTACATTCAGAGCGTCTCGGAACCCTTGTGGACGGAATAACAGTGCTCGTTTTTGCCAACTATCATTTGGCATTCTCAAAATATCGCCTTCTATCGACCATCGCCTCTCCTGTATCACGGAGATTACAGATCTCTGCCGGGTGCGTCGGCGCACAGCATCATTTGTGACACGTTCATACCATTTTACATACATCCAAAAATTGCCCTTAGATACTTGTTTTCTGAACAAACAATAAATATATTATTTGTCCTCTAAAGAAGATGGGTGGGAGCATACCTACATTACCTCGTAGATAGGTTGGTATACATATATGATTGGTCCTTTATTATTTTCAATCGATTCTGATTGGATAATCAAAGGACGAATGGAATAGGATAAATTTAAAAAATGTATAGATACAATTTAAAGATTGAACATGTAGGTATGTGTTTGAAAATAAAGATGAATGTAATTTAAAGAATCAAATCGTAAATCATATAAAAAAATGACAAGAATATTTTTTGAACAATAAACATAGTGTTACTTGGATGATATTAGATATTTCCTTTATTTTTTGTACTTTAATGAAAATAAGTTTTTTGTTTAAAATCCGAAGTAACAGATTCAGAATATTATTTATTTTACTGTAAATTATGGTATTTGATATGCTTGAGAAAAACTTTAACAAACAATATTTGTAATAAAAAAAGATATTTGGATATTTTGAAATCTGATAAAATGAGATGAAACTTTTAAACGTATAGTAAAAGTTTATTTATTTTCGATATATGCATTAATATACATTTTGTTTTTTATTTTAAATAGGTAGGTTTGTTTTGATTTAACCAGTAAATGCTGAAAAGAGCGCCCGGTAAAGAATTAGTCTCCCACTCTTTTCCGTTGTTTTCGAGTGTATTGTAAAAGGCAGATGTTTGGAAAAATACAGACATTTTTAATTTTTAATTCAAAGATGGGGTTTGCCGCTTCTCCTGAATGTCTTAATTTTTGTTGTCACGGATGGAACGGCTTGTGGCTGGTCTGCTGGATACGATTCTTGTGTAATATGTTTTAATCTGCCACGCAACGTTTTACCAATCATTCTTCTCAGGAATCGCATCTCCAGTTTTTTTTCCACTTTCGTCATTCTTCAACAAAGTTCAAGTGCCACTTGATAAATAAGTTTCGATGCCAGAATGGTATTGTGCCGCAGAATTTTTGCAATATTCGACAAATTGGCATTGCTAACAATGGGTTAGTGCACCTTTCACTTTTCTTCTTGCAATGTCCGTATCGCATTTTCCATCGAGATATCTATAAAAAGGCACAACATTTTGTGTAGTGGAAGAGATATTTGTTCACAAAACGTATGTTTAGGAATGGAATCTCTAAAAACCAAAAAAATAACAATTTAATAAATTGCCTTGTTTATTGTGTGAAAAGAGTACATCTTAGCCTAGTTACCTATCTAGTTTTAAAGACTTTTGTAGTTTACAGAAAATGTAATAATTAATATCAAAACTTTCACAGGAGATAATACAAAAATTATTAGGTACAAGAGTTCAAAGTATACCTACGAATGAATAAAAATATCTTAAGAATTTCAATTCTTAAGATCTTTTTCTTTTATTGTTAGAATGTGATGGAGCAAACAGTGTTTTATTATTTTTATCAAAATGTAGCTTTGTACCTTAATTATTAATCAATATATTATTGTTTGAATCCTTTCGTATGTATGTATTTTTTTTTTAATACATTAACATTATCTAACATTATTTACAAAACAATATACTGAGACAATGTGCAGCGGGGAGATAATTAATTTGTATGCATTTTTTCCTACATTTTATCATGAAAATAATTTTGTTTGGTAATAAAATTACGGGGAAGTAAACATCCTTTGTAAGGACTTATATTTTTATAAAAATATTATTTTTTCCGTGGAGCACCCGGCAAAGAATTGGTCTGCCAATCTTTTCCGGAAGTTTTCGAGTGTCCTGTAAAAGCCAGGTGTTTGAAAAGTAAAGATATTTTACATTTTAATTTCAGCAATGAGATTTGCCACCTATCCTGAATGCCTTAATTTATGTTGGCAAGGGGAGGACAGTTTGCATGTTTATTACATGCGCTTAGTCTGCTGGGTGAATATGCCATGATAGTATTGTATAGTGTAGAATATTTTTACTAAATGTGTTTCGGTACCTATTATAAAAAAGAATATGTCTTAAGTTGGCATAGATTTTTATTGGATTTTTTTTGGTGGAATTATTTCTTAATTATCTTGTATGGTTATGACTTAAAATTAAATTTTGGTTGAATAAAAATAATGTTGGAGCTTGTTAAAAGAATGAATGAAGTAAGAATGACCAAAAATATATATTCGGCTCAGAGGAATTGTGCTTAGAGACGTGGACTTTCGAGGATCAAATGGCAAGATCATTTAAATAAATATATTTAAGAGAAATAAAAAAAAAATCATTTCACCCTTCGACGCTGCTTAGTAGCTCATCTGTGTGCATATTTTTAAATATGTGTAATTCGTAAAGAGTAGGTATAACTTAAAAAAAAATCGAAGCTTTTATAACAATCTGTGGAACGTTGATTTTGGAATCTATCTAAAATGCTTTTCTTTAACAAATTTAATGATAATATCCTTAGTGAAGCTGAGCTTGATGCTTGTTATAATAATAATAATCAAGTTGAATGAATGCTGTGTGTGCTCTTCTATAGAAATCCACTTTCCAAGCCGATAATTTCCAATAATTTTCCACATGGTTTGATACATATTACCTTTGTACTACTACTACTAGCGCCAACCAATACTTTAATAGTATGAATGCCTAGTACAAGTTAACATATATATTTATTGACAATTTTTACAGCCCTTTTGTGAGATGGTCTTGTTGAAACACGTTGTACCAATTTACATTTTACAGGGTACATTTTTTTCATTGTAACAAGTATGTTTAGTACATATAAGAATTATTTAGAGGTAAGCCACACAATCTTCATGCCTGCATATAACCGCAATGTCGAAACATAACATCTTATTGACGAATACAAATATTAAATATTATTACCAACAAAATTTATTACGTGACGTTACTGCTAAATCTATCAATATCTACATCTATTTTTATATAAATAAATCTTTTCTGACAACCTCAAATAAATATATTTTGTAAAATAATGAGCAGTTAAATCTTTCGATACAGCGATGAGATATGGCATTCATTATGAATATCTTAATTAATACTGCCACGGAATAGATAACTTGCATGTTTATTACATGCAGTTGGACTGCGTGCTATCCCATTTTTGTGAGATGTTGGGATGGTATTAATAGTAGTAGATAGTCGAACTATTAATAGAATTGGAATCAATCTTAAATGACTATATTTAATTTAAGTCTTAAGATCTGATTCAATCTAAGTGCAAATTTGTAGTAACAAATCGTAATATTGAAATTCCCTTACGATATAAGTTCAAGTTTGTTGTAATAAGTATAAGGTGGAGGTTTTGAATAGTTTCAATAAGTACCAAAGTCTTAATGAGTTTCAACTCACAGAGTACATAGGAGTTCAAAAGCGTTTTAAACTACGGATTATATTACGTTACAATACATTTGATAATAATACGCCAATAATATCTACTAACTTAAATATGATAATTTATAGATATAGTATCTGATACATGTAATTATTTCACGTGAAGTGTGATTATTAACACTTCTGAAGTATGATTAAATATCATGTATGTAGAGTATTGAGAATTATTCTATGTAGTATGCTTAAGTTTGTGAGTTTGAAACTTGGTTTACGTGTGTAATATGTCTATACCTTATTATAAGTGTGTATTTTTCTACATATTATTATTCCTGAATTTTGTGTTTATGAACTTGATTACTGAATTGAATTTAGGTACTTATAATTTATAGTATTTCTGCTTAAATGCATTATTTTCCTAAATTGTTTTGTATTTTTTTTATTGTACCTACTACAATTGTAAAGGCTTATTCAGCTGTAGGTATATCGTATAGATTAATAAATAAATATACAGAATTGTATTGAACAAATGACTTTAAATGTTTTTCGTTTAAAATTATTAAGTCTTATTGACACATTTTCGGAATGAGGTGGTATGAGAAAGCGAGGACATCCGAGAAATACGTGGCTTGACCACGTGGATCAAATTGTCAGGAATAGCTGCATATTGAGCAAGAAAAATCGGCATGCGTATACAAGGAATTGCATGAATATGGAAGAAGTGGAATAATAATAATAATAATAGTTTATTAAACACAAATATCATTTACAATAATTGAACAATAAAATAATACTTTTTTTTTCCTAATACAATTACTCCCCAAAATTGAGCGTAGCTCGTGCTTTGGGGAGAAATGAAAAGAAGTATGTAAACATTTTCTAATATGGCGTTACGTTCTCTTTGGCTACTCCACTTGGGGTACGGTGTAAGGCATGAGGGTATAGTATGACATAAGACTGGCTAGTGAGATGGAAAAGTAATCAGTTGTCAGGTAGAAGGAATATATTGATGAAAAATTTAAATATGTTATAGCAAAAAAAAACTGTTTTTTTTTATTAATATTTTATACCGAAAATGTTTTTTTTTCCACGTAATGATCCTCGGCTAAACCAATTAACATTAAAACCAACTCCAGTGCCCTGGTTATGTGTACTATCTCATATTGCACCCCCACGTCTAAGACGAGAGAAAGCTTTCCATAACGAAGTCCGGAATGTTCAGTCCAACCAAAATCTACCTATTCATCTAGACGTAGATAATCCTCCACCAAATAGCCTAATATCTCGATGTCCTTACTGGAAAGCCGCTGCTCAGAGCTCGGACTGTAGTACTGAAAATAGGTGGAGAGAACTTTGGACATTATCGTCAGTAAAAAACCAAATCCTAGTACCAGATCCAACAGAAGAACTGCCTGGATTTATACTTCCCAGGAAAATATGCATGGTGTACAATAAATCGTATAAGATATGTTATGTATGTATATGATGTAGGCTGTACAGCTTCCAACTTATATCAATGGGTATGGATTGATTCACCAGCGTGCACATGTGGAATGACACAAACTATCGACCATCTGATCAACGAGTGTCCCACATATGCATTCCAAGGAGAACTTCAGGACTTACATGTACTTACGGATGACGCGATCCGGTGGCTGCGGAATTTGGAGGTTAAGCTGTGAGTGACCATAAGTAGAATGAATGAATCCTCGGTGATAAAAATAGGAATGTATTTTCTTTTAATATTTTCAGTTTTTAATCAGAAAAAAAAAATATTGACAATTTTTTTTTGTCAATAATTTTTTGTTCAAACTCTTTGTTACACTATGACTATATGTGTTAAGAATATGTGGATAATATATGTAAATTGCTATCCATGCTTTATTTGATCATTTTTAATAACGAATAATTAGAAGGTTGTAAATTTTGAATATAATCGCGTTTGTTACCGGATCAAAATTCCTAAACATTTTCCAAATATTTTCACAACGATCTCAACTCTTCATTGTTCACTCAATTCCAACCCCATTTTATTCACATGAAAAAATGTTTATAAACCTTATAATTTGAATTCAACCCAGTGTGCGCTATTATTATTACATTTTATACAGTTTTTGAACGCGTAAATAACGTACAAAATCTAAAAGTAATAAAAAAATAATTTATACTCATGTTCGTTTGTCTGTATTTTTTTTTAAAATTCGTGTAGTGGAGAAGCGATCGCTGAGGAGAATGGTTGGTAAAACGTTGCGTGATAGAGTGAGGAATGAGGATATTAGGAAAATGAGCGGATGCAAGAAGAGTGTTGTGGATAGAATGCGTGTAAATAAATTGTGACCGTTTGGACATGTGAAACGAATGGAAGAAGAAAGGATGGCAAAGTGTATATATTCTTGTCTGAAATAAGGAGTGTGAAGAAGCGCGGTAATACGCGAAATACGTGGCTTGATCACATAGATCAAATTCTCAAGGACGGCGTGTGTTGAGTAGAAGAAATCGACGGGCATGCATGAGAGGTTGCATGAATGTAGAGGAGGTGAAAAAAGTATTTAAGGACAGATCTATATGGCGTTCTTATCTCTCTGGCTACCCCACATGGGATGCGACGTGAAGTGATAGATAGATAGAGATTAATATAAATTACAGAATATTGAAAAGCTATGAAAAATAAGTTTCAAATGTCTAAGTGGTCGGTAGTTTGAAAATAGAATTTGGGATAGTCAATCAAGAGATCCCTAGTAAAAGCATTCGTATTCCTTAGACTTTGAGTAGAGAAAGACAACTGCTTGGCGGATCCTACGTTTGGCGTCGTTAGCAAAATTTACTGCATGTATTAGACGTCAAACGGGTTTGAAAATGACAGTTTGAATCGAAATCAGCTCATTCTCAAAAATATAACAAAGTACTCGTAGTAAAACTTTGAGTTTTTTACGTACCTACATAAACGTACAAAATAAACATCAGTAGGTACAATCAGAAAATTGAAGGATTTTGAAATATTTTTATAAATATCCGACCAAAGCCTTGTATTAACACTAGTATGGACAACAATATAGTTTAAGGGTTGTAGATTTAATTTTTTCACACATTCTTAAGAATCAAAATGGTGGAAAAATTTCGAAATAACCCAATTTCTTGCACATGATCGGAATTACACGAGTATAGACTGTAGGTATTATTTTACACGATAGCGTTTTGATATATAAAGGAATTCTAGAGAATAAAAAAAAACTTTGTGTTATTACCTATGAATAAAAAATATTGTTGACTAAACGTATCAAGGTACTAATAAAAGTATTATGTACATTCATGGTAAAAACCAATAATTTTAACAAAAAAAACGTCAAAAAAGCATGATATTATAAAAATGCCACGAGTGACTTGTTTTAACCACTTTTTTTGAGGGGAGTGTCAAATGGTAAATGAATCAATGATTTTTAAATAACTTTCCACTACTTATTTTTTCCTTAATAAGATAATTCGAAACGAGTGTTTCTTTCTACTATAAGTTATTGATCACCAGAGAAACGTCTTTCGACTTATCAGGTCATTATCAATCTAGTTTTTTTCCCTTGAATAAAGGTCGAGGATCTATTGTGACATCCTTCTGAGTCATATCTCACTCTCAAGGCATACGTGCATCATCTAACTCACGATTTGCCTTTGTGTGAGAACCCTAACCTTCTACATAAGAGTCCAGGAGTGGCCGTCCAAGGATGTAACTTCGATTGCAAGTACATTAACTACATTGTTACAAAATTTGCGATATAGGACCATCAATTTACACTCAATATAGTTAAAATCAAAATATTGATTTACGACCAAATTCGCATCCTAGAAACTTAAGTTTATTGATTAAAAATTTAGCGATGAGGTACGTCACCAATCCTGGATATTTTCACTCTTTTAAGCAACAAGGGACTAAACAGGCTTTGGAGATAGAGCGTTTAGTGTTGCGGGATCAGATGTTGGAACAAGCTGCCTCTGTGTCTGCGAGAGGAGGTGAATGGAGAGAGTTTTAAAAGAGGGCTGAAGATACACCTTTTTGCTGGGAGTTTCGGGTGATGGATACGATATACAGCGCCCTTGAGGTCATGTTATGAGTAAACGGCGCTTTACAAATTGTCCATATATATATAAGGGACAACTTGTATGTTTGAAACGTGCAGTTGGTCTGCTTGCTGTTATGAAAAAACAAAATTAAAAAAATGTGAACGATTTATTCGATATCAATTTATGGGAGAGAATTTTCAATCCTCAATTCATTGATCTAATCCATTTTATGTGTCAATAAAATTCCATAACTGAAATGAAATTTTTCATAGGTAAACAACTAAATTAATAATAATGGACAATGTTAGATTAACTCAATTTACAGTAGCGTCTTCATTTTCCTTTGTATATTATGTTATTAGTGATAATATATTGGATGTAATTTGTTGCGTGGGGTGATGGCTTAATAAACTGTAGAGTTATTATTGGTTTTATGTCAATACTAAAAGATGATATATATACCTATACGTATTATAATAATAATAATATATATTGGGTTTGTGACTTCTTCGTCATTTGATATTACGTATATTTGTCTTGATGTCGTTATAAGAATATTGGTATGGGTAATTCATTAACTATTTATGATAGAATTTTATTGTTGCGTTCAAAATTATATGTTGAGACATTGTCTGGCCTTGAATCTGTGTTCTAAAGTTATGAATTTTATATATAGAATAGTAGATATTTTACGATTAATTTACTTAGATACCTATCTATTACTGAGTGGTTAAAAGTCAAATTATAAAGCTCAAATGCAAAGTGATTATAAAGTCTCTCGAATACGTGCCCTCAAGAAATTAAGCTCGAAGTATGGGAAGGCAACTATGAAGATGAAGGAATGAGCTGATGGCAACTGTAGGTTGTCTCCAAGCAAAGAAATCCAAGCCTTTGTATCTTGAGCAATGGATTGCCTGTCGCCTTTAGCATTTAGCTCCTCTAGATCTCGGTTGATGTTATCTAACAATCTTTGTCTTAGTCCGCTTTACGGTCTTCTAACCTCTTTGCTTCCAGATTGACTTACTTTATTATATCAAAACTTTAAAATCGGGTATTTTTAATATCAGATATTGATTAACAATGAACTCATATGTGAGATAATATTTGTATAACGTGAGTCTGATATTAATATTTATTTATTTCAATTCTCAGTACTACACATAATAAGTAATGAAAGATCTCAGCATTCTCTCATATATAATAATGACTCTAGATTATACACTGCGTCGGTGTTTAGGAAGTAGAATTCCATAACGGGATAAATAAAACAAATGTTTTATTTATAACTCTAGAATAAATAGTTGTTTGTTTCCATTCTATGTTTCCAAGCGAACGTGAATGGTTAATGATAGATGACAATGAAACTGAAATTCTTCCGCTGAATAATATTATTATGTAAGCAACAAAGTTGACAATCAATATAATTCTAGTAGGTACCTACCTATTACGGATCAGTTCGTGACAACCGAATTAATAATACCAATACATCAAATCTCTTTGTTAATGCTAAGCTTTTGTGGGTAGGTAATATGAATACAACCTATATGGACAAAATCTTGTATCAAATAAGCGGTAGGTAGGTATCTCCCTATTAAGTATATTATTGTTAGGACACGCGGTATAAAGATAAAAGGTATTAGCAGATTTAAAGGGAAACAGAAATCCATACTGCTGTGGGTACAGAAATAATATTCAGTAGATAGGTACTACCAAGTACAGAATAATCCGAAGATTATTTATATTATAGTTAAGTAAAGGTTTTCTGTCATATAGATACTATTGTACTGTCAATTGAAAGGGCATATGTTTACTGACAACGATAACTATTTTGATGAGAAATTGTTCACCACCGCATTATTCGACTGAATTTCGTACATACTTGGATCACTTTTAGAAAATTTCATTGCCGGCGCTGTTTCTAAATTCATAAATATTTAAACTTTTTGAGAACTAGTTTTTTTTTCTGACCATATTATAATCAATATATGGTCAGGAAAAAAACTAGTAGGTGCGTGTAGTCATCTGGTAAATTTAATTTGGTAGTTAGGTACATTGTGTGAGTTGTGGTTTACCTATATTAGCTTGAGATAATTCTTCTTCTTCTTCTCGTGCCGCTTCTAATGGATGTTGGCGACCATCTCGTGAAACTCGTCACGATCCTGGGCCAGTCTGATGAGGTTTGCTGCATCCGGTATTCCAAACCACTGCCGCAGATTCTTGAGTCATGATGCTCTTTTACGCCCCAAACCCCGTCTGCCCTCTACCTTTCCCTCTACTAACTATAAGCTGTAGAAGGGCATATTTTTCGACATGGAATATGTGAACAAAATATGCGGCTTTTTGTCTTTTGACAGTGGTTAGCACTAAAAAAATAAATGAAATAAATTTATTGGTATAAACTATAACATACATACATAACATAACATACATAGACATAATTGATCAGGGACAATTACTCGACTTTTCGCCAGAATTTTAAGGTTGTCAAATCTGGCCGCAAAACAAAATAATATATAGGTAATCAGTGTTATCATTTATTTTTCATTTTATTTATTTAAACATTTTCACAAGTATTTTTTGTCATTCAGACAAGTATATATAAAAACACTATCTATAGATTAGCCACACTATAAAGCCTCATGGATGTGTTGTGGCCGCAAAACAATAATATACAATAAACAAATACAGTTAGAAAATCTCTAAAATGAACGATCAATAATCTAAAAAATTGATGTAAAATATACCACAATGCGAAAGCATGCATTAAACAAAAACCTATGAAAAAATATAATACAGATCATGAACCACTAATAAATAAATACTTCCACTCTATCATACCCCGCACCGCTCAAACACTCTAACAACCAAACCGACTCCACAAAGCGAAAACATGCACAAATAAGAAAGAAATTAAAACAGTTAAATGGTTAATTTGAGAAAGTCCTCCGAGCCATTAGGCGTTGAATTTATTAAAAATATTTTTATTACAATGAGTCAGTGCTCATAATATTGTCATCATGCGTTTCGGTCAACATTTCGGTCTTAATGTTCGTGTTCAGTGAATACTCACCCCGAGTAACAGGTACCTACTTAGTGTTCACTACTACTACTACTACTACTACAGTATATTACAGGTCTTCAGCTAGTATCCACTTTTACTGCCTACATAGTAACTTATCTAATCCTATTACAATTGAAGAATTTACCTGAATAGTTTATGTTTAGTGATTCTACCTACACTAGATTATATTCTATTATAATGTGGATAATCTGTGAATCATTCTTGAAGTAGCTATGTATACAATTTGGCTACCGATATTTTAGGGTTCATTAACTTTTGATTTTTAGCAATAGTTTTTGTAATTGTAAAAATTGGGTTAGTAAGAAGAGATCGCGCCTTTGCGATAAACTCGCCCTCTGTATATTTTTTGTATTTTATTTAAATGTATGCTTTCTATGAAATTGTGTGTAATCAATGTACAGTAAAGAATGAATAAATAAATAAATGAAATGAAGGTTTAATATTATCAGACTTTTAGTTGTTCTACTACTGTACCATCACGGCATATCCCACAGGTTTACAGTTTACAGTTACAGGTAGGGTAGCCAGCAGACCATCTCCATGTAATATTACTGTCCTCTCCGTGCCAGCAATAACAATAAAAAATTGACTCTCAAACCATTATTTCTGAATGTAAAAAGTAAAATTTCCATATTTTTCCGAACATCTGCTTTTTACAGGACACGCGAAAAATTGCGGAAAAGAGTTGGAACTGATTTTTTGTGAGGTGCTTCACGGAAAATCAGACTTTTACCATTGCTACTACAACTACTTCATTACGGGATATTCCACAAGTGGGGTAGCCAACAGACCAGCCGCATGCAATGAACATGCAGCCAGTCCTCTCCGTGTCGGCAAAACTCAAAAAACATGATCAGAAATTTATAATCTAAAATACCTTTTTCAAATTTCAAAAACTCCACGCCTGAAACCAACATAACTCCACCTACCCCTACTACTTCACTGTAAATCCTATCGATTTTTTATATTTGTTGTTGTTTTTGTTTTATTCAGTATAGATCAGCACCTGATGATGCGAACTCGGAGTCCGCGAAACTGATCGCGTGGTAGTCATACTCAATAGTAGCATTAAACAATAATAATAAATAATCAAATTATTTGATAAATTAAAAATAAAATTAACCTACGTATTTTTTTTACATTAATGTTTATAAATCATTATTTTTGTTCTCAATTTCGTATGTCGCTATGTCTCCGTAGCAAGTGGGATTAATACTTTTTCCAGGAATAAAGTTTACCTACGCAATAAACCTACCTACCAACTACCCTACTCTTCAGTTATGTATCTTTTACAGTTCCTTTCTGAATAACAACACAAACTCTTAGGCGAAATGTTTTAATTTGTTTCTGTTGGATGCCAGTCAGAAGTTTTCAAGTGAACTTCTATTTATTTCGAGTTCTGAATACTAATGTCTTGAAAAGAGTTTATACAATCCGCTTACCTACATAACATTATATTGGTAATATTAATTAAAGTACATTTTCATATAACAATTTAAAAGAAGGTATAATAATATTATGTACATGGAAATGTCCACTTAGATTATGAATTTTGTATAAAGCAACATCGTGACACATTCCACATTTAAGGTTTTCTAATAAATCACATAACTGCATGTACATATGTCGTAATTATACAAGCTGTTTTCTCCGTGAAAATAAAAAAAAACAGACCGGTATTTGGCGGAATTGATGATGTAACATGTTTTCTATGCGGTGTTTTACGACTACCTGCTAACTCAAGCAGGTAATCGTAAAAAAAAAAACACTTACGCAAACTGGGACTTGAAAAAGATAGCATCTGTAGATTTTGTGAAGAAGATGCCGAGACTCCTTGGCATCTCTTTGTGAACTGCAATGCCGTGGGTTTTGCAAGAATCAAAGCCCTAGGCAGACATTGGGTAAAAGTGGAATCTCTCCACACCTTGGAACCCCTCAAGATCTTAGACTTAATAAGATATCTGGGACTTGAGGGTTTGCTTTGACTGGTAACATCACTCTCATAATAATAGGGGAGTAAAAGCTCTTATATATCGCGGTGCATACTGTACGTACAGATTAGAGAGATTAGAGAGAGAGATATTTTTTTTAAAAAGATATATCTGGGTTTTGTTATAAACCCAAATACAACCTTATACACCTTTCACAGTAAGCTAAAAGCTTGTGTCGTGAATTTACCTGAAATTACTCTGGATGTGAAAAAATAACTTATGTATGAACAACTTTTGAGCGAGTCCCAAAATAGGAAGGAAACCATTTGTGTCACTTCGTGTAATAAATATATAGGATTTACCTACTTTAAATAAATACTTAAATAAAAACTTGACATACAAGGCCGGGGGGGGCTGATGCAATACCTACTGTTATCCAGGTAGGTACTATTTCATAAAACGTTTTTATCAATCTAGTCTATATTATCGCCATACTCATTAACCGTGTGTTACATCGTTCATTTTTAGTTGAAAAGACAACTTTCATGTTTGTTAAATGCAGTTGATCAGCTAGTTACCTCACTGTGGTAGATAGCATGATAGTATTTGTTATAAAAAAATATGACATAATATACTTTGCATATCTCCAAGTTTCCCAATTAAAAAGAAAAGGACTTATATCAAACAAATCATGAAAAAGTTGGTAGGCAGGTACCTACCAGTGGCGTTCCTTCCATACATGCAAAAAAGCACCGCATGCCTACAAAATCTAGGCGAGCTATACGAGTAGGTTCCTGCAGTGGTTCACCTCGAAATGACAAATTTGCTAAATATTTCTTGTTTTTCAATTGTGACAAATTTATGAGTATTCAAGTAAATCTTATTCTACACATGTATTTTATTATAACTATTGACTTTATTGTTATTAATGAGTTTATTTATTTATATTACAGACTTCTAGTGTTTTATTTCTTAGCATGAGAGATCACTTCATGGAATTTTCAGTAAAGAAAAAGTCTCCCACTCTCTCTGTGTAAGTTTTCTAATGTCACGTAAAATGAAGATGTCACCAATTCTAAATGTCTTTTTGTAATTATGACACTGTCGGAATGACATAGTGGTTATATAGATACATTTCATATAAAATAATATGACTTGATTGTAAATATCTATCGATTATAGTATGTATGTAGGTAGGTACCTATTCATAATGAATGCATGCCTAATATAAAAAGGCTAGTCCCG
The DNA here is from genome assembly GCA_947579605.1 of Athripsodes cinereus. Classification (NCBI taxonomy): domain Eukaryota; kingdom Metazoa; phylum Arthropoda; class Insecta; order Trichoptera; family Leptoceridae; genus Athripsodes; species Athripsodes cinereus. The sequence continues at coordinate 19,015,722 of OX388318.1, read as the reverse complement.
CCACTGGTACCAACACTTATAATTATAGTAGATACATACCTTTGCAATTACATTCAGATTAAGGAAATGAGTATTTCAAAGGATTACTTCAAGCCGCAAGCTCGGCAAGCTATTTTCTCTTTTTTTTTGTAAAAGTTCGAGTAAATTAAGATTTTTCCTTTGCCTGTAATTAAAATAATGACCAAACAGAGGAGAAAGTACCTACTCTTTATAAAGTTATTGCGAAGTGAAATACAAGCGGGAGACATTTTTGATGATTTCGGTAGGTACTTTGAGAATGTTGTATAAACATAATATTTTCTTTCCATAACTATGTACGTTATTTTGGGGGTTATTTGTGCCTGGGTACACCCTTTAGAGATCCTTGTCAATTGCAACTTCTGTCACAAAGATGTTGTTATATAGATCTCTAGTCACAAAGATGTTGTTATATAGATCTCTAGTCACAAAGATGTTGTTATATTTGTTATTTTAAATGATTATTCATAAAGAAAAATTAACAAAAATTGAAAAATGAGAAACCATAAATTTTCTCTAGAGCTCATAATAAATCAATTATTGTAAACTAAAATCAACGATTCGTCGCAAATAATCGAACAATAATTGATATGCTTCGTTTTATTTTTTAATATTTAATAATGTGAATAAGTTTGTTGTATTGTATTAATTGTGTCGGTGCACACGTAGTAGAATTCCAAAATTATGTAATTGAAACAAGTGTTTCTTTCTACGATAGATTATTGATTCCTTATTATTATTGATTCCGAGAGACGTCTTTCGACTTATCAGGTCATTAATCTTAAAAAAGATTGATAATGACCTGATAAGTCGAAAGACGTCTCTCTCGGAATCAATAATCTATAGTAGAAAGAAAAACTTGTTTCAATTACATAATTATTGTATGGTGTTTTCCCATACATTGGAAGTTACTTTTTTTAATATACCTATTTATATTATTGTAGTTTTTGTTATCCAAAGTTTATAACATATTTATGCTATATTTTGTTCACCGTCCATCAAATAGGTGTACAACTGTCAAGCTGGCGTTGTTATATTATCTATATTTGAATTTAAAAAATAATAAAAATTGAATACTCACTTTTGAGTTGGTATGATAGTAATACTAAAAACAAATATTACATACTCAGCTGGATTTTATAATGGCGTAAAATGACATCTATTATAGAATTGCAATCATATTTTTCAAGACAAACTTTTTTCGTTTTTGACAATTAACACCCAACGATCTGACCGTAAAATGCATTACCTTCCTATGTAGTTTTTTTTTAGCAGATCGAATTATTTAAGTAAAATTATTGTATACATAAATGTACATATCTACTATATGGCAAACTTAATTTTATACGCCCGTAAAAGTGAATCTATCACCCGATTAAGTTGACTTATTTTTTATTCGACTATTTTTCTACCTACTTATGCCTTTAGTAAGTCGAGTCGGTACTTTGCTAGGCCACATGGCAACATGTTAGGCAAGCCACAATATATATTATGTAGGTATATACAAGGTACAAGGATTGTGGTAGTCGAAGTAGAGAGACGAAAAGAAAACTCAGTGAGTGGAACGTGAAAGGTAGGTAATGAAAATTACAATTAGATTTTGTCCGCTGTTAGCAGTAGTAGGTAGTAAAAACCTTTAATGGAAAATGTTAAATAAAATATATATTTATGTTTGTAATTATACCTTACCTAACCTAACCTAACTTACAACAAATTTACTATTAATGTAGGTCGCTTGCGGTTATGTGGTTGTTTGTAAATTATTTTATATTTTTGCTGCAATGAGTAGAAATATAATGTTGAAATTTTTTTGCTAAAGAAATGATATTTTTGAAAATGATTTCTACTGTGTTCTTTGGAAACATAAATAAAGTAATAAATCATTATAAATCACCTCTTCTCACAATGATTTAAATAAACAAGTAACGGATGTGCATTGTAGAATACAAAAAACATTCAAAATGTCTCGTATCTGTTACATATGTAGTTTATCCTTCTAAAATAACTGAAATGATTTCTATACTATACCCTCTCGTTGTATCCCAACTGGGGTAGGCAAAGAGAAGATTTCTTAACCTCTGATTTAATTTTAGTAGAAACGGGTATTTATTTTTGGTTTTTTAATAAATCTATGTGCACTCCGAACACATCCATACTTAATTATTTTATCCTTCATTATGGAAACGAGGTTGTTCAGCAGCGGAATCGACTCTGAATTCTCTCTTTTGAAAATATAATACCCATTTAACCATAGGGATACCGACTACCTCTTACATATTATTATTGAAACATCTTGTTAGTTTGTAAATTTTTTACCTTAAATAATAAATTGAAAGGCCCGCAAACGAAGTCACATCATCGGAGGACCATTGCTGGACTCTGAAAGGGTGAGGCTTCTCACACCGAGACAAATTGTGAGTTGGATGACGCACCTAGGTCTTGAGAGTGAGATATGACTCAGAAGGATGTCACAATAGATCTACTATGGTCGCGGTGACACAAGGGATGGAAGTTCCCTTGACCTTTTCTTAAAAAATAAATAAAAATAAAAAGGTATGAAATCCTTATGATTTGAATTTTTCGAATGTTTCGTGATTAACTTATGATTTTTGTGAACGTATTGTGACGAATTTCAAGCAATCGTTGTAAAGTATGTTATGCCCGGAGTAGTTGGCTATTGTGCCGAAAAGTTATCATCAATAATTATAATTGTTGTTTAGAAAGTGGTACTGAAATACCGAAATAAACAATGCAGTTCACGAGAACTCTGAAAATCCAAACATTAAAAATATAGCTGCACTTAAAAGGTACCTACATTAATAATGTATTGTTTACTAATCTTCGTACCTGCATACAAAATATTATTGTTTATATATATTTGTACCTGCATGGCAACAGGGGTAATAAAGAGAATAATATCAACAAAAGATTAAGGCGCATTCATTATGTATCAACTTAAGGCGCATTCATTATGTATCAAATTATTTAATGAATATTCTAGAATACGTTTGTATTGTTAATATTATTTAGTATCGGCTTGGTTGGATTTTTTATACCTACGCTTCGAGATATTGAATGTTGATATCGATGATATATTTTGAATTATGTAAACGACTCTTTAGGTATGAATTTTAATTTTATTGTAACATACGTAGTTTGAGTATTTAATTATCTACCTAAAGGGTTGTATTGTGCTATGTAATAGAATAAGGATTGTGTTATTTTGTGTTGTGCGAAAAGACGCTTTGATAAAGAACAGTGATAAAGGACACAAGAAATATTGTTTTAAATATAATATCAGTGAAAGAGACGCTTTAATTATTTACATGTGAATCAATTATTTATTATAAATCAGTGCACTGGACGCTTAACAATATCAAACTTATTTGTAAATATTTATTTCATCATGTACATAATTCCTGGAATGCAGACAAGGGTGCAGGTGTACTCGCAATACAATGGAACTTGCGGTGAGCGTGTATTGGTATTCAATTAGCCAATCACGGCGCTGCACAGAGATGCATCACAGCGTAGGAGGGGTATATGACCAACCCCTCTCTACACCACTCAAGGAACAGCGGAGAAATGTCCTTGAAAGATGAGTGAGTCTCCTCCAGTCATCGGTAGTGATCAGTTATCATCAGTGAGTCGTAAACAGGCGTCCTTGGTATAAGGATCGCTCCTGCCATCACTCATCAGCTGACCTTCAGAGAGACAAGTGTCTCTAGTCATTGGGCTTCAGTTGAGTCGAGATATTCTCCTCCTGAAGGCATGACGAGCCAACTCTGCACCTGTGTAGGCTGGTAATTGCCTCCAGGAGCCTCGGACGTGGGACTTCGCCCTCCCAGCACTGCGCCAAGGGGCGCCTTCTTCAACTTGTTTGCCTCTAGGCATTTCCATGCCAGAGGCGCCCTCATCGTGGGATCCATTACAATCATCGCAAAGTGAAATTTAATTATTTTAAAAGTGCTACGTTTTCGTTTTTATTGAAATAAACATCAAGTGTGTAATTTTGTTCGTGGGATAAATAAGTGCACAGACAATACGGGGTAGTGAGTAAGTCGTAGTATTGTGTTGCTGTTTAAAAATATGTCTGTAATAGTGGTAAGCATTTTTATTTTCATTAAATGTTTGTTTAAAATTTACATTTTGCTTTTTACACATTCGCCTATCTGTATACCTATAACTTGTCGTCTCTTATTTATATAGCCTCACTATATATTTAATTGAGACCATTTTTTTTATTGTTTTAACTCCTGGAGTGCTGTAAGTAGCCCAGTAGAGTCTCAGCCGCTGGCATTTTTGGCATAATATTTTATTTATTTTATCCTCAACCAAAACCATTCTTTCACCATCTCTCTCTCACCCCCCCATATCAAGTATTTAAATATTGATAATTTACACTTAGAAACAATAGTTACATACATGAAAAAACATAAGTCAATTCATCATAAATTGTGATCAAGGTTATTTAATAAATATTATATTTATTTAATTAATAAATATTTTTTCAACTTAGGTATCTCAACTTGACAAATCATAAAGATTGAACGAAAATTGGCGAAGAGCAAAACACAAAATGGGAATAATCTAAATCATAACATCAATAACTTAAGTCAAATCACATCATTCTATTATGAAAAGCAAATGAAAATATTGAATTGTCAGTATAGAATGTCAATGAAATGTTTAGTAATATGTCGGAATTAAAATTGTAATGTAGCAAGGAGATGTCAAACAGATAGAAAAAAAAACAATAAGAAATGGTACAAATAAAAAGAAAAACTAAAAAATTATTAAGAAATTCGAGAAACAGATAATTTGTGAGAATAAATAACCTTAGGTAATTACGAATTTAGGAAGCAGATAATTTTTGAGAATAAGCTACATACCTAAATAACAAATTTGGGAAACTGAGAAACCCATAATATTTCACTGACTTCATGAGGAGAATATTTATAGATTATGGTTTACAGAGATGACATATTATCTATGTCTGTTTAGAATTACATGCCTGTCTATTGTCGTGCCTCACAATGTTCTACTTTATTCATCCCCCTATGTCAGCCAAAAGTAATGGATATAAAGAGACTTAGGTAGAAATAATACCTATAAATTATTAATATTAAAGACGTGCGTATAATGAGAGTGTGCGTGCTTATGCATTTAATGAATTGCTTGATGCTAATTTTATCATCTACGCCCCCTAGCGATTATTCTTGCAAGTACCTACAAACGGTTGTAGCTCTAAGATTGTCAGCACTATCATTGAATTAATTTAGTATTTCACACACTGTTCTGTATACTACAGGTTCTGATTCTAATTATTAGGTACTCAATCTTTAACATTTTGTTACACATGTTGATATCAGTTTGAAGAAGAGTTGACTTTTTGCAAATAATTCTCAGCAAACCAATTTCGTTTTATTTATTCATTTCATTTCAATATATTATTATAAACAATAAAAATTAATTACAGATATTTCAGGCACAATGCTGGTATTTTGAACCCGCGTTCTGAGCCTAATCCTTTGATATCCTGTATATCTGGATAGGTGAATTTTTCCCGGCATTAGACTGTTAAGTTTTTGTGTGACCATGACTGATCATATGGAGGCTTATCTGGTTGTATAATGCTGAGAAGTGTGGATGTCAATTCTGCCGCCGCATAAAAAAAAAAATTATATATATTTTATTTCTTTGACATCTTCATGCTTGCTCATTTTGACATAATTAATTACCGTATTTACATAACGTAAATCTAATGTATCCAATTGACTGCCTCTTTTTATTTAATTACTCAAAATTTATACAACAATTAATTCTTGACTTGTAATTTTGTGATTATTGTTTAAATTTTACTCAAAATATGCATGCACAATAATTAATTCTATATGTGTTTTGCTTTCTATTGAACTGTTTCATTTATATTTAAAAGGTTCACCATGTTTTAATATACATAAATAAATAGAAACACGTCGTATTAGGTTTCCAATTAAAAAACAAATATATTTCTACTATATTGCTTTTTTTATTGTTTTATTTTTATTTATTTATTATTTTATTTTTTCGGGTTGGCTGGAAGAAATCGCATATGCGATAAGCCCGCCTTTTGGTAGTTTATTGGAACAAAAACTTGTACACATAATATATTGATGCCAACAAAGCTTTATTTATTTATTTATTTATTGTTTTTTTATTGAGAGAGATACCTTTCGTCTTATAAGGACAATGTCATTTTTTGTAGTAAATAATGTGACGGTTATGCTATTACACACTTAAATTAAATTTATTACAACAAACAATTACTTACGTAGGTTTTTCACGTAACATCGTAATTGTTCTAAATTCTAAGTTCTACTCACCCAACATTTTTCCTGTTAAATCCTTTCCACGCGTTACCCGGATTATAGTTCTGCATTATTTGCTTAACAATACAAGTAGCTATGTATTATAAAGTAATAACCATATTTCATACATTCGTTACCTTCTTACCCATAGATACATACCTACATACACGATAGATACGAGTATATTGTCATACAATATAAACTTATAAGATTCTTTTCCATTTAGGTTCTACCATGTTGTCATTTTCATCTCAAGCTTCTTAAGTAGGCATCCAAAAAAATTACATTGGTACTAAAGGGTAGTAATAAAATGGATAGTGGTCTAGCTAGCCGAATAACGGATGTCCGGTTTGATTTTAAATCGGATGTCCGGATTGGTGAACGGGTATGATTGACCATTGGTATGACGTGTTAAAGCGAGTTATTCTTTTTTTCTATTTTTGCCGTAGGGCACCCGGTACAGACTTGTGCTCTCACTCTGTCTGTAAGTTTTGAGTGTCCTTTTAAAGACAGGTGTTCGAAAAAAAAAAACACTTTACATCTGAAATTCAGCGATTAGTTTTGGTACCCATCCTGAATGTCTTAATTTTGTGTACGCATGGAGAGAACAGCTCGCATGTTTATAACATCCAATTGTTCCGCTGGTTACCTCGCTTGTGGGAAAAGGCGTGATGATAGTAGTAGTGAAGTCAGACAAGATTGAGTTTAATCAACTTTTTTCGCTTAAAATATTGGATACATTAGGATTGTTTTGATACTAAATTTTCAGTAAAACAGATCGGTAGATACCTACATATCGAGAATAAGACATCGTTTCTTCCATCATCGATAAATCGATTAACTTTATCCATGATTTAACTTTTTTCGGAATATAATAACCATATTCGATATTATATCTGTCTCGGACTATTGAGATAGGTACCTACCTACTATCCCAAACACGGTTGATTTGGCATTGTTTTACTATGCGTTCGGACACCGGATATTTAGGAACCGTATATCCGTATTATCTCTTATACAGATGGTATTATATCTACTTAATATTATAGTGAATATAGTATAATACTTAATGCGTATTTTAGCTCAGTGCGTGCTCAATGTATAGACGTTATATTATTATGAAAATTATATTATATTATATTCGTACCAAGCCGAGACGATCAAGCATTATCTGCCTCGTATATTATTATTCTTCATATTATTGGCTCACAACAGTTGGCTCTTAAAACTTAGATGATTATGAAAATCCTTACTTGTTTCTTTGCCTTTCCATTTGGATGAATTTTATTGTAACTGTTGATGTTTCTTCAACCCGCATCTTGAGACCATCTTCATTATGAATTTTTTTTTTATTAATCTATAAATATCGGCTTCTGCCAATAATAAAAGAGGGCAAGATTGAGGGACATCGTGAAGTTGAAAAGAGGCGGTTGTCGTGGCTGCATATTTTAATAAAACCGGAATAAAACAGATTGGAGAGTTGGTCCGAACAGTACGGGACAGAGAAGCATTCTCCAGAGTGATCGCCAACGTTGGTGGGACCTGATACAGCACTGATAAAAATAAGAAACTGTAAAGATTCGATTTATTTATTAAGAACTTACCCACGCCAACAGGCCCATCATAAATATAACAGATTACAAACAAAGTTTAATTTATCGACCGACGGTTCTTGGTGGAAGTTCATATTAATAATTTTTAAAATGAAACACGATATTTAGTTATTCCACTATTGACTTTATTTATTTTTTCACTTAACTTTTGCCTGACGATGAGAGAGGAAGCTCTTGAAAGCCGGCTCGCAAAAATAAATAAAGTCAATAGTAACTAAATAACTAAATATCGTGTTTCATTTAAAAAAAAAAAAGATTACAAACAATTCATGCGCAATAGATATTGGTAGTAACTATTTTTTTTTCTGATAAATTAAACTGTCTAATAATTTCTTATATCTAGTCTAGTGATACAACATGTCAATATTTATGAAAATGTCGTGTAGTGGAGAGTCCAGTTATCGTAAAATGTAAAATCATTAACCAATATATTTTTTTGTATTTTTGATCAATTTTTTCATACCACTTGAATATCAGTAAGTAGGTATACCTACTTTTAATTTTTTAATAAATAAAATATTCAGAAAAAATAACCTTAATTTATTTTATCTGTGTATGAAAAAAACTAAAAAAAAACTGAAAAAATGAACACACCCCACTCCAATAATATTTCCACTCAGTCATCTGCCAAACTCGCTATCTCATGTTAATAGTACCAACTCACATGCAAGATATAACTAGAATACCTACTAATAAAATCACTAATGCGGATTTAATCATAATACAATGTAATTGGATTAGTAGATATTTTATTTTCCTGAATATTTTTTTGATAACGTTTCTTGCTTGGTTGCCTATTTTATTATCCGCATGGTTGCCAACTCCTTCAACTGCCTGTGTACTTGTAATCACAATATCGTATAGCAAAGGTTGCACCTTTTTTGCGCTTATATAATATGGTAATTTTAGGGGTTTCATTGTACCCTGTATATGATCCATGAAGGTCTGATCCTTTTCAAAATATTCAAGGCCCTCCAAGATTCAAGTGATATATGGATAGAGAGGTCAAGCTTATTTTCAAAAACATCGATTTTATGTTATATTTTTTGGATTAGTTCTAGTCCTTTGAAATTAATAACAGTTACATAAATCAGTTCGTCATCCTCAGTTGAGATATGTTTATATAGGGTTTAAGATGAGGAACATTTTATAGATCAAATAACAATACTCATTTTAATTCGCAAACGAGAAGATCTTGTAAGGTACAATCACACCTATAAAAATAAAAGAATGCTGAATGTTAAAGCATAATAATGTTTTTCATTTAAGAAAAGAAAAGTGTATATTTTTACTGTTTGCTAGCAACGTGTTCGTCATACGCTTAGGTAATTTGCGGGACCTTGATTGGTTTGTTTACTGATGAGATTTGAATGTTGATATTTGTTTATTTAAACTGTGTCCCTTAAGACAATAAATAAATGCAATTCAATAAATTTTTCCTTTTTATGTTCATTATCAAAACGACAAAACTGCTGGAACATCGACAACAATATTCACATCACTATTCATAAATAGTAGAAATATTATTTTCTGGTCTCCCATGGTAGAATAATAATAATCTTGAAGAGTGTATGATATGAATTAGAAATTTCAGCTAGCATATTCTCCGTACGTAGATACTATCAACCTACATACAATGTTTACCTACCGTGGGACGCTCCTCTCAGTCTCTGTGTTCTGGGTTAAACAACTTGCCATTATTATAATATAATGTGATGATATTGTACTTACTTTATTATTAACTAGATACATGGTACCTACTAGGACTCCTGTTGGCAAGTAGCGGAAACAATTTTTTCAACGAAAAAATAACAATGTTCTTTTCTGTGAATAGATAGATGAATAAATACCGATCTAGAGAAAATTTTATTCAAACATTAATTAAATACTGTTTCGAAGCACGTGTATTAGATAATATATTATGTAGGCATGTGAAATATATTGCACAAAATATTTAGGTATTTGAAGGAATATTCTTCGTTATAATTCATTAAAAAAATAGTGTTTACCTCGAGTAGGTATATTATTCTTATAATGGTTCCTACTGTTATTAATTACACTTGCTTTTTTTCTAGATCTATGAATTACAGGGTGATGGAACTTGATGATCTTTTTCTGGGAGATTTGGATGATGAGCATACAAAATGGCACCTTTGAGGTCATATTATGAGCAAATGACGCTCAACAAATTGTCCATATATATATATCTATCTAATACCATTACATAGTCAGTATTGAGAAGGTAAAGTAAGTTAGCAGTGGAATTTGAAATACATTTCTATCTCCCATGAATTTGAGATTCTTCCGTCAAGCTACCAAAATCCTACACTTGACCACGCGAAATTACTTCTTATATTTATTTCGCCATTGCTTAAACATTTTCTACGATTGAGCATTTTTAAAGATATCTCTAAACTACCCCACAGTGAATGATGAAGAAATGAAAAAAAAAAAACATTTTTGTACCTTGACTTTTCTACTTATATTTTTTAGGATCAGGCCAACAGACATTATTTTGAAGGGGTTGTTTTATAATATTTTAAAGTCATTATAAGGACTTAAAGCTTCGTTATAATTTCAAGCACGTATCATTCGACTTTTTTGAACAATTTTAAGTTAAAATGTTTCAAATAAAAAGGAGTACTTAGCAGTGGCGTACCTTCCATACATGCAAATATGCAACGCATGCCCCAAAAGAAATCTTAAAAATTGTATTTTTAACATTAGTCTTGTTTTGAATTTTCCACTACGGCCACAAAATAATATATTTTGTACATGCAACCGTATTCAACTTTGTGATCAATTTTAATTTGAGTTTTGAATGTCGAGTGTCGAATTTTGATCCTCTGAAACACGAACATATTGATAAATTTGAATTTTAAGATTATATGTTACACTTACACAACAAGTACACTTACATTCATAGTATTTACAAGACTTTAGAGCGGGAGTGTCCGGGGCCTTGTTGTCATCAGCGGTCCCCGTGGTTTGATCTCGGTCTCTCACTGTTTGGCAGCATCGGATCACTTACATTTGGGCGGGGGGTGGATGGGTGTGCTTGCTTGAATGCATGGCTCTCTCGACCATAGCATCCTTGGGACATTGGATATTGGCTGTGTATTTGATTGGGCTTTGTAACTCATACTGGATGGGTGATTTTGCTTATTTGTTTTGATTTCTGGTATTTTGGGATTTTAGATTTTATATTTTTAGATTTACATACTTTGACTTTTTTCAGAAAATTTTAACTTTACTTTTTATCTAAAGACTAATGTGACTGAAGGACTAATTTCTAGTAGGTATTTTAGGATTTTTTGCTTTTATATTTATGTTTTTGTATTGTTTTAAGTATTGTATTATCGTTGTTTTTAAATTTAAATTTACTTTGACTTTTTTGGAGCATTTTAACTTTTACTTTTTTTTCCTCAAGATTGAAACATTTCTGGTAAGAGTGGAATCTTCGCTGGTCTACATGTCAAATATATTAATTGTCAACATATTGTATAACGACTGTTTGATTCTAAATATTGTGAAAATAAAATAAAATAAAATAAAAAAATAGTATTGATTGGTTTGCTTGACCGTTGAAGATTTAATTTAATGTTCTTATTTAACGCCACAAGAACACTTTTGTTTTCTCGATTGAAAATCTAGGGAAATTAATGAGTATTTTGAAAAAACACGTACCTACTAACATACTTTGTATATCTTTACACGCTATTATTCTCAAGGACATCCACTCGTTTAAAAGTCAAATAGTATATTTTGACAAAGCATGCCCGATGTGAAAAGTCTAGTCCCGCCACTGGTACTTAGGTAAGTGCAAAAAAAGTATTTTTTTTATTAATAGGTACATAGATAAAGTATGAGACTCAATAATACCTGTTATGTGTTATCAGAAATAAGCTATGTAAATAAATTATCTCCCACTTATTTCTGAGAGTTTTTGTGTGACCTGTAAAAAACAAGTGTTCGTAAAACCTATAATATGTACAAGACAGTTAAAATTTTCAATTCATCGATGAGGCATGCAACTCATTCTGATTTTTTTTTATTTTATCGGCACGTATAGGATGACCTACGTGCAGTTAGTTCACTGGTGACCCCATTTTCGGGATGTGCCATGATGGAAATTCTTATATTTTTCATTTCTATAACTTCTGGTTGTTCCAAATATATTTGACATCAAAATTTCCAGCCTTACACCATTACGAAGGACAAAAAACTTATTCAAAAATTCAATATTTTATGATTGATATATATTTCTTTTGTAAGTTAAAAATTTCAAAAATGGAACGTTCTTTTGATATTTTCAATTAATATCTTTTCGTTTATTTAGCGTTGATAACCATGCTAAACAAACTTATTCAAAAATTCAAAATTTTCCGACTGTTCTGTTCCTTTGATGGTTAAGAATTTCAAAAATGGAACGTTGTTCTTCTATGTATTTCAATTAATATCTATTCGTTTGTTTAGCATTGATAACCACGAACAACACATTCTAGTAATATTTTGAATGTGTTTGTGTTATGTAATAGCATTGTGATTTTGTGTGAGTGTGTGTATTTGTATTATACTTCATTGTACAGTAAAACCTTGATAGTTCAGCAGATAGAAAACGCTGGTCCAATGATTTATTAGTTTAAAATAAAAAAGTTATTCATGATAAGCTATACAGTTGAAATGAATATGACAAACGTATTCATGTCCTCTGGCCTGCCACATTACGAAAACATTCGTCACTCGAAGAATTTCATACTAAAATCCATAAATAAGGTACTTAGACAATACTATTCACTTAAACAGTTCTTAAACTCAAAATTTAGACCTAATTAGGGTCATTATGGGATAGACGCCGCACTTTTTGAAATGTGCCTATAATATTTTTTTTTAAGGTTTTTTACAAAATTAAAAGCTGAATATGAGAATAGAATTATTTATTTACAAAACAGAATAAAAAAAGTTTTAAAATATTTAATATTTATAAAATAAAATAGAAAAATAAAAACTTCGAAATGTGGCGTCTCTCCCACACACTGTGGGAGAGTTGCCGCGGTGTGTGGGAGAGACCGTGCAGCGTACACCGTGCAGCTTTCATGTAGCCATTTGTGACACTCTTGGCATTGGATCCAATCACACTTATTTGTTGTTAGAAAATAGTTTTCCCAACACTCCGAGCAACGGTTGCTTTCATCGGCAATTGGCCCGGAAGAAGTGGGTTTCTTTTTATTTTTTTCTGCCTTTTTTGTTTTGGATGACTTAATTAATTCGGGCTTATTGGTTTTCTTGAACGCAATGTTTTCGTCCGAGGTTAGCACTTTGGCCACCTGTTTTCTTTTGACTTTTGAAATTGGTAGTTTTGGTATTGGACTTATTGCTTCCAGAACTTTGGTGGGTGTTTCTTTTTGGGATGTTGCAGAAGTTGTAGGCAAGTGAGATAACAATGGCTCTGATTGTGTTGGTGTTGACTGAGTGGACGGTGCTGGTGCTATTAATTGAGTGGACGGTGTTGATGCTATTGGCTCAATATCTGTATTTTCCGATATTGTAAAAAAATGATCAGGAATGGCATTGGGGTTTAGTGGATAAATTCCACAGGCTGTAAAACCAGACAAAGCATTACCGTTTGTGGCAGCCTTTCCCCATGCTCGACCTATCAGATCACCAACTTGATATCTAGTTAATGTTCTGGACTTATTTCTTAACATCCAAGAATTGGCTTCTGCGTTGAAATATATTTTGAGGGACCTAAAAAAACTTCTATCTAATGGTTGTAGGGCCTGAGTTGTATGACTTGGTAAGCATATAATGATAACAGCATTATCACGAGCAAGGTCTAGGAGTTCTATAGAATTTGAATGTGAAGAGTGCCCGTCTAGAATTAATATAGATTTTCCAGTTGGTGCTTTACGAGGCAAGAAATGTTCCTTAAACCACTTTATAAAAAGTTCTGTGGTTATGTAGGCAGATTTTTTGTTCATATACACCTCTGATCCAGGTGGAAGTCCATCAGAAAATTCAGATTTCCTGTTGACCCCTTTCATTATTACAACAGGTGGTAAGAAGTATCCTGCAGCATTACAGCAGGCAATCAGGGAAACTGTCTCGCCTTTTTCTTTTGGTGTTAGGACATGGACGTCCTTGGATCCTTTTGCAGTCAGTACGCGGCCAGGTTTATTTATTAGTTGGATTCCAGTTTCATCCATATTAAATATATTTTCTCCTTTATCAACCAAGTTATTTTCAATCATTTGTTTCTCCAAAATATTAAAAAAATCTTCTACCTCCTTTCTGTTCATTCCCTGTGCCCTCGCCACAGAAAGTCCCTCAGCTTGCCTGATGGAAATATCTTTATTACGTTCCAAAAACGAAGTCAACCAATGATAGCCAGCTTTTTTGTTTTCCTTCGAAAACCGATGTGATATTCCCAGATTTTCTGCAAAATCATAGGCCAGTGATCGAACTGTTTCTCTATTTGGTGCAAATCCAGCAGCACCAAGTCGTTTAATGTATTGCGCAAGTCGTCTTTCATTTTCCACACCAAGAGATGCTGAAAAGCCAAAAATCTATTAGTAACAATTCTGCTAGACAATTTATCGAGCGTGTAATGAATATGTATGTATGCATTATTTTTGTAACTGCTATATTGAAATTCAATAAATAAATAATGAAAATATTAATTAATCAATACACGAAATATATAATTGATAAAAAAACAGTGTAAATACCTTGTGGTCCAAGACAAGGTTTCGTGATTTTTCCTGACAATATTCGCCTTGAAATGGTTCTAGCTGGGACTTTGTATAGACGTTCGGCCTCTCGTTTCGAAATTTTGCCCGAGGTCACTAGTTCTACCGCACATCTTAAGTTGTCTTCTGACCATTCCCCTCTGCCAGAATTTCCTTTTCTCACATACTTCCTAGGCATTCTAAAAAAGGTTAATTAGTACAAATAGTAACCGCGGCATCTCTCCCCATATTGTGGGATAGACGCCGCACCCCGCAATTAAATGAAAATAAAGATAATAATTTAGAAATATTACATAAATCAGTGATAAAGAGAACAATTTTGATATTAAAACACTCACTTACCTTAAATAGTATTATTTTTATATAAATTATTCAAGAATAGTAATATGCTGATGAAATTTTTTGAAGATTTTATTGCAAATGTTTTAGTCAAATCGCGATAAAAACTCTCTGCGTGACGCCAGCTACTCAATAACTGGTAAGAACTTGTCAAATATGATACACTCATCGAAACGAAGCATTCGTACGACAACATCGTTCGTAAAACCCGAACTAGAGCGAGTGCGGCATCTCTACTCACGCGGCGCGTCACCCACAATGACCCTACTAGCAAAAATTTATATATCTTCAAAATTTCAAATAGCTACTTATGTTCTTAAGATTAAATAGTGAATTGAATTTTATAAAATTTTCAGTGATCTTTGACACACGAGTTATTTAGTTTTAACTGTACTTACGGAAATGTATTTTCTAGTGACTGTTTAAAGACGAAAACATGTCTATGCATTAACCGACAGTTAAACATAGCACAAAATAAACATGCTATTATTTCAAACTGCAGTATCCTAGCCTACGATGTATAAGTAAACCACGTAAGTCCAATTTTCCCCTCTATTTGTCTAGTCGGCTATTAGGTACCTACTCTGAAACTTTACACAGATACAAAACAATGAGATGAATAATTCCCCACTGAGAGCTATTGTATTAGTATTTTATTTATTTATTCTTTACAGTACATTGATCACCATACCAATAATTTTATAGAAAAATGAATTAGCGCAAAAGGGCGCGTTTATCGCACAGACGCGATCTCTTCCAACTAACCCAAAAATAGTAATAAAAAAAATCAACTTACTAATATTCCCCAATATGCATAGAAACAACAACAATGATGTAATACATATATGGATAATTTTATGGATTTAAATACTTCCAACTAATATTGATGTAAAAAAACTAATGACGACGTGGCCATGTTTTTGAGTATTAAATAAAAAAAGAAGACATCTTAATTCTGACTTATGCTTTTTATTTTAAAGATAACAATGTTCTTCATACACCTAAATACGATAAATATAGTGATAATAGTCGTGCAATATCATTTAATATTATTACCCTACATGTTGAGAGGCATATGGAAAATATGAAGAGTGCATATTGTGTTCTCACTTGTCACTATAGAAACCAGTGGTCCTCAATATAACAATTTACATATTATTTGAATATAAAAACAAACATCTTAAAACTCTAACAGTAATCCAAAATTTTGAATGTAAAAATCAATTAAACATTTTTGTACTATGATTGGTGTGTCTAAAGTAGCTAAAAAATCTCACTTGATAACGAGGTTCTAAAAAAATCCATGCATAATTATTCGCCAGTGGCAGATTACTCCATTTAGGAACTGTCCCGAGTGAAAAAATCAACAGGTTTATTTATTTAACAACGTCACTCATCATTGTGAATTTTTTTCAGAAAATATATTTTTTTTAAATTTAATTAGATATTACGGTTTTAATTATCTTACTTGAATTTCTATGTTTATTCGTTACATTGATTCATGTAACAAACATAGAAATTCAAGAAAAAAAACTGACTAGAAATTGTTACATAGTTAATGCCTCTAAAATAAGTGAAATAAATATAACCGGTTTTAGTAAGTTAAAAACAGTGAAATACATAACATATACATGCATACCTGGTATTTCACAAGTTATAGATGTTTTTAGACATACATACCGTAATAACAATAATACACTTCAAAATGTATTAAATTTTATTATCACATAATAATAGTGTTGATGATATATCGGTATTTCTTCTACAACTATTCAGTATCGTATGAATAAATTTAGGATTAAAGTGAACTCGAGTATAATAAAACTTGTCTGAATATCGCCAATTTTACAAAGAGCTTTATAACATAATACTATGTTATAAGTTTTGATTCAAATCATTTGACAATAACTGCCTTAGCCCTCTCAGCTTGCGATCCATAAAAACTAATGGATTTCCATTTAAAAGCCCCCTAAGAGGTGGTCGTTTACGCTTACGATTTACCAAGAGATTTTCAAATGTATTCTCGAGAATTCCTGTACTAAAAAGCTTTTTATGTTTCTACATATTATTATTATTATCATCTAAATTTCTCGTTATTCTTTCTCCACAGTTCGGGTATTTGAATAAACCATTTTTGGCATCATTGTAACAACTCATAAACTAGAATGTGCTGACCGAAGTCTGACACATAAGAAGTATACGAAAATCAACAAGTATCGACTATAAAAATTCAATTTCTATTATGTTTCACGATGGATTTCGGAAAATGCATCCTGTGTACAGCGGAGAAAAGATAAATAATTAATAAATAAATGGTGTTTAGGAACTTTTTTCACCCCGCAGAATAATCAAGCATGTAAGAAAGTGATAACTAATGCAGTGGTTCTAATATGACATTAGAAGAAGACGATATCTCGTTTTGTTCCCATTGTGTCGATATTTAAATTCAACTTTTCTTTTGTTCCCAATTTTCTTACGCAATTGGCATTGTCTCTAGAGCGAATAACAACATTTAGAGCCTTCGGATTTACATTCGAACAAAAGTAGCACTCAATAATGTTTTCTTAATTTGAAATATATATAAAAAAAATCTCATACACAAACCATTTCAAAGTGGTGTTTGTTTTTCACTCTAGCAAATTTGTACTTTCACTTGTTCAAAATAAAATAAAAAGGAAAAAAAAAACTCGAACAAAGTCTCTGTTCAATTATTATTGGTGTTATTTTATTATTTCATTTCCAAACAATAAAAATAAAAATATTCAAGCTAAACTGTTTTCCATTCAGCTTTAATAATTTCATTTTAAATGCTTAATCTTTGATGTACAATAATAATTATTGAGCTCATCGAAGCGAAACGTAATTTATGCTTAATTTGCTTGATTTTAGGTTTATCTAATTGGGACTGCTAAAAAGTGATAAAGAATTCAAAATAAAACATGAAAACAAAACGACTGAATTATTTTGCTACTGTGGTATTATTTTATTTAAACTGAATTATGAAATGATTTACTTTTATTCTAAGATAGACTTTATTTATATTTATTTAGAAACATTAAATGTCAGCAGTAAAGCCCAGGTTAATGTGTCCAATATTACAAGATTGTTCTGAATATAATATAATATATTCGATTGCATCCTGTTACTTCAGAGAGAAACGTTGAAGGACTATTGAATAATCGAATAAGTACTTTTTTCTTATTTGTTTATTCTTTCTTATTATCGTAGTGCATTGATTTGTTATCTAAAAATTGTCTAAAAATTATGAACACTTAACAGTTTCACAACAAAATTAACAAAGTATGATAACAATTTCAAGGTGTAAAAGCCCCATAACAACCTCACGCCAGTGTATGATATAAAAATATTTTATATATTTTTTTTACATTTTTGCAATTAAAAATCAACAAAACATATAAATACGTTGTGAAATTGGGTATTGTTACTTAAAAAAAACTCTTAATATAATGGAATTAAATTCGTACATTATTTTGAAATACAAACTCAATCAGAAGTTTCTACAAAGTTTGGTGTTTTCGATTCCGAAATCAATATTGCATGTGTTTACTTTTGATTGAAAACTCTGACGGTACAATTGAATAAGAGTTATTATTGTTTGAGCAAATGTTTTGTCAAACAACACCGTGAATAAACAAAACATGACAACTGCAATAATAGAAGAGTAGAGCTGGACATCTATGATAAAAAAATTAACTTAGTTAATTGTTAATCCATCAACGAAACTGTTAACTTTGTCACTTGTTTATTTTTGAAAGTGTAATAATGCATTTTATAGTTATTCATAACAGGTTGTTTCAGGAGAAAAAAACTTAAAAAGGGTATGAAAAATATAAGCTTTCACATTACTTATTTTTATTTCACAATGTACACAGGATCAGACAGTTGATTATAAAACGTGACAACAAAATGCAAACCATAAGGTGGACCAGCGAAGATCCGTAATTTATCTGACGAGCCTTAAAAAATAAAAGAAAAATTGAAAAAAAAAGAAAATAACCAAAGTTAAACGAATCACTAACAAATAACTGCAAAAGATCAATTACAAGTGATAAATTATGATAAAAATATATGAGAAACAGATAAAACAAGATGAATTGATTTAATTAAATGTATAAAATAAGAACAAATTACAATAATAAGAAATTATGAGGAAAACTTTTAATATTATGGTATAAAATGAGATAAACATATTTTAACGAAAGTTAATCAATTCGTTAGTTTTTAACACAAAGCTTAGCAGAATAATAATATCTACCAATAAACTTGTACGTACAAAATGCTGTGTCCTCGTATAAATCTTAAAGAAAAAATGCATGATATACTTGTACATCGAAATTTCACTATGAAAGCTGTGAATTGAACTTTGAAGTAAACTTGTATCGGTACATTTAATTTACAGCATATTTTTAGAACTAGTTTGAAAAACGACGCTTGCGATTTCCATACCATGTATGTACATTAGGGTGTCCCTTATTTTTCAAAGTTTTAATTTTACAACGCATAGGCTCTTATTTTGTTCATTTGGTCCTAAAACACTCAAAAACCAATTTTTATCTTATTCGGAACAGTGCAACCCGTGCCGACTTGCACGGAAACATCTTCATACAAGTTACTTCCCAGGGGCGGTGAGTGCCCACTGTTATTGTCACTCAGGCTCGGTTTTTCTGGTAATTACCGCGGATTTTTTTATATTTCAAAGATGTCAGTAGAACTAAGAAGTAATATAAAAAGTATTTTCTTGGTTGGTGAAGTTAATCAATAGATGACAGGTGCAAAATAACCGTCCAATAGTCAAGTTCTCGCAGTTCTGTCTTTCAACATATGCGATATTACGTTGAATGTTAGTGAAAGCAAAAATCTAGTCATTTGCGTATGCATTACATTCTGGGAAATGGTAACAATACCTAATAGAGCTGTTAATAATCGTGTTAAGAGGTCAGGGAATTTTTATTAGGTCTGGAAAGAGCTGCCAAAAAATAGCAACAAGATTCAGGATTTTCATAGGCACCGTGAGGAGAATTTCCACTTGAATTGGATAATTTATGCGATATTGTATTCGCCGATGCTCTCAAAAGACTAAAAATCAAAGATAAAATAAATTATTGTAAAAGCAAAGAGAACCAAGACGTACAGGATGCATAGTGGGTGTTGACAAAAAAATGGCTGAAATTGAAAAAAAGCAAGGCTGAAAAAACTAGCAGAAGAGGAAAAGAGATTAAAGCGTATGGTTTCAGAGAGCTTGTTGGCACCAGCTGCTGCTTTACACAGCTTTGATATACCTGAGAGAGTCTCTGGGATCCACATAAAATTAAAAATCAGATCTACTGGCGCAATGCATCAAGCACGATGGATGACTAGAGCTATTTACTCTTCAAAAATATGTTTATTGCAGTCTCAGATTAAAATGGGCGCTAAGGACAAGGAAACTTTACAAGATGTTTGTTGGTTTATTGTGGTAGTTCATGTAAACTCCTTGCTTGAATGCTGTTTGGTGTAGAAAGCGCCGAATCAAGACTTGTGTTTTTTAAAAACATTGAATGGTAACGAAAGAATTGACAAGCTGATTTCCAAAGCGACTTAAAACAAGTTCAATCAAAATTTAGTGATATTTGTCAAAACAAATAGCCGTCCTTTTAATTTTTATGATAAAATTGAAGAGCAGACCAAAGGGACCACTGTAGAAAATTTACAAAAAAGAAAACTTTGGTGATTTCGGTAAGAGATATGAACAATCGAAGGAACAGATGCCTGGCTCTCTATATGTTAGGTAGTAGAGCTCAATTTATTTAATATGTTATACCATGTTCTTTTTATGTATTCTACAAGTAGCCTTAATGTTTTCATAGAAAAAAAATGAGTTATTTTGTATCCGTCAAGAGCAAAGATTTAGTTTCAGAACTAAAACTTGACAGCAATTTACTTCAAGAAGGTGTATCTTCGCATAAAGAAATCGTGGCATTTGTGGAAATTTAAATAAAATATCTAGCTTAAAAGCAGTGAATGCAGTGAACACAGCTGAAAGAGTTGTTAAACTAATTCAAGGCTTTTATGGTTTGATAACCGCAGACGAAGAATAGAATCAGTTCTTATGACGTTGTGTGCATGAACATAGAAAAATGTACCTAGACTGTAAAAAAGAGACTTTTTAGAGGATATTTATATAAATTAAATTATATCAATTTTGTAAATTTTTTTGATAATTTTAAGAAATGCTCCGTATAAGTTTATGTTTTCATCAATATTTAGCTAACATAGTGATATTAAGTGATGATCTACAGCTAAATTTAATAGACGCTTTAAGCAGCTTTTTTCTAAAACTTAAAGGCTCTGTCGGCACGGGTTCCAATCAACGTAGAAAGCTTAAATTCTGTATTTGTGTAAGTAGAAGGCTAATAAACACAATTAGAGGGTATGCGTTTCAAAAACTGAAAAAAAAAAAAATCGACGAAATAAGGGACACCCTAATGTACATGTTTGAGATTGGAATTTTTCAATTTCACTCACGGTGTTGAGTTTTATAAAAAAATGAACAAACTGACGGCGTCAAATTTGAACTTTGTATTGAATACTACGGAGAGAATACAAGTATACGAGATATATTTTTCTGTTCAAAAACATATTTTCACTATGCATAGAAGTAATAAAGAAAGAAATACTGTGAAAAATTCTAGATTAATATGTGAATTGAAATGCCAAATTCCACTCAGAGTTCCCAGAATATTTTGGTGTCACACTCTTTTTTGTAAGTTAACAAGTGTCCTGTGAAAGGCGTTAATTCGTAAAGTATACCGTATCATTACGAGTATACATCTTCAATTATGACATGTAGGTTTGTTTTTTACAAGTAGTAATTTTAATGGCTGACGTTCCTTTCTCCTGAAATAATATGAAAAAAAGGTTTATTATACTATTTAAACATTATATAGTGATGAAAGATTTTAATTTTTACTAATATACATAAGATATTTTTTTTAAATTAGCCTTAATTGATAATCTTATCCGCACATGTGGGACAGAGGCTCAGTATGTTGAACATAATTATCCTTTCTTCTTGTTCTTTCTTCTTGTTGAGTGTTCTTTGATGATGGATACAAGAAAGGAGTTAATAATTGTGGGTATGACTACCGATACTTCTCGACCCATTTTGTTTGGGCAAGTGTTCTTTGAATGCTACAAAAGCTGCATGCTTTTGGAGTATTCGTAAATGTGTGTGTGTCTCAAGGTGGAATATGCTTTGTAAACCAGGTCTACCTTCTTCTATAGAGTAGACTGGTAGACTTGATATAGTTTTTATCTTTTGAATTTTAATTGCTGAACAAATTGACGGATTAAGGCCATTGTCGATCTTTTTTGACTCCTTAAATATCGGTAAAGAGGTATTTTAACATTCAACTTATTAATCTTCGTTTCACTGTTTAAAACATATTGAAATATGAATCTCAGAATCCAAATCAAAACAGAAAAATAAAATATAATGACCTTTTTATTAACATGACTTTGTTGAATTGCACGTGTTTGAGTTTGAAAAGTCAATATAACCTGAAAGGTAATGACATACAGCTCCTTTGTGGAATCCTTCCACGCGTATATGGAATATCCACGGTACAATATAATATCTACATTTCAGACATAGAAATGTAGATATTATATTATATGTATGTACTTTTTTACTATCGTGATGTTATGGTCTTCGTATGACGCAGTGCCGACATTAGGCAGAATGTTTCAGCAGTAGTACAACGCAGTATTCAGTCTGTCCTCCATTGAATAAAACATGAAACAAAACAAAGTACGACGGGCTTTCAGAATACCAAAGCGTCGATTAAATACTTTGTTGCTACAGTTGTACTTTCAAACATATGAGAAAACGAAAAAAATAAGGTCGAAAATTTACTGACAAAAAATGATAATTTCTAAGAAAAAACATCACATGTAAGACACGAAGTCAGAGAGTTACGAATGTCGAGGGAAGAATTAATTCAATTGGCGCAAAGATGACCCCAGAGAAGGAGGATGGTTTCTACCCAACGCTCTCGTGTTAGACAATACTCAAGAATAAAAGCGTATTCAATATATAATAAATTGATATAAATAAATAAGTTTTGTTATAAACTCAAATACAACCTTATACACCTTTCACAGTAAGCTACTAAAAGCTTGTGTCGTGAAAGGGAGTCTGCCGGCACCTGGTATCAAACCACGGATCCCTTGTTAGATTAAGCATCTGGTTTATTTAATGAAAAATTATGAAATATTCCGGGTTAGTTGGAAGAGTTTCGCATCTTAGCGATAAACTCGCCCTCCGTACATTGAATGCCGGCAAACTCCCCTTACACGACACAAGCTTTTAGTAGCTTACTGTGAAAGGTGTATAAGGTTGTATTTGGGTTTATAACAAAAACCCAGATATATCTTTTTTAAAAAAAAATGTATAACTGATATTTATATGACACTGTTTTATTTTGTAATATTGTAACCAATGTACAGTGAAGAATAAAATAAATAAATATTAACATTTTTATTTTTTAATTTATGTATCAACGGCGTGAGCCCCTTAATATCACAAAAAATAAATCATATTTACCTTTTACTACACAGTTTGAACAAGACAAGAACAACTGACGAAGAATAAAATATAAATAGTAATCAAATTGTCACATTTATAACATTTGTTGAACCATATAATTGTATTATGGAAAAAACACTAAAATATTGAAGTGTCGGTTAAACAACATCAATAAAAAGTTTAGCAACATGTCAAGAATATGATAGATACGAGATATATAGTGTTGTTGCAATATTTCCATCAAGTTTCAACATCAACTACCTCTATATGAATAAATATGGGATCTTCAGTACCAGTTCTGGACTAAAATCACAATATCAGCCATCTACTCTAGTAAGCTACCTTCTAGCTGTATACAAGTCAGCCCAGTATTTAGCTTGCTAGTGCTTACAAAGGTATGAGAATTATATATCCATATACATAAATACCTTGTACGTAGTAGAATAATTCATATAATGTGCCCTTTACAACATCCTCTATTGAAAAAACATAGTACGACATAACAGTTCATGAATTCCGATGATATTGTATTGTATGAGTATGGACTCGAGAGTTTAGACAGAGATGAGAATCTAATTTTTTTTTTTCATTTTGAAAAATAAATGGAGCATACGTGTTTTGAAACATGTATTTAGCTATTAAATCATATTATTTAGCCATAAATTAAACTCCCGAAACAACGATTTTTTATCTTGTAAAGTAGATTGTCATTTATTTATTCGACATTAGCCTGAATTTGTTCATGATCCAATCAAATGATGAAATGAGTGGCATATCGTACCACTGAATTTAGGAAACAAAGTGACATTCCGTCGTTGCGTATTAAAAAAAGGGTATGTGAATTTATAAATATTTTGACATTTCTAGAATAAACTGCTTAAAATGACATCATAACCATTTTATAAAGTGATTCTTAGTATCAAATATTAAAATTCAATAATTATAGAATAATATCACATGCCAATAAAAAGTCCAAACAACAATTTAAATGCCCTAATGAACAGTTTTTAAAGAGTATGGCCTGAATAAAAATGTTCGCACATACCACTTTTTGAATATGCACCAATGATATGCACGATATTTTACGGATTCAAAGCTTTTACAAAATTAAAAGAAAAGAGCAGGATAATTGAAGATGTCCCCAAATAAGATGCTTTATATCGTCCCTCTTCTGACTAACAGTCGTATCTGCCTAAAATTTAAATTGTTCAGGAGAGCGTTGTTTTGTGTTTTGCCGTGCATATTTTCATCTCTCCTAGTTATATGAAACAGTGTTAATATATTACATTATTTTATTTTTACCTTGTCTTATATAATAATTATCTCAGAATCATTTTTGTGATGAAATTTTGAGGAATTAGTAGATATTACACATTTTATTTAGAATGATTCGTAAATACGACAACAAATCAGAAAGCTATTCCAGGATAATGGTAACAGTTACAGGTGTGATCTTTAGTGAGAACATGCAGTGCAGGGCACATTGGTGATCATAACTTGATTTCACCAAAAATGTCAGATACGACAGTTAGTCAGAAGAGGGACGATATGTAATACCTAAATAGTTGGAACCGGCCATTTATGAAACTGAAACTGTGAGAAAAATCTCAAGTATATAACGCTTTTTTAAGAGGACATATATAAATTATCATGAAGATGGACTAGGTATATGTCCGAAAGGCCTCTGCTTGAATAAAGTTTATACAGTGAAAGTTACAGTGTTTTAACTTAATCATTTTAATATTAATAAATATTCACACATTTGAAAAAAAATTCACGAAAATATGTATATCAAACAATATTTTTGTTCAAATTCGACGATTTGGTGCAGCTAAAAAAATGGTGTATAAATATGTATACAACAGTATTGTGTTCAATTGGCGCTAAGCACCCAACATTATTTGGTACCTAAATAGTGAGTTTTTATTTTCAAAACAAGTACATACATAATATATTTATTCATATTATAAATCATCCCATACTAACTCCAATTTCAAATATTTCCTACAAGCGTATGTAACCCGGCATCGCTCGGGTTTAATTAAATAGAAAACCTTGCAAATACATGGGTTAAAACAACAAAATCTTATTGAAAAAAAAGGAGTAAGCACTTACGTGGATAAAAGAAGTAAAAAGCTCTTCCCAATGAGAAAACTTAATTTTTGACTCCCTACATGCCTATATCTTAGTAACAATAAATAGGTAGGTACCTACATCATAAAAAGCATTGCAAATCTCTTCTTAATGAAAAATCTTGAAGTTTGATACCTCACATGCCCATATTTAGGTAAAAAAAATAGGTAGGTACCTACATCGAAAAAAGTGCTGAAAAACTCTTCCCAATGAAAAATCATGAAGTTTGATACCTCACATGCCCATATTTAGGTAAAAAAAAATAGGTAGGTACCTACATCGAAAAAAGTGCTGAAAAACTCTTCCCAATGAAAAATCATGAAGTTTGATACCTCACATGCCCATACTTAGGTAAAAAATAATAGGTAGGTACCTATATCGAAAAAAGTGCTAAAAACCTCTTCCCATTGAAAAATCTTGAAGTTTGGCACCTCAGATGTTCACATTTATGTAAAAAAATAATAAGTAGGAACCTACATGGAAAAAAAAGTACTAAGAACCTCGTCCCGATGAAAAAGCTTGAAGTTAAGAAATCCCACATATTGGTAGGTACCTACATGGAAAAAGTGCTAAAAACCTCTTCCAAATGTGTAAAAACTCGAAGATTGTCATCCCAAATTTCTATAAGAAAAAAGGGTAAACATCCCATTTCGTTAAAAAATTGTAGGCACATAAATGTTAAAATATTATAATTGTCCACATTCGAATTTGTATTTTTGGTTTCCAGTGCATAAATGGGTATTTGCTATGAAATTAAAAAAGTCAAGAATAAATTGTCACCTAAGTATTTACTCTTTATTCCCAAAAAACCTTAAAAATGGATTATCTGCATCCTTCAATATTTCAGAATATTTTACTATCAAATATTTCATAATTTATGTAAAAAATATTAGGTGAAAATAAATAGGTTCCCACTCATTGAAAATCATTTAACATTGTTTATGGATTTTATAGGTAAAACTATTATTATTCTACAGTATAGTTTTCTATGGTTTCATAATGTCTTCCATTATGAAAATAGCCCAATATGTCAAAAATATGCAATTTTTATTCACGTAATTCAAGAGCTTTTCTCATTAGAAAACACGATATTTTATTACGAAAATAAACCCTAAATATTTAGTTTCAGAATTGTTGTATTAATTGTTACATCCATTTTGATATTAATTCAATACAATGAAAAATGTTTGACTGTGAATATTGCTATTTACTAAATCTTGCATTAATTTTACATACATTTTGTTGCTAATTTTGTGACATGGTCGCATTAAAATTAAAATATCTTTATCAATACGTAAGATATTTAAAATGTTTTTAGCCTTAAACCTGCCCAGAAGATGAGACCTTGTATAGAGTGTATTATTTTACTTCGGTCTTTCCTAATTTCCGAGTCCATTAAGGACATACGTACATACATACATACATACATACATACATACATACATACGAACGGACTCAAATATTTATGTGTGGATTTCAAAACACCGCCGTTTGAATGAATGAATTTATTTTCGTTTTGTAAACCAGAGACAATGGTTTTTGAGTGTGATAAAGGATTAAAATACATACATTCCGGGTAAACAACAAAAGCCGATATGTGGATATTTAAACGGGAATCAGTACATATTCACTTTCTACCTACCTACCAAGTAGCGTCCATTATAACTATTATTACACTCGTATGTGTGCAAATAATAATACAACCTGTACCATGTCCAAATATTCGATTCTCGAGGATGAGAGGTGATCTGAAATATCTGTAACAGTTTTTTTTTTTTGAAAAAATATCTATTACACATTTACTAAAATACACTTAAAAATCTATTGTTTACTATCCCATTAAAAGAGTTATACTTGTGTATGGGATAGATTTACAGTATTCTTAATTTTACACATCTAAACAAAAATATACTCAACTAATACTTACTCCAACAACAGTGTTTACAGAAAGTAAGATATTTAAAAATACTAGGACGGTATGCAGTGACTTTGAAGTGATTTCTTCCATCTAACCACGACACATACCTTATTAAATTTATGTTTACCACGACACATACCTTATTAAGTAAATTTGCCTATATATACTTAATTATCAATTATACATACCAAAAGAAAAAAACAGTATTTAATAAAATATAAATGATGTGCGTGCATGAGAGGTTGCATGAATGTATTTTTTTTATTATTATTATTAAGGCATTCCACCCAATAGTGAGTGATTTTGCAGAGGAGGCGAAAGAAGTATGTAGGGACAGATCTATATGGCGTTCCGTTCTCTCTGCCTACCACACTTGGGATGCGACGTGAAGGAAAAGTATAGTATATTTGACACACACCCAACATGTAGTAGGTATTATGGATAGGAAATTTTGTGTCATTTTTTATGCTTATGGATTTCATGCAACGAGATTAATAAAATAAACATCTTCTCACAGATGGTTTGTGTCTTCGTTGCTTATATGGTCTATTTTCCGAATGCCTTCACCGAAATACTTCCACATCTCCAAAAAAAGAAACGATCAGGCTTGTTGCATTATCACTGTTACTAACACATAATAAATTTTGCTAGTATCGTCGAGTCCACTCCTTACAAATATATCTATGGTATAGAAATAACTTAAAAATACAAACTCGCTGAAACGAATCAAGTTAAAATACCGAGTTCATACTAAATGTTATTGCTCCATTTGTTAACATTTATTACGACTTTAAAACTGAACATACATATTATGTAGGTACTATGATTTTATTTTGTTGGTTGGCGGTTGTTCTTTGGCTTCCACTACTGATTTTTTTGGACCAGCTCACAGTGTTGGTACACTACTCTATTTGGTTTATTGTCAATTTTGTACAGGACTCTGGTTGTACAGACCAACTATCAGCTGGCATAATACTGTTACCTATATGTCGGTACTAAATACCTATACTCAACACAATAGTGTGAATATCAGTTTTTGGAATATTTGTGTCGTTTTTATGATGTTATATAGTTTCCATAGTTAATTCTTAAATTATTGCGTATCTGCATATGGAAAAAGCATCTATTAATTTTTATCACTGAATTGATTATAACAAACATTTATACCTACGTGATCTTTTACAATAAACAAAAATAAATAAAATAAACAAAAATGTAGGAGGTAAATGTAAAGCGATTTGCCTTAAGCGAGGCAATATAAGAATGGAACGATTATTGGAACAAAACAAAGACATTCGTGTACACTAAAGAATTCATATCCAGAAAACCATGGTTTCTGGATATGACGTTTTCAAAGATCACCACAGACTCGATGACCACGTCTTTAGCATAAATTTTACTTGCATTCCCATATTGCGAATGCGATCTTGATAAAGATACCCTAAATCATTGTTGTTGGGGTGTCCAAAAAGGGATGCAAACGATTTGTACCTATTTAACAATAACGGAAGTCCAATATTCACTGAATATGTCATATTTACTGCACACAAGAGTGCTCTAAATATATCTTGAAATTTTATATGCCGCAAAACCTAACTGTATTTAACAGGACTTCACAGCCAGAATTTAATTTGAAATCGTTCGACTATATGCTAGAATTGCCTAAAAACAGGTGTTTACACCAAATTTTAACTTTTAAACTACGTACGAACCAATAAACTACGAAGCATTAAAAAAATACTGTCTCTCTTTTTGCGGTAAGTGAAAAGCGAGATAAAGAAATGAAGTATATTTCACTCATTATCTATGACACCACTTGGTCACTAACACACGTAGACATAATAATAATATAGTTAATATTATGTCCGAAAAACTACGAACATTAAAAAATCACTGTCTCTCTTTTTGCGGTAAGTGAAAAAGGAGATAAAAAATGCGACGTACGTGATGTATATTTCACTCATTATCTATGACACCAAATGACACAATAATCATTGCGTACAAAGACATAATTTTTAACAAGATCGTGCACTCCATTGAAAAAACGGCATGTATAATGCAATTGATGCACCAGAGGTCACCAAGGCCCACCTGCGAGAGAGCATTCATGCCCCAAGAGTTATAAATTGGCCTACATATACCTATACATGAATATAGCAAACACGTGGGTAGGTAGACTATTATTATTTTTGCTGGATAATGGTAGGTGTTTACTTAATTGGCGTTCCCTTCTCTCTGCTTACTCCACATGGGATGTGGCGTGAGGGTATATATAGATTCATCAAATCATTGGTCAAAAAAAAAGCTTATTAGCTTTTCATGTCTACCTTGTTTTATGTACATATATGTGGGCGTATAAGTGGGTATATTTCCAATAAAGTACTCAAATACTTTTTTTTTAATACCTAATACTCAGTTTTATTCTGCAACAATTATATAATTTATATTATACACCTTAAAAAGTACACTTAAAGTAGGTATATTTGAGTTTATCCATAATTTGTTGCACCATTCTGCATTGAGTTGACCATAATTTATTCTTTCTTCTGGGACGTCAAATTAAGTGACAATGATGGCTCCCTTAAGTGGCACCAGTGCTGCAAAAGTATATAAGAATATTTAATATGTTTTTCCCTTGTTTATTATTTTTGACTCCACCATTAAATTGCAAACAACAAAAATGCCGGGATTTGGAGAGAATGATTCATGCATCTTTAGTATCACAAAAAAAGATTTGAGACATCATAATCCAAAGAATAAATTCACAATCTGTCCATATATTTGCAGAGTATTTTTTCATCATCGAAATAAAACAAAATTATAGCAATAAAGTGATTTAATGTGTAATCATGTCTTATGGCCGGTTGCAATAACCTATCTATCCGCGACTATCGATTGAAATGTATGATTCAAAATATAGAACACAATAGATTTCAATCGACAGGAGCGGATAGATAGATTATTGAAACCGGCCAATAATGCACAGTCTTATTAAAGTACAATGTCTTTGTGTTAAAATTTCACGTGGAAATGGAATGTCAAAATATAAATATTATTTGTTTCCATAGTAACCATACATGCAAAGTGGTTTCTGCAAATATGTAAATATATAATATGCATATTTAGAAAACTTCGAATACTCATAATAATCTAAAAATCAAATGCATGTTGAGATCTATTTTTACATTAAACCATTTTCTCACTATTGATTCACAAACTAATTTTATATTATTACTTAGTATAATTTATGGAATACCTAAATCATTCGCAAACTAGTGAATGGCATCATTTATTTATTTATTTAAAAGAAACCTTCAAACAGCAGGTAGAATCTGCTGGTTTCAGAAGGCCATTATGTTACAAATTACATTAAATATAAGAACACACTACAAGCAGAATACAATAAGTACATAAAATAAAATAATAATAATTGTACCAAAGCTTGTTTTAAAACATACATATGTATCCGAGATTCAAACATGTTGCGTGTATTCATATATCAGCTTATTTGAAATAGTAACATGAAAATAAGATAATACGTGCTGATTTTACTATATACCTAAATATCAGGATATCAGTTAAAAATTATGTACTTACATTTGCAAATGATTAGTCAAGTCTTAGTAATTCTCCATCACCGTTTTAATGTCACTAATCATCTAATAATCTGGAAAGTATAAAACATAAAGAATTTATTAATTTATTCTATCAGAAACATTGTTTGCTTACACACGCGTATTAAAATATTTTATTTTTAATAATTACTGTAGGAAAGGTTACGTTACAAAAAAAATATGTCAAAAACAATATAATATAAATCAATCATTATAATATACTCACTCATTTTGATCATGTGAATAATATGAAGCTTATTTATTTTTTCTCACATTCGTTAATCGTAATGACTCTTTCGTCATTTTAAATAATGAAAAAATTAAAATCAAACTATAAATCAGTGTATTTAGTATATTTCTGATTTTTATACTCGCAAAAATAACAAAATGTTGCTATGACAACAATATTGACATCGGTGAATGTCATTCTGAGGAGTTCATACACAAAGTTACCTACATCAACTCTAGAACATTGAAACTAAGAAAACAGCATACCTAAATAAATTTGGTGAATTCTTTGCAGAGTAGGTACCGGCAGCAATTTAGTTCCCTGATACCTGATATATTTTTTTTAGTGTTTGTATTTTTTTATCATAGTCTTTGTAAGGTAAACGAACTGTAATTTAGTGTTAAGAGCATATTTTCTGTATTCATTTTTTAGTAATTGGATTTTAGCTGGCACTTTGTGTTTATCATTAGAAAAGTAAATATGTTGCAACTAATAAGCAAAAAGAGAAATAGGCGGACATGCTGAGGTCAATCTACAGTTTTATTGAGTACACAAACAAGTTCACCAACATTTAATTAAAAATAAAAAAATACTGATTTATTTGAATTAATTATATAAAACACTTATTTGTAGTGTTTAAACTGTGACTTTTTGTTGATTAAAAGTCACAGTGGATATAATATAAAAAAGTGATTTATTTGTAAATAATTCAACATGAATTTCCACCGAGAACCGTCGGTTGAAAATATCAACTTCACTGATTTATTTTACTTCATTCATAGTTAAATATTTGTGAAAAATGGATCGGTGTGCCTTTACTTGTGAACTCCTCATCTACAGTATCTACTGAACACTCATTCTCGTATTCGTCGATTCGCATTTTGACAGACATGGAAATAAATATTATTTAGGTATATTAAGTTATAATGTTTTTTTTTAATGAAAAAAAAAAACATTTATATAGGGATTACTTGATGACACATATAAAAATATGTTTCCTTGGTAAAAATCAAGTAATCTAGTGCTGTAATTATGTAGTTTCAAGCATAAAACCATCTCTATTTTTTAATAATTTTAAATAAATAATCAGACGCAAATTCAACAGCGTGCCGACTCTTTGGCTCGGCTGGCCGAACTAAAGCCGATTTTTGAGTTCTACGGAAATTTTCATAAAAACTTTCCCGCAAGCGGAAAATTCAAAATGAAAATTTCACAATATAAATAATACATCACGCTATTATACTCATATGATAAATTATTCAATTAAAATTGTTTTAAATATGTTTTCCTTATTCGAACTTGACGAACTAAAAATTATATTTTCTTATGTGCACGTCACAAATCCCATTTTTTTCGCATATTTAATAAAATTTGGCTAAATATTACCCAAATTTAAGAAAAATAGGATTTTTCTAAAGCATCCTTGGAGCTAAATTTACTTCATCATTTATGTAACCTCTAAGATGATTGTCTTAAAATACCTCTGCTAGTCGTGATGAAATTTCGGAAGGTGTTTTTCAATCGATAATTTCTACATGAATCTCTCGGAATTTTTTCTCATTATTATTAAAAATACATTAAAATATGTTCAAATTTTGATATTATCAAAAACAAACAGTAAAAATATCATCTCGATCACGAAAATATTGCAATTAATTAATAATCAATGTTGAAAAATGGTTGCGTAAAATCATGTGACAATTTCGAGTTCCCTACCTATCAAGGGCTCTTAACATAGACCTGCGTGTTAACATTTCACAGTTCATGATTGATGATTTCAAGTTTTTGCCCTCTCTCTTTTTGCAATTATTCTGTTATAATTATATCCCTGCATCAAGGATGGCACAAATCATCGTATAATGGACGAATTGGCATAAACTCGGAAATAATCATTCAAACAAATTATAATAAATTTAAAATAAATAAGTATTTCAAATGACAGAAATCTTGAATAAAAGTTAAACAATTAATAAAAAAAATGTAACAATTGTATGCGCCCTTCCAATGATTTCTTACTTCTCGATAATTTAATTTTTAATAATAATGTTATTATTTTTTGAAAAATTGAAAAGGTTAAGATGTGAAAAGCGATTTCAAAAGAATAATAATAAGGATGGAATATAAGACGTGTAAATTACCATAATGTACCATAAAAGACACAATATGTTGTCCACTACATGATCTCATAGACGATAAATATTACTGCAAACATTCCTATTATCATCTTTCCATAAGATTTCATATCTTATCTTTAGTTATATTTGTATTTTATTATGTCTATTTGCAACAATCTGACATGTCACGTAGTGGATACAATATGATATGTCATAAAATACGTTAGGATTTTTTCACCAACAGACCAACCCACTCACCATTCTATATTACTGTGGCCCGATATTTTAATGTATCTAACTTGAGTGACCCTTAAAATGAAGTACCACAAAACTCGATAAGTTTTGTCATTTAAATCCAGTAATCTTCTATCTATCTGTCACAATCATATAATACCAAAGTGATAGATAATATATGTAGAATGTCCCACAACGTAAGCAATAAGCCTTTACATTAATATTGAAATAATAGTAAATAAAAACCTCCATAAGAGCTCGTAGTTTTTTTAAGGTCACTCAAACTCTCTTTTTTTTCATTTTGGTGTAAAATACCTAGCTGTGATTGGTTTAAGTTTATTGAATGTATAATGGATATCAACTCAACTAAAATTCAATTAAAAAATCACTCAATTAAAAGTCCACTCAATGAACAGACTGGAAACATTTGCAATGTGGTTCTATGGTCGAATATTCAGGATTCCCTGGAGAGACTTTGTTACCAATCCCGAATTACTGAGGCAAGCTAGAGTTGACAGAAAGCTGTACAAAGGTTCGGAAGATTTCACATCTAGGTCATATTGTATTGAGTGGGAAAAAATACCACCTTCTTCAACTGATATTGAAGTGGAAAATTGAGAGACACCGTTGATCCAGTAGTACATAGACAAATGTCCTGGGTGCGAAACATAAGGGAATGAACCACCGGCATCCAAAGTGTGGAGCAGTTGTTCCGAGCGATGCAGGACAGCGACGGATTCACCGAGTTGATCGCCAACGTTCGGGGGACCCAACAGGGCAATTGGAAAAGAAGAATGGATATCAAAGTAAGACTTCCATTACGTTTCATTGAAATATCGAGACTGTGTATGGTATGTCTGGCATAACATTCTATATTAATAATAACAGGTATGTTCTTAAGCTTTGTACTTCTAATTCATACTTGAAAATACTTCAGACCATTTTATTGTTATAAATTTATTTCAGGAATTATATTATTACTGCGGGATGACAATAATGGCGTAGGAGGACTTATAAGAAGGGTTGATGACATTGTCCGAGTAGCACATGTGATTTTTAAAATATTTCTTTTCAAATGAAAATAAATAATATAAAAAGAGTACCTACGTTCGTTTTGTTAAATATCACAAACAAAGTAGTTTTGCAGAGACCTTTGTCTAGCAGTTGAGAGATGAAGGCAAGAAGTTAGTTGATGAGTACTTTTTTTTATGATTCACCATGTAAGCTAACGACGATGATGTTGTTGGATGACTTGTCTGTTTGGCGCCGTTTTAAGATCCTTCTATCGTTTCAAAGACGCCGGTGAAAAGTGCGGAGCTTTTATGTAAAAAATCGTTGTTGCATGCAAAGTTCAACTTATATTCAAAATTTATTCAAAAATAATTAATTATCAAAAATTTCTTACAATTATTACATAAATATTAAAATGTATTTCAAACTGATTCTCTTTGGCTGTTTTTCAAAATAATTTTTAAATAATATGTTAATCTCATTTTTGTTTTAGGGTAAAACTTCACATACCTATCAACTTCGTATCGCAAACTCTTTTTATAAATATGTATCTAATCTAACTTTTACCCAGATAACGCGATATTATGTCATTTAATGTGTAATACTTTTTCAGATAAGGTTAAAATTAGTGATAAATAGATTACTATATGGCCGGATACGGTATAACGAGTTTTCAAACTAGGTAGGCGTAAAACAGATAACCGGATATTCGGCCACCGTCATGACGTGTTAAGCTTAGTGCGAGCTTTTTATTTAAAGTAAGGAAGGTGAGATGATTAATAATTATTAAAATAGCACAATTATCAATATTAGTGCCATTTATATCGTTATAATTTCACGACATGATTTTACGAACTTATTCTTTTACAATGTTTTAATTATTGCAATAAATTCCGCTACCGCTGGTTTTGCAAACAGTTTTAAAACTGCTCGTTAATGACACTGACGTGTCGAAACCGATCACATAATTTAAACAAATATTGTAGGTATAATTAAAATATAGTAGGAAAACTTGTTCGTAAAATGAAAAAGTAAATAAAGATATTCTAGATTTTCTATAGTTTTTTGTTTATAAATGTGACAATATAACTTGGATTTATGGTATAATTTTTTTACACAATTGGATGTCGGGAACTGGATTTTACTTGCTAGAAGTGAATAGATTGAAGTGAAGTGAAGTGTTCATAGATTTTTTTGCCTCAGTTTAGTAAACAAGTCAGGTTCTAGGTTTCTTTTGGAATTTTTTCAACGAGGTTGAAATCTATGGTATATCGATATGATTGATTAAATAACTGTCAGTGTAGCAAAATGTAAAACAGTAAGAGAGCATTAAGATTTAAGATACGTAGCTAACTCTAGTAATCGTCATTCCTGTTTTAATTTTAGAGAGTAAAATCACGAATAATCTATACACGGTGTGTATGTTTTGAACCACTCTAGATAAATCATAGTCATTCCAATTGATCACACTCATCCATAGTCAACCTATTTGAATAGATATTAACTAAGAAGGTAGGTATGTTGTATATGATACACATACATATGTGAACTTCTTTAAGGAGTGCACAAAACAGAGTTTCGACGCTTATGAATCGATATATGGCTTGGTTAAGAGTACTCTTTAAACCTAGGTAACATTCCCAATTGGGAATGTATTTGGGCTTCTGTACATTCCACCAATAAATTTTCACAAGCGTCAATATACCTTTGTTATTTAAAATATTCTTATATCATTTCAACATTTATCATTAATGAGACAGCCAGAGTACTAACTTCATGTAATAAAAATCGAATCGTCCAATCCATATCGATCTAAAAAACGATATTGAAAAGAAATATATTGGTAAAACTTATCTGTGTCTATGATATTTGTTTATATGTTTTTTGCTTCAGTTAGGTAGGTATATTTGTATATGTGAATGAATGTGTATACATATGGGCAAATGTGTATATGTATGTATTTATATATGAATGTGTATTATTTTTATTACGTAAATATATAGCTATAATGTTTGTTTTTTACTATTATTGTAAAATAATATTTTTGTTTGTAATTTCTATCACTATTGTATGCGGTAAACCAAAAGATAAACAAATAAAAGAATTAAAACAATTTAATAATTTTTCCTACTTTTCATGTTTTTTTTACCGTTTAGTATCCGGTCGGATAATATGAAAAAACAGAACTAACCGTATACCGGATACATAATTTTTGTCTCTAGTTAAGATGTGAATTCTGCACTGGGAAGTAATAATAACATAATGCGTGTTACTTCTTTTATCTGACATGTAAAATCGGTGCTTAGAGCGGAGGCAATTTATTATATTTATGCCCATAAATTTTGAATAAAAATAATATTTGAATTTTATTTTTAGAATATTTTCTGAAGTCGGTATTATAAAGATTATAATATAGATAAGGCAACATACATGTACCTATGTACACAAAATGTTTTTTTATTTACAGATCTGTCAATATAAAAAAATACAAAAATATTTACAAACATATGACATTAGTTGGACGAGATCGTAATTGGGCAACAAGCAAGCAAAGAAGGTAGACATCTGTATTTCTTTATCTTCCTTGTTGGTCCTTGATAATGATCATTATTGAGAATTTTGATCATCCTCCATAGTACCCTGCTTTTTGCCTTTTGTAGCCTCCCTCACATGATTAGACAGACCACCTTGTTGGTATGCGACCCCTATTTGTTTTTTCTTCAAATTCACCACAACAAAATTCTTTCATACAAGATTCTCAGATTTACTGTAGTTTTTCTCCTTGAAATATATCCAAAATAGCTTCAAAAGCGTCTTTGACATAATCCATATTTTTCACACATGAATTTCAATCTTAACTTTTGATAACTTGTTTGTATATAACATGCAATTATTCTGCTGGATATCTCACTTCGGGGGAAAACTGTGAAAGTATGAAAGAATTTATGATTAAATTTATTTCAGTATAATTAATTACTTTACTAATTGAAACTCAAAAAGCTTACGTTATTTTAACACTTAAAAATTAAGTATTTATTTATAAAAATAATGGAATCAATAACACGTTTATCAGTATAAGAATATTAAATTACAATACGAATGAAACACTTACCTAGTAGGTACTTCCAAAGTAGAATTAATTAAGTAAATGGAAACAAGTGTTTCTATCTACTCGTATTTCAAATTATTGATCACATGAGAGACGTCTTTCGACTTATCATGTCATTAGCAATCATCTCTTTCGTGATCAATAATCTATAGCAGAAAGAAAGACTTGCTTCATATTACCTGATTATGGAATTCTACTACGTGTGCACCGACACAATTAATAAATTAGAAACACAAAATAAAATCAATCAGAAACCACGATTGGAGAATCACGTCTACACAATGCAACATTGTGTAAAAACAAATCGGAAGAAGTGAGAAAGGTGTCCCAACGCTTACGAATTGGCTCTAGGCTGGCTTAAGTGATCACTTTCGGTGTCCATGGACAACGTTCACCGATTCCACTATTCTCATTGTCAAGATTTAAGGTCCACCAATCGAGAGACGCTTTATGCAAACCTTAGAAGCAACCACCTTTTTTGGATCTCATTTTTCAGATCTCAAATCAAGGTTTCTGATTGGTTTTGTCATCTGCAATACACCGTTCCTATGACAACGATATCAGAGCGCAAGGAATGTCGTGGGAAGAGGTGACGCAATTGGCACAGAGACGCTCTGAATGGAGGAGGCTGGTTTCTGCCCTGTGCTCCCGAGAGGAGCGTTGAGGGTGATGATGATGATGATGATTTGTCATCTGCACACAAATCCGGTAAAACAATTTAAAAAATAAGTAAATATTCTAAACAAAATAAGAGTTTCATTTTTAATAATTCATCAGTTGATTATTCCAACAGAAAAATAATTCCTTAAGAAACCACTTTTAAAATCAACTTTTCTCAATAATTAATAAGTGTAAAATTTACATTCTTACCAGGTGAATTTTAATTAATAAAACTCTTCATGTGCTTATACGGGTACACTTAACTTGTAACAAGAGGGCTAAGAGATGCGTGTTATAGGTAACACTATGCTTTGTTATAATATGTAGGCAAATATAACATATAATGCTATAGGTTATCATGCCACAGTGTTATATTATAAGGCTATGCCATGACTTCATAATATTGGAAACTGTCACGTGAACGTCACGTACACGTCACTGAAAGTTGTAATAACACACAAAACACGCCTTCGAAATGGAGCTTACTACGAACAAAACCCTGGTTCTACGAATTTTATTTATTTAAGTATTTGTAGAAAGAAATTTATTTAGGTAGATACCCACAATTTCATCAGTCCAGTCCAAATATGAAATAAATTAAATATTTTTTTTAATTTGTTTAATTTAGCTTTAATTGTTTTATCAGCTTTTTTTTATTTTTATTATATTTGAAGTTGTGATAGATGTTATAATATTATGTATGTATGTATGTATGATGAGTCCAAGTGCCTGCATAAACGAGCCCTAGGGACAATTAAACAATAAATATGCCTAATCACTTCTGGAAAACATTTTCTTCATTTGAAGGTATACCACGTGCTTTTATATAACAATACGGAAGTTATTTCTTTAAATTTTTAATTATTTTTATTTTATTAATTTCACTAGACACCACAGATTCGACAATGGATAATACAATAACTAATTCAAATATTTACGTCGCCAATTAAAGTATCTAAGCTTTGAACATTTTAAAAGCACAATAAAGTAAAATAATTATTGAAAGAGGAAGGAGAACTACAATACAACTAAGTCCAATATTTTATATATTTTTTACGTAAATTGGCAATAACATTTCGTGTGTTCTGTAAATACATGTTTTCGTTAAGCATCAAAAATAAAAATAAAAAAAATCATTCTCAATTCAGCAATTATTAGGCATGCCACCCAAACTGAATATCAGTTTTCATAAACAAGGAAAGGACGACAGGCAAGTTTATCAGAGGTTTAGTTATATAATCCACTACCTAACTGCCAATCTTTTAGTAGACGCCACGATGGTATAGATGGATAAGTAGGTACTTAATTTACACGGTATTTTCTGTAATATTAAATAATGTGACTTACAAAAATAGAATACGAATCTTGGCCTACTGTTAGACTTAACACCATGACATGTCTTTTACTGCAATAGTGTATTTAGGTATGTGAAGTGTGTAAGTATTCATAAGTACCTACCTACTTATATAATACGTCATGTCGTCCTTCAAAATGACAAGGTAGGTACCAAAAATAATAAATTGAATAAATAAATAATTTTAAAAAGCGGCATCCCTCAGAAAATCTAAAGTAAAAATTAATGTTTGTGTCTTTCATATTCTCAATGGACAAAGTAATTAGACAAGACTAAAAATAATACACTCCATAATTGATCTAATAAGAGTTTTTTGTTATGGTTACATTCAAATATACTAACCTATATAAATTTCAAGTTTAGGAAATAAAACAATCAAACCGAATATAGTCTTTGATTCATGAAATTCCTGATTTTTTTTCAAATTTGAATGATTTTACTATTGAGGAATTATTTGATTTTTTAATACTCTTTACACCGTTTTTGTACGAAATAATCTACGATCTATTTTTTCAAAATTAAGCAGGGTTCATGCTTTTAGGGATAATTTGATTGGTCTGGATATTAAAACACAGTATGTATACCTATATTATGCTCTTTTGATATATCCTAAATAAAAACATAATAATTATAACAAAGCAGTCAAAAATCATTACAATAATAGACAATGATAAAATAAGCATAGTAAAATAAAATAAAAAATACTTTAACATAAATATTTTTTAAGTAAAACAAAAGACAAGTAATTTTACATTTTTTATTGTTTGCAATTCAAAGGTGGCGCGTTATTCTAAGAAAAAAATAGTAATCTCTTTGAATATTTGACATCCACCCAAATATTATAATGAATTCATTTGGATAAACTATTTGCTTCATCTAACAAAATATATCCAGCTTGCAAAATACTAGGTACAGTAAATTAATATTTTCATTCTGATTTGGGTAACTTTTCAATAATAACCAAATCAAAAAATATAAACCAACCTTTTACGGGATTCTCGAAAACGAAAACAAGAGTGAAAATATTATTTACCTACAAAGTCGAACACCTTAAATTTACCTAATATAATTCGATTATTTTAATATCTTCCTTCCCTAAAATTAATTATTAAATTTTTACCATTGCCGGTACTGCTGTCCTGTCACTGAAGTCTTATAATAAAATGATGTACCCACCAAGAAACTCTAAATTAAGAAGAATATCTCCTCTTTAAAAGCTTTAATCCTTGTACTACAATAATGGAAGGTAAAATAAAAAGTAGTAGAAGTATGAAGAAAGGTTTCATTATAAAGGCTAGTGCAGATTTTACTCGAAATTGTTCAGGAAATATACATTAATATTAACAAGAAATACTTTGTGCAAAAGGGGATGAATCGAAAAACACTATTTTTCATGAAGGCCTAAACAAACTCGGCTCGGTGGAATAATATACGAGTCTTTTGTTTCAGCTGCAAGCGGAATTCAAAAATAATTCATGTACCTAGTTTATCTACCAAATTATTATTTTCCGCGACGCATATTAAATAGTGATTAATGTAAAGAATCGATTTTGCGATGAGTCGAATCATCCCTATTTTTCTTTTTGCATACAGTTTTTTTTATTGGTATTGGTGATGCACCTAAATGGAAATAACTTTCACCAATTATAATTTGAAAAGTTTAGGTTAGTTGGAAGAGATCGCGTCTTTGAGATAGTGTCCACTGCATATTGAATTATTAAATATGAATATTAATACTTTTTCATATAACTTCTATTTTCAATGTGCTGTAAATAATATACCGAAATAAATTTTATAGTTTCATAAGCTCATTGGATTTAGTTTAATTTTGCCTGGGAATATAATAATAATAAGCATTGATTATTAAAAGCTTAATTAATTGAACGTCAAGATTAAAATTTCTTACGCACTTTACTGTGACCGTAACTTTTAATTTATCTGTGGATGTTATGTAAACTGTATCTATTCGTAAACCACCACGTGTTTTTTAAGTTTTGTCTTAAACATTCGCCAGCCATTCTGAGTCTTATTTTTTAATGACTGAAGACAACAGCTTGTAGGTTCATTATATGCAGTTTCTCCACTGGCTACCTCGCCTGTGGGAAATACTGTGATGTTATTCATATTTAGGTATGAAAAAAGTAAAATACAATATGGAAAATTTTATTATAAAATTCATTAAATATTATAATTTTATTAAAATATTTTAAGAACCATCTATAGATAATCTCAATAATTCGTTTATCACGAATTTCATACTTTACTGAAGTTCGCATCAAACAAAATAGAGATAAGCGATTCGAGTATGAAAACCAACAAAACACATTTGCTTTGAACCAATTTTCAGAACTGAGTTTCCAATTTCTTGCAAAAGCTTCACTAATTTTCCAATAGATGGCAATACAGAATTGTGAAAAGATTCGAACCTATTTTGCCGCCATCCATTAATGTGTTTTCACGTTATGGTTCAAACCATGAATTTTCAATACTGAATTTCAAGAGTTTCTTTTACAGTTACTGTCAAATGTTTCAACAAATTTCGCAAGATGGTTATGCAGAGCTTCATTTTAGCTGCAAACCTATTCAAAACTGTATGAAATCATAATATTATTATGTTTTCCGACTTTATGGTATCAAAGGTTCAAACCATTTATTCACATGTAAATTTCAATAGAAAGTTATTCAGTTGTTGCAATGTACAACGTTTATAATATTCGCTGAAACTAACTTTCTATAACATCATAATTCACTCGATGTCGGGTGCCTTGCCGGAAAAAAAAAGAAAGAAAGAACTTTCTATAAGATTCAAACATTTTCCTTTAGATGGCATTTTTAAATTATTGGCTTATTTTTTACTACAAAAATAAAATATAAAAAATAAATAATGACACCGTTTATGTTAGTATTATTGTACAATCGTGTTTGACGTTTTTCAGAGTACCCGGGGAAGAATTGAAATTTCACTCTTTTCCGCAAGTTTTCGAATGTCCTGGACAGATGTTCGAAACAATAAATAGGTACATTTTGTATCTTTAATTAAGCGATGAGGTTTGCCATCTTTGTTGGCACGGAGAGAACAGGCTCCCTTTTTATGACGAAGGCTTTTAGCTTACTGCGAAAGGTGCGTAAGTTTGTATTCGAGTTTAGAATTTAAGAAAAACGCTTAAAAGAGGTTTTTTATATGTCAACCGAATATAACTAAAAAATAATTAAAGTAAACCTCATCACTGTATTGATGAATGTGGTAGTTTGATGTGAGATGCACTATCAAATTAATAACACGAATTAGCATGAAAAGAAGATAGGTACAATTCAATAGTGAGTGAGCGAATTTATCGCTAAAGGTATATTTGCCCTCTGTCCATAACTAACCTAGATTCTCGTGGTATTTATTTAATTATTTAATCAACAGAACACTACAGACAAAACATACATATCTAATACAACCAAATATTATACAAGATCAGCCAAGAACGAGAATCAGCCAACAACGAGCTAACTGGATTGGCCACAACATCAGGCACCCAGGACTACTCATAGCCATCGCGGAGGGTAAGACCGACGGGACAAATGGCAGAGGCCGACCAAGAGACGCATATATGGACCAACTGAAGAGTGATATGAACTGTGGCTCATACGTAGAGCTGAAAAGACTGGCGGAGAATAGAGACGAATGGAGAAGAAAAACCAAACTCGTTGCAGACCAATCCAATGGATTGTAACTCATTATATATAGGTATTATACAAGAAAAGAAGTACTCAGTGCAATGTCATCTTTATAAGTGTTCAAATATTAAATTAATTATTTTAATCAAGGCCCATTCGGTTATCCCCTGTCCCCCCCCGGACCATACATATTAAAATAACAATAATAATGAAAAAAGAATACACAGAAGTAGAAATGAATATAAACGAAATATTTATGATAAAAGTAAGGATTCAAGGAAATTGATAACTTATGAGCTAATTAACTATCTTTTGTGCGCGGGATCGCTCTGAATGGATGAGTCTTATTTTTACCCTGTTTATGAGAGAAGCGGGTTAAAAGGGAAATGAATAAACAAATGAACCACATTTGCCTACATAATAAAGCACCTTCCTGGAAAGGAAAGCGTTGTAACTTTTAATAAAGTTGTTTTCCGTTAATGCCTGGGTACAATGCAATGCACACTGCAGGAAAAGCGTGATATAATCATATATATACGTATGCATACAGTACTGGTATATTTGAAATAAGTATTCCATTAAACAAATTATCACATCGTCATACATAACATTGTGTGTAAACAGGTCTTTACATTAAGGGAAAATGTGCAGTTATCGACCCATTATGAGATAATCGAGAAAATT
Organism: Athripsodes cinereus; assembly: GCA_947579605.1. Classification (NCBI taxonomy): domain Eukaryota; kingdom Metazoa; phylum Arthropoda; class Insecta; order Trichoptera; family Leptoceridae; genus Athripsodes; species Athripsodes cinereus. The sequence continues at coordinate 18,971,340 of OX388318.1, read as the reverse complement.
GATTTAAAAGAAGATCTAGGAACCTGCATAAGTAATAGAAATTGTAATTTTCTACAACAAAACGTATGTTTTTTGACAATTTTAAATTGTGTTTTATATTTTTTACTTTTTTATCTACTATATCAGTGAACGTTAAATTATCTTTTTTTGATAATGTCTAACATAATTGTTAATAAAAAGAAACTAAATAAACTAAATCAAGGAAAATTCGAGATTATAGTTATAGTGTATGAAAATTTAGTAGGTTTATAACTACTTATCGCATTTTTGACGCAAATTTTGACGATGATTTTGAAACTAAAGGCGGTTCTAGATGATTGTTCACTACTAAGCTATAAGGAACTTAAAATTCATAACGATAATAGTAAAATGATCGAATTTACGAATCTACATAGTTCTACCGTTAAACCTACTTAGAGTATTTACAACACTTATAATAAGTGTGTTTATTTGTAGGTATATTGTATCGTAATTAACTTTGTTACACTTCATTCTAAATAATATAATAAAATTAATGATGTTTATAATTAATTAAAAAAATAAAAGAAATTTTGTATTTTCCCCTTAAATAACTTTATTTAGTTAGAACGTTTTTGGAACTACTAGCTTCACGAAACATTCAAAAAATTAATTATATTTGTTGTTAAATGCTACTTGGCAGTTTTTCCACAAGACGGTGCATCTTAAAAAAATTGTCTGTTATTATTATTACTATAGTCTTACTATTGCATGACTCCGGACTCCGAATTCGCACCATCATGTGCTGATCTATTCAAATATCTACACTGCACACTTCACAGTAAGCAATATGCTCGGGTCATTAACGTGAAGCATATTGGCAGAAACCGGACTTTCTTGATTATAAACGAAAGGTACCCATCACATTTAAGTATTTTTTTTCAATATTGAAGCTGTGAATATTTATTCTATTGTTTACCCTAAATTACGATTATAATGTTGTTGCTTTTCTCGTCCTCGCGGCATATAAGTATTATTCTGCAGTAGGTACCCAAGTGGCGCAGTATTATTATTATTATAGTACATGTGCACTACGTATAACGTAAGGAGGTATTACCACATCAATACGTGTGCAGTAATGTGCATTAAGGGTGGGTAAAAGTGGTAATCACAGTTTTTTGTTACTTTTGTTCATCTAAATGTACAAAAGAAAGATGTGAAAAATGTTGTTCTAATGTCTGGTCAAAAGTAGTGAACGAACAAACAAATATGTGCTTTTGTATAGAAATTGGACAGATGCATTTTTTTAAGTAGAAGACAAATCTTTGTAAATTAAGAAATTCAGCAATGAGGCAGGTACACCAATATCTTATATTCTTATGTGCTGTTAGACTATTAGATACTATTTGTAGATGAACAGAATATTGCTTCAAAAACGTTATTTCCATGTTTCCATGTTTATTTATTACGTTATAAAGAGATGATAAAAATTAAGCTTTGAAGTACAGATTTCATCAATGTAATTATTGTTCTTTTCATATTCTAATTAAGTATTTAATAACAACACTAGAGTGCTTGGTAAACTAATTAAGTATGTAAGTATGGTGTTGTTATAAAAAAGATGCATAAGATGGATATTTTTATAGCATTTTATATAATATACAACAGTGCTTTATGAAAAAATAATGTAGAACACACTATGATGCTTCTTCATATTACAACTTAGGTACAGGTAGGTACGGTTAAATGCTCATATTATGAAAGAAAATTATATTACTAACGTGAGATGTACGTTGTTCGCAAGGAATATGAGTTCAGAACAAGTTTTTATAAAAATAATTAGAACAAAGTGTTGGAGAATACACGCGCAGTAAAAAATTGTTAGAGTTTGTGGTGAAGTAACGGATATTCACGAGCATGAATTTAAATTGGAATCCTATTATCTCACGCTACTATCCTGTCGTCTCTTTGCTGACCTCTTCAAAACATTGCTCTTCAATCATAGTTTTATTTAAGTGAATACTAACCTTCTGCTCTCATCATCAGGATAACGTATCTTAACGAAAGCAGAAGTCGGCTCATTATTAATAAAGTCAATGTGGAAGTTCCAAACAAAAGTGTTTTATTTTTATATATTTAACATGAATACATATCTACCAAGTACAGTTATTAATTACAGTATTATTTATTTATTTATTCTTCTCTGCTTTAAACAACACGAACCCACTCTAGTCTTAAAAGTTGGGCAATGTCATATGCCTATATCCTTTAAGGTCTTGCTTTACCTACTTATTTCGCCCTTTTATAGTCTTTCCTTAAAATTTAAGGGATTTTTTTGCCACCAGTTTATATATTTACAAAACAAAATTTCTGCAAAATAGTATTTTTTTGTCGATAAAAATATGTAAGTAGCATGGTTTTATCAATTTACATATATAATGTAGATGTACTGAAAACACGTCAATAATATCTTTTTCCATGTTCGCAATCGAATCGTTTAGGGCACTTTGATAATATATTTCTGTTGATGTAATCAGACAATATTTACATTGTGTTGTAATTCAATCAATATTGTCATTGCATCGATTTTGTTATTATATCCACTGTATATTTGAACCAACTAGGAACATAATATATGTACCTATATTATTTACATAATAACGATTATATTTTTATTGTTTTTGGGTTTAAAACATTGTAGATGGCATTGCAAATGGCCTCAATTAAGGCAACGAATATATTATATTAAACATATGTATGTGAATTTCCCTTAGAAATGTGAGATTCAAAGTTTCGACACTTATGAATCGACACGAGGCTTGGTTTAGAGTACTCTCAAACAAAGCTCAAGGTTTACATTATTTTAATTCATCTGTATTATGCTTATGACATATCTTGTCAAATATATATTATTTATATGCCTATATGTTAGAAAAGTTGTTTTCGCAGAGCATGTTAAATGTATAAATATATAGATATCATTTTCTGGGTATTCTATGTACAATAGTCTTGAAATAACTTTTTAGTTGGTCTAGAAAGAAATTTGGCTTCTGCTTGACCTTCATGCAGGATTCAATTTGATATCAGCTGGGGCGTAGAGGGGCGATGGCAGGCTTCAGCAGGAAGGGTGTCGTGAAGGCAGCAAAGATCGGTGAACAACGACTGCACATATGTAATTATAATATGTAAGTTTTTCTCTACGTGACAATAAAAAAAATAAGATTTTTTTAATGGGTAATACAGGAAATCGCTAAATTAGGGGTGTTAAATGTATTCTCTTTTCGTAATGTTTTTCGAATTTTCCCCTTTTACAGGACATTCGAAAAATATTACTCCAGAAAAAATTTCAATTACTTATACTAACTTCAATTCAACTTCAAATTCTGTAACCACGATGCTCAGAAAGGGTTTCAACCTTTGATGTTAATTGATGTTGGTTTTTGGATGTATGTAATTTAATGTCGATGTCTGTTGCGCATGATGAATACATCGAAATTACAAAATTGCTTTGAACGTATTATGATGCTACATACGTCTTCTCTAGATAGATGTTTTATTAGATTCGCTTTATTCATTATAATAAAATAATAAAATTATAGTTTATCTGTCTACTTTTTTAAAGTATAGATTTTTATTAAGTAATAAAGAGTATTCTGTGTTTTTATCTTAAAATGATTTAAGATGAACGATGGCGCATCTTTCTCTCCTTCGTACATTTCCTCAAAGCTTAAGTATATTATTTGACAAATATAACGCTCAGCAGCCTAAGTCAGATTGCTCGCACCGTCAGTAACGCTACATTATCTCCATGGTAACAACGGCGCAATATTAGCAATCTCCATTGTTACCATGGAGATAATGTAGCGTTAGTGACGGCGCGAGCAATTCGATTTAGGCTCGTGCTCTATTAACTAATTCTGTCCTCCGTACTTAGCATTGGTCCATCCATAACAAGATACATATGAGTGTTGTTTGGTATTCAAAAAGGACAAATCCAATAATGTTATGTTTTTAACTTGGCTTAACTTTTAGATTTACTTTGACTTAATTTTTTACTTTTTTAACTATTTAACTTAATTTTTAACTTTTTAGATTTATGTACTTTGACTTTTTTTAGAAAATTTTAACTTTTACTTTTTTTCTCAAGACTAATGAGACTGAAAGACTGATTTCTAGTATTTTGGGATTTTTACTTTACATATATTTTATGTTTTTAATTTTTTTTGACTTTTTTAGAAAATTTTAACTTTTGCTTTTTTTCTCAAGACTAAGACATTTCTGGTAAGATTGGAATCTTCGCTGGTCCACATTTTGAGTGTATTAATTGTTATCATATTGTGTTATGACTGCTTGAGTCATTAATATTGTAAAAAAAAAAACTAAATAATTTTATTTTTAACTAAATATTCTTTGTCTTGAGTTCTATGAAATAGCGTTTTAAAAACAGTTGAATATTAAGTAAATAAAGGTTTACGAAAAAAAAACAAAGCAACTCGAAGTTTGTCGAAATTCGGTTAGTTTTTGGGCTCTGACCCCCTAGACAAACCGTCCTTTGCGATCGACTGCAACCGAATTTTCGACAATAACGCATAATTACACGGTAGGTACATGTAGGTAGATTGTCGAAAAGTTCGTCAGTAGTCGATCGCTTAGTGCGGTTTGTCTACGGCTCCTGCTTACTTACATATATCTAACTGTAAATGGAATTGTCAAATTCACACTTCTACGTTCAATGCCAGGAGACTGACTTCAAATTATATATGAGCATTAACTGTAAACTCCTTTGCACATAATATAACAAATAGTAAACATTACTCTAGACATATAATATAGGTAGGTTTATGTATAATAATATCGTATGAAGACGTCTGCAACTATTGCTTCTCATTTGCATAGTAAATTGATGTAACATGTTAATTCATCATTCTGTCTTGTTGTTGTATTTCATCGAATATAGAATGTATGTATATCTATTATTATTATGTCATGATTGTAATCCCTAATGCCTAGTAGGTATCATATTGTTAAACGTATTATAGAAATTGTATCTTCTGTATTAATTATAATAATTGTTACCGATAACATACATACTATGTATTTATTTATTTTATTCTTCACTGTACATTGTTTACAATAATACAACTTAACATAGAAAATATCATTTATACAATTCAATGTACACAGGGAGAGTTTATCGCTAAAATGCGATGTCTTCCAACTAACCCGGTTATTAAAATAAAAAAACAAAACAAAACAAAAAGAAACAGACATAAATATACATATCTACAGTAATATAGTCGGCCGGTGTGGCGCAGAGGTAACGCTCTTGCCTTTGAGTCACGAGGTCCCGGGTTCGATTCCCGGCCAGGGCAAAGTGAAGAATGACCTTTTTCAAATTGTCCTGGGTCTGGGTGTTACATGTACCTATATGTGTGTAGTGCATTGTATATGTGTGTATCGTCGAGTTAGTACCCATAATACAAGATTCATCTTAGTTTGGGACTAGCTCGATCTGTGTGAATTGTCTATGTATGTTATGTTGTTATGTTATAAAATATTATAAATATAAAAAAAAAACAAAAATAGAATATAAAGCAAACAAATCGCTGAGTATTAGGTGTAATACCCGCCTTTTAAATGACAATCGAAAACTTATTAAAAATATTGTGAAACTTTTTCTATATCAAAAACTCGACACCACTATAAGAGTAACTACCTATTTATTCTTTCTTATCATCCGTAGGCCATTGATTTGGCGCTTAGAATCGTCAGGCAATTATATAAGTTTTATTTACAAACAACAAAATAATCAAATTATAACAATAATACAAAAAGATAAATAAAGAAATATCATTGAATCGAAGTTTTTTCGAGAGTAAAGATCCCAAAATGACTTCTCGTCAGTGTATGTAAAAAATAAATTGTAATAATTATATATATGAATTGAATCAATGCCAATTAGGCTGCACAGTCTCATTTAGCATTTCGTCGATAATAATATTTAAAAATAATATCATCCTGCACTGAGACCATTACAGCTTTTGGACAAGGCAATCTTAGCAGGGAAACTAAGGAAAAAAAAATGTTAATTAAAACAGCGAGGCAGAAAAAAACACAAAAATAATATCATCAAAAAGAAACAGAATCAATGGAGAGTCTCTATCCTGGCGGTAAAGTCATTGTATGTTATGTTGAAAAATCGACATGAATATTCAAATCATTAAAAAATTGTAGGTATAGCCTTGACGACAGCAAAGTTTGGTATTATGTTTGTTCTGCTACCAAGGTGGTTAAAAAGTTCTATCTCTCGTAGTGTACCCTTTTTATCCATAGAAATATTGACTTTATCGCCACGTCGCAAAAGCATATTATATTATTTGCTTGTGTTTGGTCAAAAGTGCATAGTCTACTTGCTGTAAAATACCTTTGATATGAAACACGTTCTGTCAAATCATTAGTAATAATAATTGTAGTCATTAAGTTTTCATTGTTTTGTATCTTGTAAAATTGTCCACTTGTAATATTTTTTTTGTAATCAAAGGCAATAATGCCGTAAATAAATAAATAAATAAAAATAAATAAGTGAAAAATAATTGTAAATAAATTAAAATGAATAAGTACCTACCTAAATACTCATGTATTGATAGAAAAGTAGAATATAAAACGTACTTACCTACCTATTATGACAAAAGTACATTGGATGGTTTCTATCCAATTTCGAATAAAATGAAACCGAGTGTTTTATAATGATTGAATAAAAAATCGATCAAACACTCACAGCGTGCTGTATCATTTACATTTTTGATTAAGTTCATACTGTGTTTCCAATTTAAAATGAAACCATTTTATTTAACAGTATTGTTCTCGTATTATTAATAGATATTGAATGAAATTAGCAATAAGAAATTAAATATTAATTTTCAAAAATCGACAGCTGGTATAGCATCCCGACATTTACCACAATTGGGATAGCCAGTAGACCGTGGGTGTCAAAACAAAGACATTTACATTCTATTCAGCGATGAGGTTTGTCATCCAAAATAACATCCTGAATGTTTAATATTTTTGCTGTCACAGAGAGGACTGCTAACGTATTTATTACATGCAGCTGGTCTGGTGGCTACTCCACTTATGGAATCAGCCGTGATAGTAGTAGTAGTATTAACACCAAACCTACTTATGTACATAATGGTTCATTTTTAATCTTTTTCACTTTTCAATGTTGTAAACTTTTATTCCTGTAAGGGGAATGTCTTGTGATTTAAAATTCTACAGTTTAATAGTATTTTATTTCACCGTTGAGATCTGGATGACTCGATAAGGTGGAAAAATGTTGGAAAGTAAGAAAAAGTGTGCAATGAATACACGAAATACAAAGCAGAGGCGTTATCGTACCTTTAATGGAAACTTTGACTTAATGAAAATAATAATTTAATTAATAGATAATAACTTAATGTGTTATATGATCTAAGTGATAAATTTTATTATAATGATCTCTAATATCTAAAATGTTAAACTATTCGTAGCATTAATTCAATTTTGAGGGTCAAATATGTAATAAATGTGTTTTTTTAGTAATAAGGTGTGAATATAGGTAATATTATTAAGTTGTAAATTTTATTTAAATAAAAATATTTAAATTTGATAAAAATGGGAAACTTGATTATAAACTTGTTAATCTTTTTGTAAATATTATGGCTACAAACAAGTAAAAATGTCGTAATAGAAGAATTTAGGTAGTTTCGTTTTTTTTACGTAAATGAACGAATGTTATGTATAACGCAAGAATTAGTAAAGAAAATTTTACGTTTATTATATTCGACAAAAATATTAAAATTTAAAAATAATTATTGTTCGGTGATAATGTGTCCTTGAGAAATAAGGTGTCCATTGATGACAAGGTACCTATTCGAGAATAAGGTACCCATTCGACGATAAGACACACATCTTTACGATGTCTTATTTTTTCAAGAAAGGTAGGCAGACTGAAAGGCAGATGAATAAAGAAATTTGATGTTCAAAGAATAATACAAGACGTGGTGTGATTAAAAAGTTATGCCCTCATTTTAATCAGAACCTATGCAAGAAATGTTACCCTTCTTTTTTCTTCTTTTCGTCCTTATTTATAAAAAGAAAATAAAAGGCAGAGAAAACAGTATATTCAGCCTCTCTTTGTTGCCTATGTTGTAAACAGTAGGAAAAGAGAGGATGAACATTCTTTTGCTTTAAGTGGAGCATAGTGTAGACGCAGCAATAAAAAAATGTTAAACTAGAAACTTATAGTGCATGAAAGCTTAAATTTTAAATACTTAGTTCCGCCTCTGATCTCTAATACAAGTAAGTAGTAGAAGGAAGATTTTCAAAGGAAACATAATGACGTGTTTTATCACTTTCTTAACAGCCCTTATTTAATGTACTTTGGCCCTTTTATGAGCTACTTTCAAAATATGCACAAGTCCTTTTTTTATTACCAATCCTTTCCAAGAGTGAAAAACTCATTGCTGCTTAGAGATTTAGTTTATATTATAGTATCATGCTTCACTTTTATGGCTATTTTATATTATCACAGAACATCAAGAGAGTATTAACCTAAGAGATTTTTTTGATGAGCGCCCACACAATGTCTAAACATAAGTTACACAACCATACATGAAAGTTTTACGTTTCCTATTCTATGTTGTGTGTAATTATAATTATTTATTATAAATTGATTATCTATCAAAACATTTGTTAATTCATTGTTTACTGAATTACTTCAGATAGCAGTTGAATTCTATAATGGATTTATACAGTTTCGTTTTTTAATACTACTTTGCTCTCATTTGTCTACGTTATTTCTAAGGGATATACGAAAGATGAACGGTGTTTTTATTCAATTAATTATTTTCAGATTTTTTTTATTGATCATCATCATCATTTGGACAAGGACGACTCCCACCAGGAAACCCCCTAAACGTTTGAAAGAACAGCTGGGCCTCCACATCGCAAGAGGACCTTCCTGCATGAACAAACCTTTGGGTCTTATAAAATATTAAGAAGAAGAAGAAGAACGACACTTTTTTTAATTAATGAGGTATCGTTTGTCTTCTGACTACCACACCTGTGTGATATGCTGTGATGTTGTAGTATAAGTAGGAGTAGTCTTTTAAAAGTATTCGGACTAATTGCGTGTAATGAATACATAAATAATGTCATAGACAAATTTAATTAACACGTAACACATAACACATAATTAGATTGGATTTTAATATTATTGGCATATTATATTGTCATACCAAAATTTAAGATGTAAAATAATATGTTGCTCAGGATAGGCACAAAATTTGTCTTGAAAACGCATACATACAAAAAATATTTGTGAAACAAATTCCATACATCATAATCACATGACAATATTATCAAAGTTTTTGATTATGATTATGGTATTTAATTTCATTTTCGGAATTTCTAGCAGACTAATTATAAGTCAGATACGCTTATAAGGTGGTAAATATATATTATGTCTTTAATTATTATTTTTTTTACATCAAAACATAAAGAAAATATAAAGAGATAAATATGCTACCTATTACAGACATTTTTGGTTTTTAACCGATTCAGCCGCAGATCTAGACCAGCCTTATACCGCAAAGCACTCTTAAAAACCCAAGAGAGCACCAAAATAATCCCAAGAGTCCAACTGAACCGCGTAAAGATGCGAAGAGCATAATTCATCAACATTTTTATAGGGACCCAAAATTAATCAACGAAATTTATGTTATACCTATATTAAGTTCGTCGGTCGCCTGAAAGTAGAGTCTCGGACTCGTGAACATGAGGTTCGTGGTTCGATTCCAGGTGCCGGCAAACTCCCCTTTCACGATACAAGCTTTAAGCTTACTGTGAAAGGTACATATATATGGTTGTATTTGAGTTTATAACAAGAACACATATTTTTTTTAAATGAGAATATTGTTAAAATTTCAAGTAAAAGCTATAATAGTTTTTATTTAACTTATTATCTGCAAAGTGTGCCCTCGGGGTGATGTTTTCGAATTGCAGTAGATGTGTACGACAAATAATATTATGTAGATATGTACTTGCAAACAAACCTAACACCCGAATTCATAGTCGTTTACTTGAGTAATACTTGGCCGAGGAGCACTCAAGTAAAAGGCAATACTCAAAATGTGGATGCATTCTATAGACAAACACTGCTCCTTTACTTCGCTAAGCTAACGCTTGAGTCGTGGGGAAAATGTTTTTGTGGCGAAAAGTATTGCCAGTACCTACTTAAACAAAATGTATTTTTAATAATGTTTTAAAACATAAAAAAAACACGGTTTAACTCTATATTTTTGTATAATTCTTCGATTAGTACTTTTAAAATATTGTTTTGTAACATTTTATAGTATATTTAAACATAAAATGATAGTTAAATGTACAACCTCATACTATTTTTATATTATAGAAAAAGAAGTATACATACATCACTACATTTAACATAGCCTCAAAAATCACAAACGACAAACCGTCGTCGTTCCCCGTACCTACTTAAATTTATTGTTCTATGGTTCCCCGTCGTCGGTCCCGTTGTCTTGTTTTTTTTTTGCGTTTCAGATTATAATATATGTAATATTATAGCTTAGCGAAGTAAAGGAGCAGTGTTTGTCTATAGAATGCATCCACATCTTGAGTATTGCCTTTTACTTGAGTGCTCCTCGGCCAAGTATAACTCAAGTATACGACTATGAATTCGGGTGTAAGACTTTTCGACTTAACTAAGTAAAAGAATAGGTGGGTAGTATAGATAGATATTTTATATCGAACTTTAAGGTCATGTTGAATATACTGTTTGCTGTGAACATTATTGTCCTCCTGGGAGTCTGAACGTTTGTGTGTATGTTTGCTTTGTTAAATAAACAAAACAAATAAAAACTAAAAAAAAAAACATAAGAGAAATAAAAAATATACGAAATACACATTTTTGTCGGAGAATATTATTTATCTTCGTAGTTAACACAGTTCAATAAATAGGCTGGCCGAATATAAAGTTAAAAAAATTAAATTAGGTATGGTTTATGAGTTGAAACCTATTTTTTCGACCTGGTTTTCCATCATAAACTTAAGTTTGTGCTGCAACTATTGAAATAATGTAAAAATATCAATAAATACCTGATACTTATATATTTTTAAATGCTACAAATATTCTATCACTGAATATATGAATTATGGTTGGTAAAAGGTTGCTTGAAGAGTATTTTAGCAGAATGAGCGGAATCAAGAGAAGTGTTGTCGATAGTTTGCGTGTAAATAAATTGTTATGGTTTGGACATTTGGAGCGAATTGATGATGAAAGGATGACAAAGAAAATATATTTATCTGAAAGAGGGGGTGTACAAAAGTTCGGACCTCTGAGAACTACGTTGTTTGACCACGTGGATCAACTTCTCAAGAATGGTCGCGCGTTAAATATGAGAAATGATTTTGAAAAATTGCATGAATGTGGAGTTAAAATATATGTTAAAATACCGTTCCGCTTCTCTGCCTACCCCACTTGGGATTCGGCGTGAGGGTGTAGGTAGATAGAAAGTTGTATTTTTTTAATTATCTTTACTTAGTAAGTGTTAATTGTGTCTCTGCACACGTTGTAGAATTCCATACACCGATGCTTTGATCTTAGACTGAAAACTTATTTAAAAAACTTTGAGATATTTTTTTTTCATTTCCACACAGAGTTGTATTATTTTTGATGATAGTGATGAGAAAAAATGAGGGTTTTCAAATTAAGTCTTTCCTGTGTTTCTAATGTTCGGTCTTCATAGATCTTTAATATTCCAAAACACTTTGTCCGTAAAACCTCCGTAGCAAAATTATTAGGTACTATTAAAATCAGACTCTGATTTGAGCCGTTAGACAGAAAAAAAATCAATTATACTAAGAGTTTAATGTTAATTAGACTTATTTGCAAGGTCTGCGGTCTGGAAAATAATATCCAACTGATCTTTATTTAAGTGGATATAATAGTTACCAAATTTAATTAAAATTTACCTCAGATTTTTTAAAAGAATTCGAAAATATTCAAAAATAATTACACCCATAATATCTACCTAGACTCAATTGAAACATAGAGATTCGCATGGGCAAATAATTTTTTACTTTAATTATTTTTTCAAACGATCACTATTAAATATTAAACATGTTAGAATATTCAAGAGACAATTATCAATAGACAAGTATTAATCCGTGGAGCACCCAGCGAATTGTCGGCGAAGAATTGGTTTCCCACCCTTTTTCCTTATTTTTCGAGTGTCATGTCATGTTCAGGCAGAAACTTTTCGAGTGTCATGTCATGTTCAGGCAGAAACTTTCGATCTTGAATTCAACAATGAAGCTTGCGACCCATCCTAAATGTCTTACTTTTTTGGAAGAATTGAGAGGACAGCTTGCATATTTACCTATTACATACACCTAGTCCGCTGTCAAACCCGTATATGGAATATGCTGTGATGGTATATTAGTAGTATTAACAATTTTAATTTTTTCAATCATACATATCTTACCAAAATAATGAAGTTTGAATATTGCAACAAATATTTCTTTGCCAACGTATCAAAAACACTCGCATGTGAAATGAAAATAACTTTTTTAGTAAGTGCCAAACACTTCACAAGTCAACTTTATAATGATCAAAAATCTTGATCATATTATATTATGTATCAGCATACAGTTACTCTGTGATAGGTATTTTGTGAAAAAAAACACTATCTCTGCGACTTCATATAAATATCTACACCATAAAAGCCATATTAATTTTATTATTGTTTAAAATTTAAGTGAAGTTTACTTGGTAAATCCCCTCAAGAACACTGTACTGTACAATGCATCAATTCTAAAACAATGTTTTATTGTTTAGCGTGGTGGTATTAGAAATGTATTTGGTTACTGCTATACCATCACGGCATATACCACAATAGGGGGTAGCCAGCAGACCAGCTGCATACAATAAACATGCAAGCTGACTTCTCCGTGCCGTATATAAAATCAAGACATTCAGGATGGGTGGCAAACCTCATCTATGAATTTAAGATGTAAAATGTCTTAATTTTTTCGAACACCTGCCTTCTAAAGGATTCTCGAAAACTTACGAAGAAGAGTGAGAGACCAATTCTTAACCGGGTGCTCCACGAGATACAAGTGTACATATTTGGGTTTATCGAAAATCCAGACTCATCATTTTAATACTTGCAGTTGTTAAGCATTGGGTTTAGATACAAGTAGACAGATATAATAATACCAATCAGATTTCACATAGGGAACATGCATGTGTGAGGAATATGACTAAATGTTATCAATTCATATTAATAAATATACGCTGATCACGAATATCCTAATAAGAAACCATAAAATAAAACTTTTCATTCATTATTTTCATTTTAAAAATCCATATTTTCTGTTATTGAATTAGTCCCGTGTGACGTCGCTAGGCGCTATTTTGTATTGCCACACATTTCACTCTTAGTACTGTTTGTAGCGCCTGATATTGTCAAACACTGCTCCGCCACGAGTGAACCTTTTTGCGGCGAAGTGTGAAAATTGCTTTTTTAAATGGTGATAAAAACCTTAAAAATGCACATTTAAAAATATAAAAAGTACCATAATTTTTCTAATTTTCTGTACTATTTTTTGGGTTGAAATTTTTTTTTTGTGAAAGTTCCCCATTTGAGAATCATGTTGCAACCAGTGATATGTTACAACTAGATTCGCAATGTCATACAAATATGTATTCTCTAAAAATGTGTACCCACCCGTCGAGGTACAATACCTGAGTAATATAATATATTCATCTCTTTTCTTTTGTATATATTCATCTCTATCTACCGGCTTTTGTCGTCTGTTATAATCCCCATTCTCATATTGTCTATCTCTTGTTATCTACAAACAATTTATATGTGTGTCACTTTTTTTCTTTTACGAGATTTAATTGATGGTACATGTTTGAGATTCATATTGCAAATCTAGGTATAACATATCACTGGTTGCAACACATTTGTGCAAAATATATTCGATAAAGTGAAAAAATATCCCAATATTTACGAGGTGGCATGATTGATGACTTAATGAGCAAGAGGTCGAGAATAAGGCCAAAGCGAAGATGGCACGAAGAAGTGAGACATGACATGCAGAACTGCAATGTTTTCCACGATAATGGACTCAACAGAACCAAATGACGAAATAAAACAAGATCTGCAGACCCCACCACCATGTGGGACTAATAAATGCCATAGAAGAAGAAGAGGTGTAACTTATTCGTTAGTTAATACGTTCACCAAATTCACGATATAAGTCTTAGAGTCTTAAGAATTACAATAGTACCTACCTATAAAATGTTTTAGTTGTCCGGGGCGCACTACAAGATCAGCCAATTTATTTGGATTGCCCACAAGCTCCACAAACTATTTGTAAAATTCATTTTTAAGGCGAACTTGCGCGCTTTATAACTATTTTTTTCGGGGTTTGGATTTCTTTTCGTTGAGTGTGCGAGAGTTCAGGGAGGGTGTCTCGGGGGCCCTGGATTTATCTGTTGTTCCATAGGGGAATTTGCTTTCCTACTTTCTTAATATGGTAAACGCTACTTTTGGAGATTGGATTTGTGGACTTTGGTGGGTAGTATGTTTTTATAGTTTTTGCATTTATTTGCTTTTTTGCATTTTTCGCGTTTTATACATTTTGCATTTTATACCTTTTTGCATTTTTCGCATTTTTACAATTTTTTGCATTTTATATATTTTATACATTTTAATAATTTTTTTACATTTATTTACATTTTTTACACTTTTTTACACATTTACATTTTACACATTTTTTTACATTTATATGTCTTTTATCATTTTAAGTCTCAAATTTATGTTTATTAGATTGGTAAAAAGGGGATCTTAATTGGTTTGTCTATTGTTGTCTTTTAATGTCTATACTGATTGTTTCAAATGTCTGATCCTTACTGAATAAATAAAATAAAATAAAAAAATAAATAAATCTAAGCAGTTTTTACTTACAAAGTAACTGTGAAAACAAATAAGCGAGCATCATAGAGGGCTTATATCATTTGAGTGGGAAGGTTACCTTTGAAAAGAATAATACAAAAATATTTCGTTAAGTCTTATCTGAATAAAAAAATATGACTTTATTATTTTATAACAAAGAAAAAAACAGCTGTTATAGTCTAATCGCCGGGAACTCGAATTATAATCCCCTCTTAAAATTATACACGGAAAATTGAGCTTTCTTGTTTTTAAAAATACCCAAATATAAAGTTCAGTGTCCTGTGACAAGCGTTAGGTTCTTTTAACACAATGCAATATTTGTCTCTGACTGGTTTGCTACATATTTAGTGTTTCGTTTTCACTCTAATGCGTGACGTAAAAATGTCAAAAGAATTAGATCAATACTGTGCTGACACTAGATAAGTAGAACCTTATGAAATCACTTTGCTATTAAAAAAAAATGTAAGAACTATCGCATTACTTTTAGGCCAATGTGTTTTTTTATTAACCAATGCTATGTAACATTATGTGACGTCGAAAAAAGTGACTGAATTTTTCGTTTATTTTTAAGACTTATGTTGTATTCTAATTGATTAATAGAATAAAATTTAATAGATGTGATGTATAAAAAAACCTATATTATAAAAGTTTGTACTTGAGACAACATATTTTCATAATAACTTCTAAACAACAACATATTACTACTACGTATTCTAAATTTGATGTTGATACAACTAAGAGACACACGTTTCATCGTGTTTGACTGTCCTTATTGTTATTATTTGGAGGGATCCCCAAGAGACGTAATGACATCCTTAACGACAGGATAGGTCTCTCCGTCCTCCTTCAAGTAATTAGAGCTTTAAATGAGACACAGACACAGCTTTTAAAAGGAAAAAGCTCAAGTCTTATTATTTTAAAAGGAAGCAAAAAGAGACTTAAGGTATTCAACTGTGTCTATGCAACAAAGAAATAATATAAGTTGTATAAATAATTACATACTTATATATTATTTTCTTTTGTATCAAATACGACATTTTTATTTCTGAATCTGTGTGTTCTTCTGATTTTTTCGTTTCTCTTTTCTTTTTTTAATAAACCTAGGTCACGAATTTCTCATTTACTCATTTAAACCATCATGGCATATCCCACAAGTGAGGTAGCTAGCTGACTAACTGCGTCTAATAAACATGCACGTCGTTCTGTTCATGCCAATAGATTTTTAAAAAATATTTAAATTTATATGAGATATGATATTTGATTATAAAGAATAGGTTTAAAATAGTTTTTACGTCAGTTATGAGACATTGAGCAACAATGAACAAACAAAAAATACCACATTTGTATAGAAAGAGAAGTGATTGATATTCAGAAATCGATTATGAGTAATCAACGTACTTTCATGAACACGGAGAAGTATTGTAGGTAAAAGCAAAGACATCCACTATACTAGATGATAGAACCAACAAATCAGTCTTGTTTCTATGACAGGGCTTTTGGTGTCGTAGGACCAGTCATCTGGAATTAAAAACTTCGTTCATGAGTAAATTTAATACATCGCTCTTCCAACATAATTTCCCCCGTCCTTGAGATCGATGCTCCATTAAATGTCATCAATAAATCATCGGATATACATACATTTATCTTCACTTATTTCTGTGCCATGTCAAGTCCCCCCGACGTTGGCGATCACTCCGGCAAAAAACTTCTTGTCCTGTGCTGCTCAAGTCATCCACTGTCCTCATTCCGGTCCACTTTCTAATGTTGCGCAGGCAGGACATCAGCTTTCTGTCTTCCTCTTTGTTGTCCTCCAATATAAGTCGGAGGAGACGTACATAAGTGAATAAATTAAAGGCTTGATTTGTGATGCATTCCTTTTGTTCAACCCGCAAGAGATGCGGTGCGAGAAGACTAATATAATAGATTTTTCACGACATGAATGTATGACGTTTTATTTTATTTGTATTCCGTAAGTTAGATGCGTATAACATGCAGGCTAAATCTAAAAATTCTTCACTGTCTACCTCGCATATGGAAAATGAAAAAGATAAATTCAATATTTTCAATTTTGAACACACTCTATATTTGAATATGAGTATTTTGTACGGGAAATGAAATATGTAGGTATAATGTTAAAAAATAATAATGCTTTTTTATTCAAGTGGGGTAAGCAAAAAAAAACTGTTATTATACTTAGTCATAAATATGCTTACATTTTTGACTTCCGTGTCGTCTTTAGGATGTTGTTTTCTCAGTAAACAAGTTATAAATATAAAAAAGTGAATTCACCTTACGTGCCTCATTCAGTATCATACCTTTCCGAGATCATATAATGAATAAATAAACGAAATGTAAAAAGGTGAATTTCTTTCATTGTATTTTTTATTTTTGTTATTGTTATGACGAAAAAAATACCAGAAGGTTTCTTTTTCGGGTACTTGAAACTGTATTTAATTTAATCTACGTGTAATTATATGAAAAATATTAAATATTCATTAATGTTGTAGAAATTATCGATAAAAAAAATCTCGTCTTCGGATTTTAAAAGAACAAGGGCTGGTAAAGCTATCGAGAATATTTTGGATGAAAAAAAAACAATAATCTTTTTCATCTATTACCATTGCGTTCAAACGAGTTGAAATCATTACATTACCAGGGAAGACAAATTGCATTTGGCGATCGAACTTTTCGACAATGTACATAAACTGTTATGGTACTTTTCAATGTACATAAAATATTATGTGAAAAACTTCGTGTGTAGTCGATCGCCAAATGCAATTTGTCTAGGTATCTGGTCTAATAGGCTATCGTCGAATATGCTATCCATTTATAACTATGTATACGTGAAATTAAAAAGATAACTGTCTTTGAAAGACAAGACATCTGTTGAAAGAAAACTTAACTCTTTTTTAAGATTTGACATATTTCACAGTAAAGGTTGAAGACTTATTGATAAACATACACATCCATCTTCTAATCCTTATCCTAGATGCATTTTCCTACAAGTATTTTGCCGAAGTATTTTATACAGAGCTTTAAGCCAAACCGAACCGATTCTTTCACAACAAAGATATTCTTGACACCTTGCATCGTAAGTTACTTTTAGAATTATAGATATAAATTTAACTTCTCATCTTGTATTTGAATAATACAAAAATGCATACATATTCTACATAGTTCTGTAAATTTCTCATTATTTCAAGAATACGTTATTCTTATGCTCAGCACTACATCCTTAAGACTCCGTTGACAAAAACAACTAAATTAATTATTCATAGCAACGCTGAAAGGATTCCAGGAAATAACATTATTATTTTATTCTTCTAGGTTCATTGGTCTTCGTCATACTTTTTTTTATTTGAAAATAACATAAATTATAAAATAGCTATGAAAGATAATAAGGAAACGTTTAGTATTGGATTTATTGATCTATGTAGAGTGAATCGTAACAATGCTTTAACTGAGTATAAAATAAATTTATCCTCTCCATGCCAAAAACATGAGAGACTTACTTTAATTTAGTGGTTTACCTCGTTACTGAATGGAAATTTACGAAGACCTTCCTTTTACAGGACATTCCAAAATTGAAATAAAAAAATTGAGAGACATTCTTTGACGGAAAATTGATTATTTATTCATTGACTGAACCATAATAAATTTACCTTCTTATGTGAAATTAGAATTTTTTATTTATAATGCAAAGTCAGGGGTCATAAACTTTTATTATTTTATATTTTATCTAGGTATCTATTTTCAAAATTACTTGTACGCTCAGATTAAAATACAATATTCTTAACTCGTATCCAAATATTATCTTTTTATAAAACATACAGAATTTTTTTATTTTATATTTTACACTTTATATAAAGACACTCCGAATATATTTTCAAGTTTTAAATAACACGACCTGCAGTATCTTGAACGAAATTATTATAAAGAAGTTATTAAGGCAAGCAGCCACCTGTGTAATTGAATAGAGAACAAATTATACCCACACACTAGTCTGCGTAGAGTGAATTTGTAAAAAGGTCGACGACCCCTGAATTTTTTCTTACATTCATAATTTTCGAAATAACTAAATATTCCTAAGAACAGCCGTGCATTGATTAAGAGAAATCGATGTGTGTGTGTGTGTGTAAAAGAAATTGTATGAGTTTTGATGTAGCCAAAGAATAATGCTAGGACAGCTCTACATACATAAATGATGTTCCGTTCTCTATGCCAACCCCACTTAGTGGTGTGGTGGCGTGAGGGTTTAAAGTATATTTATTTATTTATTTATTCAGATATTCACGGCTGAAGCCTTTTACCTACATGTAAAAAACTAGCATACATACAATACATGCATACAAAAAATATTTTTCTTTTAAAAAAGACACAAAAAACTTAATTAGACACAAAACAAGAGTACAATTAAATAATAGAACAACGTTGACTCAATTTAAAAAAAAAATAAAAAATAAAATTTGGTCAAGAAATTAAATTCAAAAAAATAATTTTAAAATTGAAATGATATAAATATTTGTAAATGTCAAACAGAAAAACAAATGGTCAGTTATTTAAAAAAATCGCAAATTAAGGTCAAATAATTTTATATATATACAGCAAATTATATATACTATTTTATAAATAAGATTACAAAGTATTTAAAGGATTTCATTTCAGTATAGCATAGTACTTTGAGTACCTGTACCAAAAAGTTGATAAATACCTATTTCATTCGAATGAGCAATTATTAGATATAAATACAGTCACGTGGGCGATATTTTCATAATACCAAAAGCTGATTGGAAAAGTTTAATGCGTAAAGTATTTTCAACCCACGACAATGATTTTATCATAAAATTCAACATTAATAATAATGTTTTATCAATGTTTCTTATATCAACATAAGTATTAAGACTATTTGAATTTTCGTATTTATTTGTATTTAAATTATCGCTTGATATTAATATATTTCTGAAACAAAAAAAAAATTTTTTTTTAATATTTATTCTTTATGGATCATACAGTTATAAAAATAAATATAAATATTAATTACAACAATGAGCAAACCAATCAAGATTCTTTTCTCTCCAACTAATTAACATAAATTTGAGGTACCTAGTTACTTTATTTGATAAAAAGATGAAGAAAGATAAAAAATGTAAAAACATACATAAAAATGTAAATAAAATGTAAAAACACATAAAAAATATACTTGACAAAGATGATGCAGTACTTTGTTTTATAATGTGTGTTTTTATTTATAAGCAGTATTGAATTTGTTTGTTTTCTCAAAGCGTTCTCTAATAAATACGAAGCTTCGAAATCAATTACTCAAATGACACGAAAAAGCTTTTTTTACAACACATTAATATAAATTTATCATAGGGTTAAAAACGTTCTGAAAAGTGGTAATTATAGATACCAATTCAAAATCGTTTTGGATGTAGAAGGATTAATTCTATCCTTTACTCTGAAGAGGAACAACTAAGAACAAAAAAAGATAAACAGTTTCATTTTCCATCTCATCGTTTTCTTAAATGCCCAGATTGGTAACTGTCAAATTACTTTTTCATATTATTGCCTTCGCCACCTTCTTTTTACATAAGAAATTTGTATTTTTTTTTTAATGAAAACATTCATAGTGTGTTTAACTTATTTCATCTACTTTCATACTGAGCTTTCTTTGAGTTACCGACCCTGTATGGTCTCTGATATAAACTTTGACTTAGAGAAGTTTTTCATAAAGACCATGATGTAATTTTAAATCTCAAATTCAATCACGTTCTTTGAGTGGGTAGAACACCTACAATTATGACATGCCACAAAAGCTATTTCTTGCACATCTTCTTCACTTTTATACATTCATTATAATAATTCTTTATTCATGAATGCTCAAAATCTACGGAGAAGTTGTCATTTATCTTATTATGGAATTTAACATATTCATTTGGATGAGAGGGGTAACTCCAGACGAGATCTTAATCTAATATCTTTGAAACGTCAAGTAATAACCCTCAAAGCGATTGCATTTTTATCAATCATTGAACATGAAACTAGAAAACTTCTTTGTCTCTCATATTATTAAAATATTTGGAAATATTATGATTTTTTATTTATTAATTATTATCATACATTGCGTGAAAAAATAATTCAAAAGACATAAAAAATAGCAATTATGCACTAGGTACCTACCCTATGACAATGTGTACCAATGATTTCAATATTTGTATATTTTCAAAAGGAAATCAAAAAACATTTTTTTCTTCTATATACTTTTTATTGAGAGACACGTCTTGTCAATCTCTATTATTGACTCCATGATTAACAACGTTCTTATTAGACGATAGACATCTCTCTCATGGGGTGTTCACATTTGGCGAATATCGCCAGGCGAATTTCAAAATATAACGCCAGGCGAAAAAAACAAAATTCGCCGTACGCCCATTGATCGTCACACCTGTTCACACAGTCCACCGATATAGAAACGATCTGTCAGATGCGCTTTAATTTTGACACTGTTTTCAAAATGGCGGACGTCGAGATGGAGATCGCGAAGTGTTTATTTTTAGTCGAAAATGTTATAGTAGAGGTTATAAGGCGCCTTTCAATTAAGGAAACAAACACCACAAACCAACAACAAAGATAACAGCTGTCACGAAGCGGGAAACATTATAAAATTTATAGGTTATAAAGTTTTTACCATAGATACGAACGCCGCGCACATTTGCGCATGCGCGAATCGTTCAATCGGCCGAAAATGTTGGAAGGTGGTCAACTCGAGACGATATCGTTTCTACTGGTTTTTATCGTTTCACACTAGCTGTCATTTTGTTCACACGGTTCAAATGGGTGGCGATATTTTGCGCCTGGCGATATTAGCCAAAGTGAGAACACCACATCAATGAAAAACATTTAGTAGAAAAAACTATTGTTTTTTTATTTCATTATAGAATTTTACCACTTAACACCGACGCAGTGAATTGAAGTGCATGGGGCTTTCTTATAAACATGGTAGATCTAGGAGAAGCTGAACTGGCAATGGAGGATGATCGCTTTAAGGAAGGGGTGAGGAAGTATTTGTTAGAAAAATCATTTTATTCAGTTAACGAAATGTTATTGGAAAAAGATTCTAGTAACATGGATGCAGAAACATAATGTAGTTTGATATCACATCTGACGACATAATCACTGGGCCCTTTACACCCAGGGATTATCGATCACCATTGATATTAATATATTGTTGTACGCCTTGTCTCTTTTAATTAAATTATATGTTTTTAATATGTAGTCTGGATTGACACCCCCAAGTGCCTATGGAGGTCGAATAAAATAAAAATAAAAAAATAAAAAAAAAATGGCCAGGTCAAGTATGGGTATCTAGCCGTTGAATCGATAGACGATTCAAGCTCGTCATCCTCAAATTAAAAAGGATTGATAGACCTAAAAAGAAATGACTTATTAATAAAAATAATTATTAGACATTTTCTAAATGCGTCGTTTTGTGGAAAACTGCCGCAAGGGTCCTTTCAAGAATCATAACACCTACTGAACAATGGGGTCTTTAACCCTGTCTAGAACACCTCCACACTTTCTAGAGTTCGCAAATCATAGGGAATCTCGTTCCACAGATGATAATAATATAATTTATATTGCGAGTAGGAAGTGCTTTTAATAAAAAGATAAATCTAATAAACTTGAGAAGAGAAGAAATAAGCCTTCGTCTAGCAGTGAAAAGAATAATTGAAGAAGAAGAAGAAAACTTGACATAAATAAGGATTTAAACAACCAAAGAATAATTATTCTTTGAAATAATAACGGAGTATATAATATACATACACTTATAAATAAACAGGTATATTGAAATAATGGTAATATATCTCGAAGTCTACAAAACTAATAATGTTCTCTCATTCACCTTCTAAAATCAAAAACATGTTTCAATTCAATCTTGTGAAGAAAGTTGCTCGCTTAAACAACACGGATATTTACTTAAATATATGTAAATAATAATATTTTCGTCAAGAGGTTTTTATATTATGTAATGTGTACTGATACTAATATATAAAAAATAAATATATTTAATTTTTTTTTCTTGCTTTCATTAAGACCTTTCACCTGTTTTTTCATGTTACAAAATGATTCTAATCAAATTGTTTATACACATAGGTATGTATTTTAATTTACCCTGGTGTAGCAAGAGTATGGCTGAATCATCCTTGGACAACTTGAATTTGATTAAATGTATTGGCTTAACCTTTGTAATACTTTATTTTAAATTATCAAATAAGCTTTGGAGTAATATAAAATATTGATTTTATATGCGATATGTTCCCTTGATTCGTCATCTCATGAAAATGCAGTGACTTTTAGAATACTTTCAATATTTTTATTGTTTAACCGATTAACACCCATGAATTTATTAGATGGTTGCTTCTACTGAATATTTCTCGATTGATGAAGCTTATATCTAAACTTTGAGAATGTTGTAATTGATGTAAATTGTCCATGGACACCGAATATGATCACTTGAGCCAGCTTATAGCCAATTTGTAAGCGTTTGGACGCCTTTCTCACTTCTACCGATTAGGTTAAGAAAAACATTTACAAACAGGTCAACTTTCCCATTCAACTTTTTGACAATTATCTTTGATACATAGCAGCATAGGTACTGCGTCTTCAGTGTTGTGGAGCAGGTAAATACATCATAGGCGAAAAAAGAACATTGTTTTCGACTAACATAATAAAGTCAATGGAGTGATTTGATTTGAATTCGGGAGCTTAAAAAAAGTTTCATAGAGCTTATTCTTCTATTGTTTAGTTCTACCGACTTTATAAGAAAGCGTTATTATAAGGTCGGCATATAGGTACGTAGATTGAACTAATTATATCCAATGTTGGTTCTTAGTGCGTATTTGTGGTTCTGAAAAGTGGGTAGTTAAGTACACATTGCTCTGCGTAAAATCTGTGTCATCTTGTTAAGAAAGTTTCATGGCCCTTATAGTTTGGATAATTAATCAAAAATTATATTCTAGATTGCAAAGAAACTTGGTTTTTACGACCGTCATTCTGCTTGTTCTATAACAAGTAGGTAGTGGGTAATCATTTAATGTGATGGAAGAAATTATAAAAAAAAGATAAAGTTTCTTCTTTTAAAAGAATCACCAAGGAGTGAAATTACAAATTATTACTCATTTGATGAGTAAAGTTTGTGAATTTTTTTTTCGTGTTTCTCGTTTATCATAATTTTTGTCATGTTTTTGGTAAGTACCAAAGAGTATTTGACACTCGAAGAAGAAATTTTCAATTTAATAGCTCTGTTGAAGATGTTCTGTCAGTAAACGGTGCAAAATAAATTGTTCATGTTCGTATTGCACACGTTTGATTGCATTGAAAATATGTTTTATTGCTTGTTTATTTGTTCATTATTTTTTTGAAAAATGTACACCAAAGAACACGTCTCTGGACGCCTCACCTTGGTCTTCTGTTAATCACCAATTTGTTTACATTATTTGCTCACTTTTTGTTATTTTAGTTTTATTACTTGTTTTATTCTTGTCCTACCTTTATGTTTTTTTTTTAGTTTACTATTTTAATTAATTTATATTTTATAAATTTACTTATTTTCAAAAAGAGGTGTTAAAGAAGTAAAGAGTTGTTTTAAAAAAAACCCTTGGCGTCGGTTTTGGTCGGCCGGTCCTTCAGACCTGCTCAATGGCTTGCCCGTGAGGACAATTTTGTTTTGAATGTTCGAATAATAAGGAATCTACTACTCATGAAATATCCGGGTGTAAGGTGGGTCTCTCTTCAATGAATAATCAACGGTTTTCGACTTTAAGAATATGTTGTACTGGGTGCCTTTGTGTGCATACTAATACATATTATAACAACTATCTATATGAACATATAACTACGTCTTTTGTGTAGTTGTGAAAAATATTTTTAAATTTTCTTCTTTTACATAATAATAATGCTGCATTGCTTTTGAAATTGTTCAAGTGTTTATTTCTTGTGCTATTAACCATTAGAAACATACACCATTAACAAGGGTTGTATGTTTCTGTAATATTATTTATGTTAACTTTACCTTGTAAGTTTTATAAAATTTGTTGTGTGCTTATTGCACTTGTTATATAAAAAGCTAGGGTCGTTTAGTGAATATTGTATAAATGAATATGAAAGGTACACTTATATAACATATTAAAGTGGTTCATTTTCTCAAAAATTATTAGTTAATTGTTTTATTTTTTCATAAAGGCACATTTACCCATACATCTTTAGGTGTCAAATTGCATAATTATGGTAACCAAAGAATGAATGTTAATATGAACATATGTCATCCTCTTCTTAAACATTCAAATTCGAATGTGTTTAATTATAAAGAATATACAAATTTTATTCGATTCACACAGTTTTCTTTTAATAACCTAAGGTAACATACCCTATTTCTGACACCTACCCAATAGCTGACAATTTTATTTTGATGAACGAAAATAAGGAAACCATAGCCAGTACATGTTGCGTGATTATTCATAATTGTAAATTATTATCTATGAATCACTTTTAATATAACTTTTTGTCTTATGTTATTTTAAATAAATGTCAGTTGATAATTTGCGTTCAGACATAGTGCGTATTTGTGTATTCTGTCATTTTGCTTAACATTTTTGTTAAGAAATAGGTGTCTTGAATCAAGAGATTTGCATCAATATTTTCTCACTTATATGTCCATGTTGTTGTAAATATTGTAAATCAAGTCATGAATTTTGGTATTAGATATGTTAAATGTTCATATAACCTAAAAATATTTTTTTTAAGGGGGTGTCAGGTATTGGGTACGTAGATTATCCAATTATCGTAGAGTATCCAATAGCTGACACCCGTGTCAGTTTTTGGTGTTTTGAGAATTTTGTTATTAACGGTTAGAGATTAAATATTTCTTTTCAGAAAGCATTCTCAATGCTATACTCAAAGACACATCTTTATACGCTATTGGGATCCAATACCTGACAACGTGTGTCAGATATTGGTTCCTCAATTTTTGAAAAAAATATTCATACAACGTAAATCCCTATTCCTGACACCAAATATATTTACTGTTTATTTTTGCATAATTAGGTAAATTACATAGAGTACGTATAATTTTTAGAAATGGGAAAACCTTAAACATTGCCTAGATATTCTAATAAAGACGTTAAAAAGGCATTGGATGCGATAAAAGGTAGTATGCTTGTAATAAAAGCGAGCAAAACATTTGACGTTCCACGAACAACATTATTTTACAAAAAAAAACTGAGGTGTATCTAGTTGATGGCAGAAAAGGTCCGAAAACAAACCTAACTGAAGCAGAGGAAGATAATTTGATGAAATGGATGTTTCACATTGCTAACTGCGGGTTTCGTCCAACCAAGGGTCAGTTTTTAGATTCTGTTCAATCACTATTAACTCGAGAAAATCGCGTAAACAATTTTGTAAATAATAGACGTGGAAAAATGGTACATATGTTTAATGAGTAGATATCCAGAAATAGAAGAAAGAACGGCACAAAACTTGACCAAATCTCGTGGGACAGTAACGTAAGATAATATTATACAATGGTTTTCAGAAATTATAAAATATTTAAAAGGCAACGACAATTGGAATATTATGGCGAACCTTGCAAGAATTTTTTTCAATACAGATGAAATGACCATGTTCCTTAACCCAAAAGGCTAAAAAAATTTGGTTAATACAGATGAATCGTTGGTATATAATTACATATATTGGTAATGATGGAAAGGATTTTTTAACCAGCCTAATAACAGTTAACGCAAGCAGAGATCTCGAACCTCCTATGATAATTTACTCTTATGTTAGAATACCATCTAACATAATTACTTCTTATCCAGCTGGTTGAGGCATAGGAAAATCTAAAATTGGTTGGATGGCAGCGGTTTTATGAATATATCCTTGATTAGATTGAAAGGAAATTGTTCATCTTTAATACCTTACGAAACTCGAAACACACGACATGAAGTTAATAGAGAAGATATTAAAGCAACTTGCATTCAATTTACTCAAAGCACACCAATAAAAGATCAAACATTCCAGACGACATCCCAACGCCATTCAAAAATTGTTTATTCTGGCCAGATGATTCGACTTCCAAAACTACAAGATGAAGAGAACGAGTACCGTCATGTGTTACGTGTGATGCATACTAACAATTAAAAGAAAAAGATGAACAGATGCAGAACTAAGAAAGAAACAGAATAAGGGGAGAGAATAAAAACAGCAAATTAAAATAAAAAAAAGCAACAAAAAAGCCAAAAGTGAAAAAAGGTTTTAAAAAGTAAATGAAAACAATATTATCTTCTTCTGAATCATCCATTGACATGATTTGGAGTTTGAAGTAGAAACATTTGCCTCACACAGTGAAAAGGAAGAAAAATTTACAATTCCTGGATTTTATAAAACACACAAAATAGAAAATCCAAAATATAATGTTGGTGACTATGTTTATTTTTCCAATGAAGGTGAAATTTTCCCAGGATAAATAATCTGTGTAAGGAAAAATGAAGTAGAAATTTCATGCATGATAATGTGTGGTATGGAAAGATGGAGATGGTCAAATATTCCTGATAAAATATGGTACCGAAAGGAACACTTATTAAAAAAACTAGAAAATATTCTCAAGGATGGATATTAATATGTTGTTCCAAATATTGCTAACATTTAACTTTTTTTAATCTTTTCATCAAATAAAAATATAATATACACAGAAAACACAAGATTTTAGTTTATGATGTTGTATTTTATCATATATTTTAAAGTTTTACTTGTTGTTAATTAAAGATATAAGATTTTCTATATGCCATATCAAAATTAAGCATGTGTCAGGTTTTGGGGTGTCAGCTACTGGATTTCTGAGATTTTTATGTGTCAGAAATAGGGGACAAAATGGACATTTGATAATTTTTGATTTTTTCATACATAGGACTATTCTAGTATCACCATTTGTTATAATATAATAGATAAACGAATGGCCCAGCTATTTGTGTAACTCATTTTGAAAAATATTGAATAATAAATTTTTCACTAACAAAAAATAGAGTTTTTTTTCTTAGATTGTCAGCTATTGGGTATGTTACCTTACATAATGTACTTGCAATTTATTCCCTCAAAATTAAACAGAGATCAAGTTTTGAAATATAAAATAAGGACATAATAAAATATTTTGAGAAATTCAGAACTGCTTGCAACCCACATCACTGAATTTAATATGAATGGATGACTATTTTAAATACATTTATTTAATATCTTTTGTCTCACAAAAATCAATGGAGTAGATATATGAAGGTATATCTAATGAGACTCTAAAATGTTAACAATTTCTAAAAATATATAGAAGTTTGTTCCTTCTCCATTATAAGGAAAAAAATATTAGAAGCATTTCAGTACTATTATATACAGGAAGATATCGCGTCCCTGCGATAAACTCGCCCATTGTGCAAAATTATTCGTTTATACCATGTAATCTTATCATTTGTATCCATATATTTTGTACAATAAAGTTTATTATTATTATTATTATAATTATTATTACTATTGACATACTTTTGACGTGCTACCTCAAAGATGAAAATATCATAAATATTTTGAAATATAAAAATCATACTAGCAAAACTTTTGAACTAAGCATAATATGCTATTCTATGACATCAAGGCATATCCCACAGTTGGGGTAGCTAGCAGAGCAGTCACAAACTTACTTAGTAAACTAAACTAAGTAAGTATCTATAACATTATATTACTTATGACGTTGCATGCGCTAATAGCTTTCAAGTTCGACTATTGTTTTTGAAAACTTTTCAAGATTCCGTGTTATAATAAGTGAAATGCATAACGAGATGTATATATACTTATAACTTATTTTCCATGAAACTTTTTTCCAAGACAGAAAATACCGATGTGTTAAACTATTTTTTTCTCCACCATAATGTATACATTTCACACGACAAAATACCTTAAGTATAAATATTTGTTATATATTCAATAAGTTTCACTTTATAGTAACACCAAATACAATCTGTTCCATGAATTCGTTGGTAGCCTGGAGGAAGAGTCTCGGCCTCGTGAACATGGGGTCCGTGTTTCGATACCAGGTGCCGGCAAACTCCCCTTTCACGTCATAAGCTTTTAGTAGCTTACTGTGAGAGGTGTATAAGGTTGTATTTGGGTTTATAACAAAAACCCAGATATATTTTTTTTCAAAAAAAATCATCTTTCTCTATTATTACGGTATCAAGTACATAACTGCATGTACCTAACAAACATGAACGCTGTCTTCTTATTGTCAATACACAGAAGAGTAAGACTTTCACGATGTGTGGGATACTTAATCAACGAAACGAAGATGTTTAGTATCGTTTTCGTTCTATTTTACGAATAACTGCAATTTAGTAGACACTCGAAAACAAAGAAACGAGTGGGTCGAATAGAATAAAAACAATCGATAAATACCTACATTATTATAACTCAAGCATCAGTGAGTAGGTACTTTAAGAAAAAAATTAGGAAATTAGATAAAAATCTCAATCAAGTCTTCGATAAATTAATTACATATCGGTAACATTACTTTGTAAGCCAAATAGGCAATCGATATCCTCGATCGACTCTTCGTTCGAAGTTCATTTAACTTGTCTGTAATTAACACGTTTAATTATTGAGAAGCCAGCGATAGATGAAAAGGGTAGGGGGAGAGAAACGAATAGTACTTAGCTTGGTATATTTGCCGAGATTGGGATGAGTTTTCAGCCTTGAATCTGTTAGATAAAACCAACCTTATATTTGATCAAAGATTATTATTATTAAGACTTAATTGAATTTTAATGTTCAGTGCGTTAAAATATTTAATATTTTAATGTTAAATTTAAATTCGATTTATTTTTTCATCGAGATTATGTTAACTTTAAATGTTTGCGTTTGCTTTCTATTTGTATTGCATTCAGATGTTTTTAGTCCACACATTTTAAAATAATCTAATGTTGAAAACTTCAAACATATTTTGGTAGATTTTATTTCGTAAAATATTAATACTTTTAATTAGTAATGTAAGAGTAAATTTTACGTGAAGTTTTAGTTAATGTAATTGCAAAAGTACCTATACATTGTTCCTACTGATGTTGTGATGAAACAGCGAATTGTTGGTGATAACGGGTGCTACCTTTATTCATACAACCAACCATGTCGTCTGCAACATTGGATTGTGGGCGCTACAATATTACACTATCTAGAGTTGCCCATTGCAATATCCCAATACTGTATTATATTCTAGTAACTGTATGTATATTATTACTCTGGTAATAACATTGTATACCATCACTATATGTACGTTGGTACTACTTATACTCGGTCCCTTTGGAAGATACACCATCAATGCAATGAATGCAAATTCCTTTACATTTTCATATTTCGACAACCATTGGTATATTTTTACTTTATTGCGTCTACTTCAAAACAAATTTATTTGATCAATAAATGGCAATTCTCATTTTAAAACAGGTATAATATATAAGTGTGACAAATCAATAATACAAACAGTCTACAAAAAATATAAAAATGCATTAATATAATTATTCAAAAAGAAAAAACCAAAACCAATAACAAAAAAACAATTCAATATTATGACGAATAGCTGTATCGTACGGGTGACAATAACCGTGCACAGCTGCAACTACCGGCAACATACTTATACATAGTAATATACAAATATAATAATTGATAATTCGGTGCCTTCCTTCTAAGCAATTTTATTATAAATAGTACATATATTTTAATTAACTGTCCTACTCGACATAGGCTTAAGCCTAGTGAGGTACTCGTAGCAAAGCGGAATTAATTGTATTACCATAATATGGATATTTGAACTGTATTGGTTTGTATGTGCTTATTTGAAGTAGGTAATAAATGAGTTTGTATGACTTTATTTTATTTATTTATTTATTCATTCTTTACTGTACATTGATTAAAAACAATTACATAAAAGGTATACATTCAAATTAAATACAATCAATATACAGAGGGCGAGTTTATCGCAAAGGCGCGATCTCTTCCAACTAACCCAAACTAACCTATTTTGCTGAACAGCCTAAGATGTACATTAGGGTGTCCCTTATTTGGTCGAAAATTTTTTTTTTTTAGTTATTGAAACGCATACCCCCCAATTGTGTTTATTAGCCTATTACTTACCCAAATATAGAATTTAAGCTTTCTACGTTGATTGGAACCCGT
Source organism: Athripsodes cinereus (assembly GCA_947579605.1). Classification (NCBI taxonomy): domain Eukaryota; kingdom Metazoa; phylum Arthropoda; class Insecta; order Trichoptera; family Leptoceridae; genus Athripsodes; species Athripsodes cinereus. The sequence continues at coordinate 18,940,102 of OX388318.1, read as the reverse complement.
GCCGACAGAGCCTCAAAGTTTTAGAAAAAAGCTGCATAAAGCGTCTTTTAAATTTAGCTGTAGATCATCATTTAATACCACTATGTTAGCTAAATATTGATGAAAACACAAATTTATATGGAGCTTTTCTTATAATTATTAAAAAAAGTTACAATATTGATATTAAATAATTTGGATATATCCTCTAAAAAGTCTCTTTTTTACAGTCTAGGTACATTTTTCTATGTTCATGAAAACAACGTCATAAGAACTGTTTCTATTCTTCATCTGCAGTTATCAAACCATGAAAGCTTTGGATTAGTTTAACTGCTCTTTCAGCTGTGTCATTCACCGCTTTTTAGCTAGATATCTTATTTTAAGCTTCCACAAATGCTACGATTTCTTTATACGAAGATACACCTTCATGAAGGAAACTGCCGTCAAGTTTTAGTTGTGAAAAAAAATCTTTGCTCTTGACGGATACAAAATAACTCAAAAATTTTCCTATAAAAACATTAAGGTTGCTTGTAGAATACTTAAAAAAACGTGGTAGGTATACCATATTAAAAAAATTGAGCACAACTACCTAACATATAGAGAGCCAGATATCTGTTCCTTCGATCGTTCATATCTCTTACTGAAATTACCAAAGTTTTCTTTTTTTGTAAATTTTCTACAGTGGTCCCTTTGGTCTGCTCATCAATTTCATCAAAAAAATTAAAAGGATGGCTATTTCTTTTGACAAATATCACAAAAGGTCGACTGAAATCAGCTTGTCAATTCTTTTGTAACCATTTAATGTTTTTAAAAAACACAAGTCTTGATTTGGCGCTTTCACCACCAAACAGCTTTCAAGCAAGGACTTTACATGAACTACCACAATAAATAAACAAATATCTAGTAAAGTTTCTTTGTCCTTAGCGCCCATTTTAAACTGAGATTGCAATAAACATATTTTTGAGGAGTAAATAGCTCTTGCCATCCATCGTGCTTGATGAATTGCACCAGTAGATCTGATTTTTAAATTATGTGGATGCCAGAGGCTCTCTCAGGCGTAACAAAGCTGTGTAAAGCAGCAGGTGCCAATAAGGTCTCTGAAACCATACGCTTTAATCTCTTTTTCTCTTCTGCTAGTTTTTTCAGCCTTGCTTTTTTTTCAATTTCAGCCATTTTTTTGTCAACACCCGCTAAGCATCCTGTACGTCTTGGTTCTCTTTGCTTTTACAATAATTTATTATCTGCTTTGATTTTTAGTCTTTTGAGAGCATCGGCGAATACAATATCGCTTAAATTATCCAATTCAAGTGGAAATTCTCCTTACGGTGCCTATAAAAATCCTGAATCTTGTTGCTATTTTTTGGCAGCTCTTTCCAGACCTAATAAAAATCCCCTGACCTCTTAACACGATTATTAACAGCTCTATTAGGTATTCTAGCCTTTTTCCAGAGTGTAGTGCACACGCGAATGACTAGATTTTTGCTTTCACTAACATTCAACTTACATAATATCGCGTATGTCGAAAGACGGAACTGCGAAAACTTGACGATTGGACTGTAATTTTGCACCTGTCATCTATTTATTTATCTTCACCAACCAAAAAAATACTTTTTATATTGCTTCTTAGTTCTACTGACATCTTTGAAACACAAAAAAATCCGCGATAATTACCAAAAAAGCCGAGACTGAGTGACAGTAACAATGGGCACTCACCGCCTCTGTGAGTTTTTGTATGAAACTTGTATGAAGATGTTTCCGTGCAAGTCGGCACGGGTTGCACTGCTCCGAATAAGATAAAAATTGGTTTTTGAGTGTTTTAGGACCAAATGAACAAAATAATAGCCTATGCGTTGTAAAATTAAAACTTTGAAAAATAAGGGACACCCTAATGTACATATGAAAATAAATAAATGTCTTACATTGTCACATCTTTAACATGAGTATTGCATTTCTATTCTTTCAAACTCTCTATTGCTAATAATAATTGTAAAAAGTTTAGCCCAAAGGCAAAATGTGAATAATAGTAGTTATTGATGGGGAAAAAAAATATGTGTAAATAAAAACACTATGTAAACAAAAAAAAATATTGCACCCTCTGTCACCCAAAAATGTTACAGAAATATCGATTCCTATGTCATACATACTCTTCACGCAAATTCTTTTTAAGGAAGGGCTCCCTTTGACGAAATTCTTCCTGAAATTAAATAAAACCGTTAATATCCACGGACTCTTTACTTTAACAGTATAGACTCAAAATGAGCTTATAGTTACATACTTTCTATGTAGGCACTAGTTGTTTGGTTATACTAATACGAAAGATTAAGACTATTATGGAAAACAAAACAAAAATCGAACATGAAGACACAATGAAAAAGGATGTTATTTAAAAAAAATAACGATACAAACTTTCACTCTTTTTCTTAACAATCTGTGAGCAGATATAAAAAATGCAAAAAGTTGATAAAATTGTGAAAATTACAAATAATTGCTATGCTCGGGGTATTATTGTTGTCGACACGAGAATTTCTCTAGAATTGTCAAACACATTGAAGTTCACACAAACAGTGGGTTCCTACATAGTAATGGCGAATTGTACGACATCTATTGGACATTGTTCTATTTGTTCACTGAAATTAAATGTAAATTTTACTTCGTATATTGAATGATACAATGGTGATATACTGGTGCACCAAATACAATAGTAGCCATACTACTAGTAGTTATATTAAAATTAAACAAGTTACGTGTATATACTAGTGGTGTGCCGAATTTCAAATTTTGTCATCCCGATGTCTGATATGATATTCTCGAAAGCAAACACATATTTCTATTTTTCTAATTTATATTATTACATTGAATTTATATTTTTTAATATCTTTTTTGTGTTTCTTTTTTTATATAATTGAATTCGTATATTTTAATTTTTTTTTGGGATGCTTGGAGAGATCGCTTATACGATAAGCCCGCCTTTAAGTAAATTTTATTTGTATACCAACTTGGGCACTACATATTTTGCCAATTATGATTTTCATTTTTTTTACTATAGTGCTTTCGTATTTCGGTATATCTAAAAAAATTGTTCTTGTGTAGGTAAATATTCGATTTTTCAAAATATGTATATTCTCCCTTACCACCCCATTTCATATACGAGTATTATATATAATTTGTTAAGGAATTTGTATCACATAGTAATAAAATTACCGTGGAGCTCCCAGCATTCAATTGAAAAAAATTTATTCATAAAAAAAACATTTAAACATATTTGTGGAAAATACGTTATGATATTGATTATTAACAAAATGTTAGTGTTGCTGCACCACTAGGTACAGTGCACCTGTATTGGGACTAACAACATAAACATTATAAAAGTATAAAAAATATAACAAAACACATAAAAACATCAAAAACAAGAACACTCACAACTCTACACCAACAAAGAAAACATTCCCTTACTAGGGCATGATTTAGGTCTCCAATTTTTTCCCGAAGGTTTTCGAGTAACCTGTTAAAAGCTGGTGTTCGAAAAAACATTTTAAATCTTGAATTCAACGACGAGGTATGTTACCCGTCTTGAATGTCTTATTATTTTGCTGGCACAGAGAGGACAGCTTGTATGTTTGACATATATGGCTAATCTGTTGACTACTCCACTTGTAGCATTTGCTGTAATGGTAGGTAGATGCTGTTAAGTTGTAGAAACAACAAAAAAATCAGGAACTCTATTTTTTGTATAACACAACCTCTGTGTATATATTGTTTGTATACATACAATCAATATATACACAGATATATAATCAATACACAGAGATATAATCAATACACAGAGGGCGAGCTACTGGAGTTTCTAACGGAATTGCGATTTTTTCAATCAAACCAACGTATACTGAACATCCGCAATATTATCACATTTTTATGCGTGTATTTAAAACATGTGAGAATCCGGTACATTACTAGTTGCTATATACCTACATTTTTAGTATGAAGTTATTTCAGGAATGTGTATGGAAAGGATTATATAATCAAAATGACACAAAATCCCATAGCTTCGACATATTTTGCTGCATTCAAAACTCGTAAAATACTCTATTTTATTATTGTTATGTCTATTGTCTATTAAACGTGTTTTTTTTTTATTTAAAATTTATTCGTACTGTCACAAATAATTTATTTATTTTTGAAGTGTTTGGAGTGGACAGTTTCTGCCTCTTTTTTTGTCAGTATTCGAATGTCCTATGAAAGGCAAATTCTTGCAAAATATCACGTTCTTATGATACTTTTTATTGATATTATCATCGTGGTATCTCTAACCAGTGATGTGGTCAATAGATCAGCTGCTTGAATACAAAAAAATGTTCAACGTAGTTTTCTGATGAGGTGTTTCTTGAGTAATATTCTCAATGCCTGAATAAAATATAGATTATCTTCTTCGTGCCAATAAAAAAATATTGATACTCAAGATAAGTGGTACCTATATATTTTTTTGTAAAATTTTGCAACTACTTCTTTTTTAAAGGCACTTAAAGAAAACCGTCTCTTACATCTTGGAGACCACGAGCAGTAACTTGGAGCATAGGAAGGCTCCCAATGAGGTGGTGGGATGATATTACTCGACACGCTGAAGTCAACTAGGTAGATGCAGACGGCGCAGAATCGAATGACGTGAAAGTACATGGAGAAGGCATTCGACCAGAAATGGACGGGAGTAGGCTGAGAAGAAAAAGAAGAAGAAAATAAAACGGTTTGAGCTACATTCTTTGACAGTGTTTTTTTTTTTTTATTTAATCGACTTCTCATTGCCCACAACCTGCAGTTAGTGACTAGCTATCATACTTGTGAGAGATGCCGTTATGGTATATAATGTAGGGAATCAGCATTACATAGTCTAACTTTACATTTGCTAGTAAAGCGCTTTTCTACACGTGCTATTACATAATTGTTATAACATTTTGCTATATAGATTAGTAGGTACAAAGAATGTAGATTTGATATAAAGTGTAAATACATCTTTAGAATGGAATTTGACAGTCTGCATTTTGCATGTAAGATGACAAACTCAAAGAAATTATACATTACTAGACTATCCACTTATTTAATAAATTCTAACAAAATTGAACAACTTTATTGGACCGTTGTAGTAAGGTATAAGTAATAATCAAAGCGTACAACGTGAGATAGCGATTGCTTGAGTAATGTCCTTTTCTAAAATTTTGCCAGTTCATATTCAATAACTGCTTGCAATTTTTTAAATACCTATTTGTTTTTGATGTGTTTTCATATCTTATTCGTTTCGAAAGTTGTGAGCAATTCAGTAGATTAATTCAGTAATTTTGAGTAGTTTTGATATAATTCTTTAAACTATGATGGTTTTTATATAGACTTAAACATCTCAAGTAAATTAAGGATACTAAGTATTAATTAAGGATAATATAATATATTGAATATATTTTTTTGTTATTGACTGTAAGATCCTATCAGAATTGTGAAAAATAAAAAAATAAAAACTGTAGTAGGTTTCTATTGTACCTATTACCACGTGCAAGAAAAGAATAACTCTCTAAGAATAAATTACTATTTCAAATGGTAAGTTTTTTCAAGGAAGTGTGCGGTCTAGTCAAACATAATGTCTTTGGATAAATCTTCCTTCTCTGGTTGGAAAATTAAATGTCTTGTCATGTTCTGATTGACATTATTATTTGGTATAGGAGTCTTGCAACGGAGACGAGAGCAAGCAAAATTACTAAAAATAATACGCGAAAATAATCCCATACAACTTCATCTTCTCCTACCGGAGAAAATATAAAATTACAAATTCAACTAATGTCTCGCTTTATGACTGAGGACTTTACAACGTTGTCATGTACAGCAGAGATGTTGCCAAATGTGACTTGAATAATGCTCAAAAGTTTGAAAACTCTTTTAAATTATTATTGTTTGTCTAAAGAAGGGTTCTTCTTCTTATTACTTCTCGACATTCTCTCATCTATACATTTTATAAGAACTTGAAAATGATGGGAGTTTTCGTGTATTGTTTTCATGGTCTTCAAAACAGGGCATATTTTTGTGAAGCTTATACTTTTATAAATTATAAAAAACGATTTTTTTTACTATGTTACACTAAATAACGTACTTTTTCACTAATAAAAAAAAATAATTTGATGATAAGTGTTATTTATATTTTTTTTTAATTTAATATTTTGAAGGTGGAGTTCAAATCTTTGCAAAATAAATGGATTTAAAAACACTTCTAAAAATTCGGCAAGCGAGGAAAACTGTCAGTCGTATAAAAAGTGTAATGTTTAAATATTCTTAAATTATACTAGATAAAAATATTAAGTAATTGTTTTCTAGCAAGCTTTCAATCGAGAGATCATGGGTTCGAATTCATATGCTACTAATCTACTCCACTTTCATTACACAATCACGTTTCTTACTGCGAAGTTCTTTGTGTTGCATTTGTGTTTTAATCAAAGAAAACTCACAAACTTTATTTTGAAAAACAGATATTTATGCAAAATGTACAAACTCAGAGATTTTTCTCACTTATTCTTAGTTCCGTTAAGTCAGACCCCATCATTATAGGAAACTTATAATTAGCCAAGGAGAAGACGATGCTCAGTTCGAGCATAATAAACTCAAAAACACCGCAAGTGCCCTTTCGATACGCAGGAAAGCAATATCATGGTAGCTGCAAGTGAAAAAGTTAAAAAGATGGAGATATTTCTTTTACAGACATATTTTTCTACACATATGAAAATATCTTTTTTCAAGGAACTCGCTTCATAAATTCCCAATGAGTTTGCAAAGGAGAAATTATTTCTGGTTATAAATCAATGTGGATGCTTTAATATGTATATATGTTATTCAAATAATATATAACCAAATTGTGTTCTATTGTACGTGAACTGTTTTATTTATCTTTTGAATTATCATAAAAGATGATTTTATTAAAAGTTTGAGAACCACTGAAGTGGAAAATGTAGTATAAACTTCTACATGAAAAAATATGTATTAATTTATTATACATGGAAACAATAGAAGAAATATTTTTTCTTTCAAAGGCCCTTAAAAACTCCTATATAATAAAAAATGTAGCAAATTTTGTAAATATATTATTTTTATAACAAAAAAATACTTTCAATATTATGTTGACAACATAATAACAAAGATTCGATCTACTGATAACATCACTTGTGGGAAAGCCTGTAATGATAAATTTAGATAAAAAAATATTTATGCTTAATACATTCAGTTTTTGCGTTGGCTATTCTTGTTGAGGGATATGCCGTGATGGTATAGATAAATAAAAACAAACTTCTAAATCCATACAAGTCGTGTATCAGTGGTTACGTTATTTGAAAAAAAAAATGTAGAATCACTTTCTGTTTTACTATAAAATAAATTTATGCTTGCTTGATGAAAAAACAAATAACGTGTAAACATAAATTATCTTTTTATTTCTAAATTTCAACAATCAATTGAGACAGAAAAAGTTGAGTGTTGTTCAAATTTAAAAAAAAATCTTACTTAAATCTTAATCTTAACTACCTTTAATTAAAATAACTGTAAATAATATATAAAATAGATCTATGTTTAATTAATTGCTTTTGTAATCAAAAAACTGTTTTTGATGTTGTTATCAACAAAGTTTAACAAAATAAAATAGTCTTCTTTAATTTCAGCACAAACAACAATGGCGTTGTTTCTATACGTGCATAAAAGTGTCGCACGCTAAAAATGCCATACTTCTCATGTATCCTAAACAACAAAATCTCCCACTCGTGTTGCTATAACAAAATACATATGCTCACCAATATAGAACATACACTAATTAAAAGGATATCTCAAATTTCTTCCAATTTACAACCAGAGAATTTCCCGTAGCGGAATGGATAAAAACTTTCTATATTGCAGTGTCACGCCGTATTTCAAGGGGGTAGGGAGAGAGAACGTGATCACTCGTATCTAAGTGGATGGACTTTGAAGATAGAATATAACAGAAAGTAACGCCTTACATAATAACTGGTCATTTTGATCGGAAAAATCATGTTTGGGAATTTTGATATTGGTAAAACCTATGAGAAATGTGTCCCAACGCTTGCCAATTAGCTCTAGGCTGTTTAGTGTTTACGGACAATGTTTACCAAATTCCGACACCCTCACCGTCACGATGAAAGGTCCACCAATCGAGAAACAGTCAATGTAAACCATGGAAGCAACCTTTTTCTAGGATATCATAATATTTCAGATCTCGAATGAATCAAGATCTCCCATCTAAATGGCACCGGAACAATTATGTTAAATAATTTACCCGCTGCTTGTTCTGTAGCCAGCAACCAATGTTTGGAATATTTACTAATTTTCTTATTGTTTAAGCGGATTTGTTTACAACGCGCAGATGACATAACCAATCAGACATCTTTATTGGAGATCAATGTTAACACAATGCAACATCGTGCGAATAAGATTTTGGTGCTCGGGGCGAAAACGTCTTCCATCATTCAGAACGTTTTGCGCCAATTGACTCAACTTTTCCCACGACCACAGCATTGTCGTAGAAATGGTTGTTCGAGATATTGTACAAAATGGACAATATCTCGAACGCCGTTGGAAACATTGTGGATGTAAGAAAAATGTTTTTTTTTGTAGTACTGTAATCAATAAAAGACATCCAATGACTAATATTTATTATGATAGCGTGACCGATTAAAAAGTCTAGTCCCGCCATTGCCCAATAGGTACCTACTCATGATAATTACAATTTTGTAACAAGGTCATCTATTTCTGTTTCTCTGTTAAACTGTAAGTGAAATTAAATTATTGATTTGAAATAAACATGAACCTAATACAGTCTTCAAAAATATATTTCAATGTCGAATGAACATTTTCTTTGTACGCCTGATACCTTTTGCTTGTAGTCTAGCAATAAAATTGTATCGTTATTGATGATTGAACATGTAACGTAAGAACTATGTTTATCGTTCATCGATAACTTTTATTTGAATTTTCACAAACTCTATAATATATAAACATTTTTTTTAAAGATGATTCTGGGTTTTTGTTATAAACCCAAATACAACCTTATACGCTTTCCACAGAAAGCAAAAAGCGTGTGTCGTAAAAAGGGAAGTTGCGGGCACGAACGTTTTTCTTGTGCATGAAGTCAAAAATTCACCTGCAGGCTACCGATGAACTCTAATGATCCTTTTATATTTTTCCAAAGAATATGTCTTCCAATCATTTTATTTATTTATTTAATGAAAATCATATACGGCGTGAGCCTTTTATATGTTAAAAAAAAAGTATTACAGACAACAACAAAAAAAAAATCATACACAATCACATACATTGCAAATTCTTAATTATGTAAGGTTTAAAGTGTCCTTTAAAAGGCCGGTAGGTACCACATCGTAAAAATTACACGCAGACGTATTTTAGTAACATCAATTCAGCGATGAAGTAAACCACCCATCCTGTAGGTATTTATTATTTTGAGAAATCGGAAAGGCGATCTAGGTATATACATTTATATATTATACCGGTTACCCTACTTTTGGGAGATGATGATAAAGATATACGTGGATATTATTACGCCCGTCATCTTTTTCTTAGAAAACATTTCCCAATTTAAGTAAATCCGAAAGTAATATAACCGTAGATCATACCTTACTAAGAAATTTAGGTGTAATATATTAAATTATGTAGATATTACTACAACAGATTCATTAAAATATCTCAGACGACAAGATATCCAATCGTTTGAAATGTAATTACACTGAATCCCAAAGGAATTATACCCAATTATTTTGAAATGCGATCGCAGCGACATGTAGTTACGAGCGTGTACTATAATAATAGTTATTATTATTATATTGTTATGTAATAGTAGTACACAAAATAGTTGTAGGAGCACCTAGGCAATAACATTACGGAGGCTGAATTATTTTGGAAACGCCTCTGTAAGTTTTAATTTGATTCTTACCTACGCAAGTTAGATAATATAATACTTACTGATTGAGATAACGTTTATTTTGAATGAAATTAAAAAAAAATATACCTACATTTTCTTCTACTATAATAATTATTATGTTTTTATTATATTTTTATCAATCTCTTTATATATGTGAAAAATTTACACACGCTAATCCCAAACTCAGGTACGAATATTTTATTTTAAATACTAGTACCCATACATTTATTTATACATGGATGTTTATATTGATGATATTTGGTTGCATTTTTTGTTGTTATTATTTTAGTTATATATTTTTGAATTACTTAACACCAATTTATGAATTTGTATGTTTATATATGTAAATGGCTATATGAGCCGTAAATTGAATAATAAATAAATACTAAAGCGACTAAGCTTTGAAAACAAGTGTCTTAGAAGGATTTTGGATGTCAGATGGTATGAACATGTTACAAATGATGCTGTGCGCCGGCGCACCCAGCAGAGACCTGTAATCTCCGTAATACAAGAGAGACGATGGTCCTGGCTGGGACATGTTTTGAGAATGCCCAATGATAGTTGGCCAAAAAGAGCACTGTTTTTCCGTCCGCAGGGGTTCCGTCGGCCCGGGCGTCCCTCTTTCACAATACACCGTTCCTATGACAACGATATCAGAGCGCAAGGAATGTCGTGGGAAGAGGTGACGCAATTGGCACAGAGACGCTCTGAATGGAGGAGGCTGGTTTCTGCCCTGTGCTCCCGAGAGGAGCGTTGAGGGCGATGATGATGATGATGATGAAAGCGACAAAATATACAGGTTTATACAATAAACCAAACACATAACCCTACATGTAACACTCTTTAAACTTATGATTTTTTAAAGTTGATATTTTTCAACCGACGGTACTTGGTGGAAATTCATGTTGAATTAATTATAAATAAAATAATTATTCATAAAAAGGCACTGTGGATGTACTATAAATAAGTAAGTGTTTTATTTATAATTAATTTATGATTTTTTGTTCGATATAGAATTTACATATTTTTTTTATATCAATAGGTACCCGATTCTCATTAATCATAAATATTGATGTAAATCTTTTTTCGCATGTTTCCGAGTGTCTTGTAAAAAGCATATTAAATCCAGTAATGAGGAATGCCACCCATCCTGAATATCTTATTTATATGTTGGCATGGAGCGGACAGCTTGCGTGCTCCCTGTCTGCTGGCTATCCCACTTGAGGGATGTGCCTTGACAGAAAAGTAGACAATAGTAGCAATACCTCAATAACTCCGCTTTTTGATGAAATTTGGTCAAACATTAGAGAAAAGAATAGTCAAAATAAATGTGAAAGTATGAAGCTTTGAAATCAAATCTGACAAATTGACGGTAGCCTGGAGGTAGAGTCTCGGCCTTCTGAACAAGGGGTCCGGGGTTCGATCCCAGGTGCCGGCAAAACTCCCCTTTCACGACACAAGCTTTTAGCTTACTGTGAAAGGTGTATAAGGTTGTAAAAGTGTATAAGGTTGTAAGGACAATTTTACCACTATTTTGATAGTAACTTAGTAGATTACAAATAAATCTATCTATCTATATCTATCTAAACTCTCACGCCGTGTCCCAGGAGGGGTAGGCAGAGAGATCGGAACGACATAAAGATCTATCCTTACAAACTTATTTCGCTTCATCCACATTCATCCAGTTTCTCATACATGTTCGCCGATTTCTCTTACTCAACACGCGGCCGTCCTTTAGGATTTGATCCACGTGGTTCTTGGCCATCCGCGCTTCCTCACACCTCCTCTTTCAGACAAATACATCCTCTTCGTCATTCTTTCATCTTGCATTCGCTCAACATGTCCAAACCATCGGAACTTATTTACACGCATTCTATCCACAACACTCATTCTTCACTCTATCCTGCAACGCATCTCGCAAATAAATACATTGTGTTAAGGGGCCCCTTTAGCAAAAACGATAAAATATTCAATTTTCAACAAGTTTGGTACACAAAGTCTCAAAACTTGTTGACCCTACGAACATTTTGATTTGATAAAATATGAAAACAAATATTAATTATCAATATCAAACTTTAATTTTTTAAAAAAAATCGATTTTAGCTTCATAGTATTCGTTTGTAAAAAAGTATAGGTATTTCTTAAAATCAAATTCGGGGGTGTGTTTGGTACATAAATGCACGAGAATCCTAAAAAAAATTCATATATTTATTTTAATATTGAGAATATTTAGATAGTTAAGTATTATAATTATAGAACAAAAAAAAAAATTTTTTTTCGTTTTTTTCATGGATATTGACCGACTTAAAAACATTTTTTTTGATAAATTTCTCATATTTTGAAACCAAAAATCACCACATGAACTCAATTTTTTTGTATACTAAAAAAAGTTTACTAAAATCTATTGTATTTATATGCTTGATAAAATGAATAAAAAACATATATATTTTACAAATAATTTGTGTTTTGATATAACAAAGAGTACCTTAATAAATCTTAGTCTTCAATTTATTATTTTTTTATAAAAAAAGTAATATTGGTAATAAATATTTGATTTTTTATTTTATCAAATCAATATGTTCGCAAGGGTCAACAAGTTTAGGCAATTTTTCTATCAAATTTGTTGAAAATAGAAAATTTTACCGTTTTTGCTAAACGGGGCCCTTAAACGTTCTAAGTAGGTTTTTTTAGTTAAAACAAAATAATAGTACCTCGTTATATATTTATTCAGCATAAAGGTTTTATTCTGTCGTCTGTGATGGATTCAATATTAAATATTTACACAAGACATCTCCTCGATTGTATCGTTTAAGTATCCTTTATTAAATTTACTCCCATTATTAGGTACTACTAAGGAGAAAAAAAAACAGAAGGCGGAAAAAGAAGAAAAATATTTTATGACAAAATAAACCTTATTCTGAATCGTGCATAGTGACTTGAAAGCGAAATTTTCGATAAGGAATGTGAGTGCGATATTTGGAACAGTGAAATGATTCGAGCATTCTATTTCATTTTCATCAGAATTTGAATGTTCAAGACTCGATCGTCAAGCTCTCGACTTATCGTTTATATAATTTTTCAATGGTAAAAATTGTATACTTTACACGGATTAAAAACAGTTTTACACATTAATATTACATTATCAAATAGATATATCAATACGTAAAGAGAGAGTTTATGCGTGATTTCCTTCAATTTACTCGATTTTATACATATTTATTTATAAAATAACAAGGGAAAAGCATAGGGACTAGGACATAGATGCATTATTTTGAATACGTTATAACATAACATAACATACATAGACAATTCACACAGATCGAGCTAGTCCCAAACTAAGATGAATCTTGTATTATGGGTACTAACGCGACGATACACACATATACAATGCACTACACACATATACATGTAACACCCAGACCCACGATAATTTGAAAAAGTTCATTCTTCACTTTGCCCTGGCCGGGAATCGAACCCGGGACCTCGTGACTCAAAGGCAAGAGCATTACCTCCGCGCCACACCGGCCGACAAATGTTATGAACGGGGAGCTTAATTTTATTCGAGAAGGTAGACTTTTCCAACAGCAAGCATTATGAACTGAAAATTAGTTTGCAAAAATAGTTCGAAATATGAGCTGAGCTTGCATCGTAAGAAGACGTTTTCTCTCAGTGTAAAGGAAGCCTTAACATTAAAATTATTTGAGATAATATGGAGAGGACTTAGAGTATAAATAATTAGAGATGTGACAAAACATTAAGATCTCGTCTTTCATGAACGGTTGGTCACTTCAGTTTATTTCTATTAGTATTCAGCATAATAACGATTTGGAAGAAGATTTTTTTTATATAGATCTTTCATTTGCAGAATTCTGTAGAAGTATAGAAATGTGTGAGATTAAAATTGACTAACAATGGAAAAAATATCAGGACTCGAATTTTCAAATTAAGCTTCTCGTGGAGATCCATAATTTAATGCTATGATGCTTCCCGTGGGGATGTTAGGAATGTATTTAGATTTATTTCGTACCTAGATTCATCTGAACAAAATGATAAAAGGTTGTCATTATTATTTTTATAAAAATCGTAGATCCATAATATTATTTGGATCAGCAACTTTAAATAATGATTTTGCGACAATGGTATTCTTAGCAGTGACAATTTTTTTAGAACAGACCTATCAAACATCAATTAGGTGTTGAGTTTTTCAAAGAAAAAAGAACAAGAACAATCATATATTGATTTATAAAACATTTGTACGCTATATCCGATTCGATGTTGTAAAAAAAGGAAATAGTTGAGTACTTACGTAGTAAGTAGATATATATTCTATAATAGGAAGAGTTTTAAAAGACAGGAAGCAACGTGAGAGAAATTTGAAATAAAGCCTACATTTCTTCATACATTCAACATTTTATATATCTATTTTGGAGGCATACAAGTAAGTGGTAGATGACAGGGTATAGTGGTGGGGTCTACGATGCAACTATGTGCACGGTGTACATGGTCCACAACAGTGAGGGACCAATAAAAGAAATATATTTATAGTATAACGATTATATTGAAAATTTTGTTTTCTAATTGAATATTTTAGAAATCCAGGGATCCCTAAGGTTTAACATGTTTATTCCCTCTGCAAAAAAGTCAATATATTGTTAAATATTAATTATGTTAAGGTTCTATTTAGAAAACGGGGAAACAGCATCTGCACTTCTAAAATAATTATTTGGCATTTCGTACGACCACATTAGCACACAATTTTTTGTGACTGTGTACCTACTGTAAAAATATTTTTTTCAGACCGTTTGAAACATTATTGGCAAAAAAAGAATTAAAACCTCGTAATCATAATACATTATATTTGCTTTAACACTTTGTTCCGTTGATCTCTCACTCTTTCCCGCTAGTTTATTAGAGTCCTATAAAAAGCAGATGTTCGAAAACAAATTAACCCATTTTACATTTTGTATTCAACGAAGAGGTTTGGCCCCCATTCTGAACTACTTAACTTTTGTTGACACGGAGAAGGCAGCTTGCGTGTTTATTACATATCTGCTGGCTCCTCCACTTGTGGGATATGCCGTGGTGGTAAAGTAAGAAGTAGTAGCTGTAACACGCAAAAACGATGCTCGCTTGCGAGTGCTTTTTAATAAAGTCATCCATCTTAACTGTCCTTTCCCTCATTTCTGAACTTATAGCGTGAGCTTTAATTCGCAAAACTTTCCTTGGTTATTAATTTTTCCATAATTATTGTTTACATTCACGCAATATTTCCATAAAACACGTCATCAGATGCCTGAATTTCAGGAATATTAATCATATTAAAGGATAATAAAATATTATTTATTTCTGTAATAATTGTCATTATTAATAAACAAAAAAAAAATTCTGCTTACCTACTCTACAATATGATGTTTTAATAAAAACTGTATTGTAATTATTCAATTTTCAAACCATTACTTACAGAAGTGAGTGGAATAAATGCTGTTGAGATGCGACCACTGAGAAGAATGGTAGGGAAAACATTGCGTGATAGAGAAAGAAATGAGGATATTAGAAGAATGAGTGGATGCAAGAGGAGTGTTGTGGATAGAATGCGTGAAATAAACTGAGATGGTTTGGTCATGTGGAGCGAATGGATGATGTAAGATTGACAAAGAGGGTGTATTTATCTGAAAGAGGGGGTGTGAGAAAGCGCGGACGTCCAAGAACTACGTGGCTTGACCACGTGGATCAAATTCTCAAGGACGGTCGCGTGTAAAGTAAGAGGAATCGCCGTGCATGTATGAGAAACTGTATGAATGTGGAGGAAGCGAAGGAAGTGTGTAAAGATAGATCTGTTTGGCGTTCCGTTCTCTCTGCCTTCCCCACTTGGGACATGGTGTGAGGGTATAGTATAGTGTAGTATAATATAGTGTAGTCTTAATAACAAATTCCACTGAGCAATTAATCGTATATGCTCCTGACTAGCTTATATTCTAAGAATACCCAATCATACATAGTTGAATAAAAAGATCACAGTTTTTTGTCCACAAGATTTGGGTCAGTATGGAGTCTCTCTTTCATAATAATTATATCACTCTTACGTTAACGATTTCAGAGCAATCTGCGATCGACACTCTGAATGGAAGAGTTGTTATTCCTGTGTTACCGTGAGGAGCATTATGGGCAGTTAAATTATATAAGATTTATCTCTTGTGATTTACGTATCCTATTAAGTTTCCTACTCAGACAAACAAAAATAAGATCCACCAACCACCCGGATAAAGCAGAAATCTGGGTAGTTCCATTTATCCGATTCAAATTTCAACATTTTCATATTTGTCTCGTAAAAAAACACTCAGTACCTAGGTGATATGCCTCATATGTAGCTAATTTGTAAATGATAATTGTTCATAATTTGCTTGAGGTTTCACGAAATCTGCCTTTTACGTGATACTCGAGAACTCAGAGACCTATTCTTTACCGGAGACTCCATCGAGAGATTCCACTTATACTATTATCGAAACATAAATCTGATATCATTGTTACATAATATGTACTAAGTACCTATTGAAAATTCTGAAACGGTTCTGAAATGAACTACTACTGCTTATCAAGTGTACAAATACTATTACAAACATTATGTCTCATCAGTGTGATATACATCCCTGATCACTCGTAAACGAGTGGATGGCCATTGAAAATAGAATAGAATAGTGTGATATACATAGTATAGAGCCAGAAGAGGGAAACATAAGTATTTGTTACTCTTCACTTCTTGGACAAATACCTGTTTTAATCCACTTGAAGGCATAATTAATTGTTATCACTTTCAATATTGCCAATGCTCAAACTCCACTCTGTAATTCCTATCTTATAGAGAGTAATATTGAATATTTATTTATTTATTTATTTATTTATTTATTTTATTTACAAAACAGTTTTTAAAAGATAAGTCACTAATGTCTACCTAACTGGGCATGAGCCCATATCCATTTGGTATGTATTTAACAGTCACTTCCTGTAATATAAATTAAATATTTTATTTATTTGTATTTATTTTGATTTGTTGTAGGTATTATTGTGAGTGTGTTGCTGTATTATAAAATTTGACATTTTATCTATCACCATTAAAATAAAAATAGAGAGATGGTAAGCAGACTATCAACCAATGAGCACAAAGTAATGACATTCGGATTAACATTATTCAACATTTTACCCTCATATAATTTAATGCCCAATGATAGTTTACCAAAAAGAGCACTGTTCTTTCGTCCGCAAGGGTTCCGTCGGCCCGGGCGTCCCTCTTTCACAATACAACGTTCCTATGACAACGACATCAGAGCGCAGGGAATGTCGTGAAAAGAGGTGACGCAATTGGCGCAGAGACGCTCTCAATGGAGGAAGCTGGTTTCTGCGTGGTCCCGATAAGAGTGATGAGGGCGATTAATAAATGAATGAATTACCCTCACATCAAAACTGAAATATGAAGAGTTAAATTGAAAATAGAATTTTGATAAGCAGTTTCAAAAAAAGTCTTTTAAATTACTAATCATATTTGAGCGTCCTTCATGAATGACATATTATTTAAATCAACTTGTTATCCTTATACATATTATCACACTGGCTAATGGATGTTATTATCACGATATCATCCGTAATACATATGTGCATAATGTATATATAACAATCTTGTCTGTATTGTACATACTTCATATTATGTAGATAAAGCTATACTTAATATTAAACTACACGAACAAACATACATACATATGTACGAGGGTGAAATTCCATTATCAGTATGAATATTCAGTATTATTACTATCGGATATGACCTCGAAACCTCTTGTTATTATTATTATTATATGTATAGCCACACCTTTCTTCTTCTTCTTTTTTCTCCTCTCCTTCTAACATAGGTATAATGTCCTTTGACAGTTGAACCAGTAGTGCCCCATTTAATAAATGTAGGGATTAAAATAATGTTATTAGTATGAAAAAAAAACATCGAATTGACTCGTCAGTCTCTTATGAAAAAAAGCATTACCGACATTCAAAAATGACTACTTCTGACATACAGAAACATCTCCTTCTGACTTACAATAATGTCTTCTTCTGACATAAAGAAATGTCTCCCTCTGATGTACAACAATGTCTCCTTCTGACATATAGAAATTTCTCCGTCTCATATACATACAACAATGTCTCCTTCTGACATAAAGAAATCTCTTAGTCTGATGTACAACAATGTCTCCATCTGACATACAACAATGGCTGCTTTTAACATACAGAAATGTTTCCTTCTGATAAACAACAATATATCCTTCTTACATACAAAAATTTTTCTTTCTGTCATACAAAAATGTCCGTTTTGACATACAGCAATGTCTCCTAACATACAGACATAAGGAATTATTTTCTTCTTACATACAGAAATGTTTGTAGGATAGTAGGTAATTAAAAAATGAGACGATAATAATAATATGAAATCTATATCCTCTAGAATTTGGGTTATAGTTACCTACAAAATTCAGCAAGTTGATATTTGGACGAAACATTGACAAAACAATCATTCATTCATACCATCACGGCAATTTCCATGGATTAGGTAGTCAGCGGACGAACTGCAAGTAATTAATATTCAAGTATTCACCGCCTGCGAAATAATATCACAAAAATATCCAAATAAACTGTTAGATTACCTCAAACGAATGATTTGGACACAATATAATTCAGATGATCAGACCTTTAGAAACTTAAGAGCTAAGGTAACCGAAAACCACGTTACATCTTCAAAGATAAAAAAAAAAACATAGTGGTTCATCATGTTCAAAGATTTGTTTAGCGATTTGCAGCAAAAAAAAAATGTTTTCAAAAAATGTATATTCTTTACTGAATGAGAACAGAATGATCAAGAAAATATATTTGGTTGAGAGGAATGGTTCACGGAGATGCGGCCGTCCGAGGATCAAATGGCAAGATCATAATTATAAACCAGATCCTTCAGGATGGTCATGTGTTGGACAGACTGAACAGGAGGAATTGTATGAATGTGAAGGAAGCGAAAGGTGTATTCAAGTATTGAAGGAAGTGGCGCTCGATCTTTTCTGTCTTCCCTGCGAGGGAAGCGGCGTGATGGTATTTATTTATGTGTGAATGGATATTATATTCTTTATTTATTAATCAGAGACACAAATTGAAAGTGGACAAAATAGACACAAAAAATATTTTCCATTTTTTACTTGTATATTTTTTTCCTCCCTAATTTTCCACAATCTCTCACGATATTATATGCCTGTCCATGGGATGGATGAATAGGTAAAATATTTCATCTCATTATACAAAATCAAACTGCCTTCTGAGGGTTGGGGATTGTGACGCTGAAAAAAATCATGATATGAAAAAAGTTTGATAAAATTATGTATATCTAACGTACAAAGTATTGTATTTAACGAGATATGCTTTTAAAATTTCCTTTACCTGAAATATAAAAAAAAGTGTCGATAGATAATAATAACATAAAAATTAAGATGTTTAAGAATCAATCATGTCTAAACATATAATATCGATTATAGATTTCAAAACTCAAAGACTTTTTTGTGTAAAGTTGTAACTATGTATGCTTGTTAAGTTTTTTGTAGATTTTTACCTAAAGCAATTACCTTCGATTTATAAGACCCGTTTCCAAATTTATAACGTGTTTTAGTGAAAAATTCAGTGATAGGAGAATTAACAATGATTTCAAATTTTTTAGTGTCACGGCATTTCTCGCGTGTTATTAAAATGCGAATTGTTCTCCCTGTACCATAAAAAATAAGTCATGGATAGGATAGATGGCAAATCTTATCGCTAAATTCCACTGGTTTTTTTCGTCATCTCAAAATGATAAAATTAAAAACATTTTTTTATCTATGTCTTTCATTGAGAAAGACGTCTTTCGTCTTATTAAAACATTGTCAATCTCCAAGAGATGCAATTATACTACCTACTTACCTATATACACCGACACAGTGAATAGATTTTTTTTTCCATGCTGTATTCTCAAAAAGAACTTTGAAAGACGAACGAATAAAAATATCGTCCTAGGTACCTTCTTAATTTTTTTTCCTCTTTCTTTTTTAACGATGAACCTTAGATTATTATCTCACCCAAATGCCTTTCCAAATTCTTTTATAAAAACATTATTACAAAGTTTTATATATGTTTTTTCATCCCTTAGTTTTCAAATACCTGTGGACCATCAAAATAATCATGTCAATGGGGTCATTATAGGAGAAAAGTGTTATTCAATAGACGGGCAATTTATGGTTCTTCTTTGGAATTTTTTATGGCATAATAACGACGAAAAATGGGAATGCTTTTTTACATTTAAAAATATATTTATTTTCTACGCGTGATTTTTGCGCTACGAGAGATAATCAAATGAATAAAATAAGAATATCTTATCGAATACGATGTCTTTTTTACGTTTTTCTGACGAAAGAACTTTCGGTGTGTTAAACAATAAAAAATAAAGATATATATATATATATATATATATATGTATATGTTTTTTTTTTTATATATTTTTTACGCAGCACGCCTCGATACAGGGCAACCTAGTGAGGCTGCTGCAACTTAATTGAAGATAATTGGTGATATATTGTTTCAACGTTTGTATGATATTGATTGAATAAAGAAATTATTTATTTATTTATTTATTATATATATATATATATGTATTGATTGTCTTTGCGGACACATCGCGTATTTTTGTTTG